>JAGFMF010011501.1:23265537-23403347 GCA_019455555.1 Galemys pyrenaicus
TGCACTGGTGAGATGGTGATGGGGAATACATGGGGATTACAATTAATGGCAAGTATATGTAAATTTTAAAATATTTTAATAAAAAGAAAAAAAATAAAGGTTTAGGGTTGTATAAGCTGGAGTTTGAAATAGGTACACAAAGATCACTGTCATTTTATGGAGAGATATAATTAAAAGCAGTGAGGGTGAATGTTGGCTTATTGCTGTGGTATTTCAGATGAGAAGTAGTGAGAGATGTTGGCAAAGCCATAAATTGGGTGGAGGAGGGTTACAGGAATTGAGATGGGCAGAGGTGAGGCCGGAAGTAGCAAGGGATAACGGGAAGTTTATGCAGAAGCCCCACCTGCGCTAACAATGTGAGGCTGTAGTTAAGTGCAGAGATTCTAGGCTCCAGCTGCTGACTGCTCCCTCCTCCTTGACTTTGCCCTGGTCCTCCTCTTGGAAACCACATCTTCTCTCCCTTCCTCTGGCCTTTCCCTTGTTCAGGTCCCTCATACATCTTCCCGTGCCACCACTTCTTCCAGTTTATCTCCACATCCAGCACCCTCCTACTCCATCAGCCCACTGCTACCAAGCAAGTCTTCCAGAATGCTGAGGGGGGAGAGTGCACCCCATCCTCATTATACATGACTCCCACATCTGTGAATTTACCTGCTAGATAACATTCCTTTGTACCCCTTCCCTCCCCCCAAATCGGTTCCAGTGTGGAACAATGGAAACCCTGAGCCCAAGTTCATAGCTGAGGGCCATGGAGGGGAGGGGAGGAGCTGTATCTAGGAGGTCCTTGTACTTCTTTTTTTTTTTTAAAGATTTTATTTATTTATACATACAAGGGAGCAGCAGGGCGAGACAGGAGAGGTCTGTCACGCCATATGAGTCACCTCCCTGGCTGGGGATCGAACTCATGCTACAGCTATGGTTTGCCTCACAGTGCATTGCTTAACCCATTGCGCCACCAGGGAGACCCCTCCTTGTACTTGATTTCACTGTTGGAAATGCCCTCCAGGCATGTGCTGAGGCATGTCCCTAGGGCAGGAAGGCCTCAGGGAAAGAATATCTTTGTCAGACAAGCTTTGTTCAGGTGTGAGTTATAGTGCTGTTGGCTCTGAGTTCAGTGCTTAATGAACTGACTATAAATTAAATAGCCTAAACAGAAACAGATGTAAAACAAGGGTGAGTATTGATCAGTTGATGAAAATGTGACCTGAGACTTTCAGGAAGGTTCCCCTGCATTTCCCCCAAGGCCATGGCTCCGTATTCACTAATTCAGTGTTGGCGCTTTTCAGGGTTCTTTATAGAACCCTGTTCCCCCTGGTGAGTAACTGCCATCAGCCATGTGCACACGCGCGCGCGCACACACACACACACTCACACTCAGATTTCTCAGGATATTTGGTGCTTCATTTCACTTATGGGATATTTGATCTCTAAAATTTTCCACTAATCTCCTAATACTCTTTGCTACAAAGCCTCTTATCAGAATTCATTTCACCACTGCCCCTTTCCACTCCTTCCACCTCCACTGCTTTGAGGGGTCCCCAGGGTGCAATTTCAAGGAGGGGCAAGGACAGGCCTGCCCAGTGACTCGTCCCCTGCCTCCAGGACAGGTGTGGGGAGTTGACACAGCCCGGCTGACAGCCTTCTCTTGGATTTTTCAACCTCCAAGAGACTCTTGTTTCTGTGGGGACCCCCGAGCTGGATAACAGGCGAGGAGTGAGTGTCTCGCTGCCTGCTCCCCTCTGTGTCAGACACAGATCTGTAGCGGGTAACAAGGCCAATAACGGAGAAGCAGAAGGAAGAGAAAGGCAGGGGCCTCCCTGGTGGCGCAGCAGGTTGAGCGCCGCACTGTGAAGCATCCACAGCACAGCAGCGCGAGTTCGATCCCCGGCCAGGAAGGCGACCCACAGGGCGCCGCAGACCTCTCCTGCCTCGCCCGTTGCTCCCCTCAGCAGCGTCTTTCAGTGGTTCTGCCTGTTCTGCTCCCCACTCTGTCTCTGGTGACTCCTCTCACCTCCCACTCCTGTAACCTGTACCCCAGGTCTGTGTGCATAAATAAATAAATCTTTTTTTTTAAAGATTTATTTATTCATACAAGAGCTGGGGTACAGGCCAGAAGTGCAGGAAGTGAGAGGATCCACCAGAGACAGAGTGGGGAGCAGAACAGGAGGATGGGCTGAAATTCACTGCTGAAGGGAGCAGTGGGCGGGACAGGAGAGGTCTGCTGCGCCTAAATAAATAAATCTTAAAAAAAAAAAAGAAGGAAGAGAAAGGCCCCCGTAGTCTGATCTGTCGCTTGCACCCCTGGGTCCCTCGTGCCTGAGGTGAGCCACCACCGTCTTTCCGAGTCACTGCAGGGTCGGTGAAGCTGACCTGCCTTTTCCACCACTGGCCTCCGTGGCTGTCACCTGCAGCCTTGATCTTGTCGCCGCAGAAGGCGCGGGGTGTGGGGCACGCGGGCCTGACTAGGGACACTTGCGCGTGGTGTGTGCGCATGTGCGAGTGTGCCCACCTGCGCCAGAGGCCAGGGCTATGAGGGCGACGGGACAGAGACCACTGCGTCTGAACGGCTCCAAGAGGACAAGCGATGGCTGCGAGAGGAAGAGACCAGGAGAGAACGCCAGAGATGGCCCAGAGGAAAGAGCGTCTAGAGATGCACAGGGGCTCAAGCTCCTCTCCCCACTGGCCGCTTCCCCTGCTTGCTCTTAAATCTGTGAAAATGGCACCGAGGGCTCCGAAATTCTTCAAATTGCTGGAACTGATGGTGAAGCTACCCAGCCTGGCTGGTTGCGAGACAGTAACCCCACCCAGTTGCTTTCTTAAACTACTTAAATAGCTGTAGGGTTAAGAAACGATGGGTTTCTGCTGCTGGAAAGAGCTGTCCCGAACAGCCCGCCCGGGCCTCCCTGGCCTGCCTGGCATGCGTTCTCACACTCCGCCCGGAGTCACACATTCTCCCTCACGTGGACTCTGTATCTGGATTGCCTTCTGTCTGTACATTTCTCTGAAGGTTTTTCAATTCAAGACTATTTCTGTTTGGGATAGACCGCAAAGGCAGAAACCAGAAGTTGGGAAGTTGCAAAGGAGGTGGAATAAGTAGAAATTTTGCAGTGCACCCTGGGAGGAGGAGGGACGCAGAGACAGGCCTGCGCACTGCACTTCCCTGGCACGTGTACGGCCAGGTGGGCACAGCAAGGCCTCAGCGCTCTGCTGTATCTCAGGTGTCCTGTGAGCAAACTGGGCGGCCCTGTGCACGGGCTGCTGCCCTCGCATGCCCATCAGCTCTGGAAACTGTCCTTCTGTCTTGCTTACGCCGCCCCTCCCCCTGGAAAACCCTTTTCCCGGTCTGTGCTGAGTTCACCCTTTTCTCAGATGTACCCTTATCTCTGCCAGGTATCCCCCTACTCTGGTCTTTTGAGGGGGTAAGCATTGAGAAAAAAGCTTAAGAATAAGTCAAATATGTTACCCCTACTGTTCCCACCTTAAACACCCAAGTGACTCTGAACAGATGGTGTCAACAGGGAGTTAGAAAGCAAAAGGGGATAGACGTTGAATAGGGAGCACAACACCAAGAAAACGTCTCTTGAGTCATCAGCTACAAGGCAACATCAGTTTCTTAGCATGCCAGTGAGACTCAGTTTCCTAATGAGGTGATGAGTGGAAATTAGCCTTAACGAGAGTGGGCTGTGAAGACTAAAGTCTGCAAAAGTCCACCAGTTTGTATCCAACACTGAGAATGATGCTTAGCCTGTAGTAGGAATGCACTAAATAGCTATAGGATTAAAATATAGTAATCCTATTTGCTGTAAAAGTTTATAAGTAGAGAGCACAAAAAGGGCACAAAGCAAGGATGGCGCCCACAGGGTGGTTGGGCAGGGAAGGGTTTTGTCCAGGAGAGACTATGGGATCTGATTTTTTTTTTTTAACATTTAAGATTTATTTATTTGTGCATGTAAGAAATGGGGTGGAGGCCAGAGGTGTGTGGGGGAGGAGGGGTGTGAGAGGAACTGAAATACACTGTTGAGGGGAGCAGTGGGGAGAAAGGAGAGGTCTGCTGTGCTTGTGGGTCTCCTCCCTGGCCAGGGATCGAACTCCTGCTGCAGTGGCTGGCAATAGCTTGTTGGCGTTGTGTCTTTAACCCCTGTGCCACCAGGGAGGCTTGGGATCTGATTTTTAAAAGGAACATGCTTTCCAGGGAAAGAAGTGAGGAGCAGGAAGAATTCTAGACAGGAGGGATCCATTGTAGCAGAGGACCAAGTTGTGGTATGAAGTTGTGGAAGTGAAGGTGATGTGTGGAAATGGGGGGGCACAGGCAAGAGCATTCGAGTCAGAGGCCTTTGGCTGGCTGCCTTGTGGACAGTGACTGTAAGGTAAAGGTTGATCAGGGATTTCCACCCTCCCACCACTGATGATGGACACCTGTGGTGCTGCGAGCATTCCAGGGTGGGCATGCACAAGTGGGCGCACCTGAGTTGGGACACGGGCATAAATGGGCGGCGTCATGAGGATGCCAGAACTGCGAGGACCGGACCGACCAACAGAACTGACAGGATGAGCAGCAGCAGCAGTAGCAGCAGCAGCAGAGAGAGATAGAGAGAAGCAGCTGAGAGGGTGAGATGCTCCGGGGGCTGGGAGGCCTGCCAGCCTCCTGGCCCCCCGGCCCCGCTGCCTGCCATGTACCTGCCACCTCTACTAAATAAAGCATGAAAAGCCACCGAGGGCTCCAAGACTCTCATTCCCTGACCCATCTGCTCAGAACCATCCTGAACCTTGCTCCTGTGCCTCCATCCTGCCGCTACAGTGACCTAGATGGGTTTCATGTAGAGGTGGAGAGTTCTCCCAGAAGATTTCAAGATGCTCCCCAAGAGCACAGCAGGGATAAAGGGAATGGCAAGCATTGTTAAGGAGATAAAATTAATAGGCTGTGGTCATAGAGTCAGTATTTTGTGATGATGGAGCGATAAGAGTCTAGAATGACTCAAGTGCCATCGGGACACAGGAAGAAGAATGGGCAGTTTTCTAAGAACAGATGATGAGCTCAACTGTATTTGTGTATAAGACGCCATTGGATTACCCAGGTGGACCTGCCCAGCAAGGAACTGGGTAAATTAGCAGGATTCTGGAGAATTACAGAACACATACATCTTGACACAGTTGCCTTTAAAGCAGTGGATGGAATTAGCTAGAAGATGGATGGAAGCCAAAAGGGATGGAGTTTTAACATGCAGCCCAGGACACAGCCAGAAACACTGGTGTCCCCACATTTACATGTTCTTTTACAGGGGTTGGGGGGCGCAGAAGTATGTCACTGACATACTAGCCTAAGCTACACAGGTTATTTATTTGAGTGTAGGTTAAATATTTTCCTTTGTGAAGTAACGACAGGCATTGGCAGCGTGGACAGAGCTTGGGAGAGGCTTGGGAAATGTTGACAGGAGTCTGTTATTTGTGTCCCCAAACCCACTTTCCCTTGTCCTTAGTAAGAGATGGCTTGAATGTTAGCAGAGCACGTGAGCATCCCAGACAAAGGACCGTACTGCTCAGTCTCCCCTGTAGCTCCACATGGGGCCCCAGGGCCAGTCTCTGGCCGATTGGGTACCAGCAGCGGCCCTCAAACCCCTCCTGGTTCCTGCTGGCTGGGGAGCAGATCCCATGGGAGGAGTGCGGCAGCAGCTGAGGCCCAGGTGGAGGATGACGAAGCCCTAGCATGGAAGGGGAGGCGTCCCCCAGCTCCCCGCGCCTTCCCTCACACCCTCTTATTTTTTTTTTTTATTTAAAGATTTTTATTTATGCATACAATAGCAGGGGTACAGGCCAGAGGTGTGGGGGGTGAGAGGATTCACCACAGAGAGCGGGGAACAGAACAGGCAGATCAACTGAAGTACACTGCTGAGAGGAGCAGCGGGCACAGCAGGAGAGGTCTGCCACACCATGTGGGTCCCCACCCTGGCCGGCAGCAGGGATCGAACTCGTGCTGCAGTGGCTGTGGTTTGCCTCATAGTGCGTTGCTTAACCCACTGCGCCACCAGGGAGGCCCCCTCTTCTGTCTTAAGCCACCTGCACAGGTGTGCCCGTCACACACGTCCGCTGAACCTGACCCTGGCCACCGAGCTTCCCAGCGCAGGTCAGTTGCATTTAGTTCCAGGGTGCGTGTGACCGCCCTTTGCCATGGCTTCCCCGCTCAGGGAGCGTACCATCCAGAGGCGGTCACACCCATCTGAGTGACCCGCGATCCAGTATTCATCACAGCGTCCTCTGTCTGTCATCACCAGAGGGGGTAACAACTGACCGTCCCTCAGTGGAGAACTGAGCGAGTGTGTCTCTTCAGCATGCTGCACAGAGCGCTGTGAAGCCACAGAAACGATGATGCTATATTTAGACATCACACGAATAGATGTCTACAACAGGGGATGAAAGGAGATTATAAATAATCCTGTTCATCATTATTCTGTTCATATAAAGTTAGCATGTGTGCATGTTCGTGTGCTTATAAACGCATGAACCGTCTGAGAAATGTCTGAGGAAGGTCTGTAAGTGGACTTCCTCTTTGATACCTAGAATTAGGATTTTTAGATTTCGGGGTTTTTTTTTTACTTTCTAACCATTTTAAAATTATAACTTAGGGCCTCCCAGGTGGCCCAAGCTTCCACAGCCACTGCAGCACATGTTCAATCCGCAGCCAGGGAGGGGACCCACATGGCGCAGCAGACCTCTCCTGTCTTCCCGCTGCTCCCCTCAGAGTGTGTTTCAGTGGATCCACCTGTTCTGCTCTCCATTGTCTCTGGTGACTCCTGTCACCCCCATGCCTCTGAACTGTACCCCAGCTCTTGTATGCATAAAGAAAATCTTATTAAAAATATATAACTTGGGGCCTCCCTGGTGGTGCAGCAGGTTGAGCACAGCACTGTGAAGCATCTGCCGTGCAGCAGCGCGATAGCACTTGAGTTCGATCCCCGACCAGGGAGGGGACCCACATGGCGCAACAGACCTCTCCAGCCTCTCCCGCTGCTCCCCTCAGCAGTGTGTTTCAGTCCATCTGCCTGTTCCATGCCCAACTGTCTCTGGAGAATCCTCTCACCGCCCTGAACTCTGGCCTGTACCCCAGATCTTGTATGTATAAATGAATAAACTTTAAAATATATATATAACTTAAGCTCTTTATTATCAGATTTAATATTGTTATGAAGATTATACAAACCTTTTAATCTTTGTAAATGTTCATTTTAGAAAATAATACGAAGAAAATAATGTTGGGGATAGCAGCAGGGAGGAAGATGGGTAGGGGTTAGACAGAGGGGAATGAGGGTGGAGGGCAGTATTGGGAGTGAAGGACAGTGTAGAAGGGGAGGACAGGGCTGGGGTGGAGGGCAGTACTGGATGGAGGACAGGGTAGAAGGGAAGGACAGGGCTGGGTGGAGGGCAGGGAACCAGAGGAGGTTGGGTGGGGGGATCTGCCTGCTGTAAAGGGTTAGAACTTTGGTGGTGGATGAGGTGAGGCACATACACACAAAGGTGTGAAGTTCTGCTCCCGAAATCTAGATAATATAGTAAATCCGTGGTAAATCAATATGATTTCACTAAGGCAAGAAAGTGGGGAATTCTGCCAGCTAACTGTTGAGGAAGAGGTGTGGCCATTGTTGGTAAAATTCAAACGAATAAAAACACACTCCAGGAAAACTGACTCACCTTTCTGTGGCTGTCCACAGTAGGTGGAGACATCCTAATTGGCAGATTTTTCAACTTCCTGCTGAAAAAATAATGGAAACTTAGATGAGCACCTTAGTAAATCATGTATTTCTATTTTTACTTTCAGTTTTCACTGATCTGGGGGGTGGGGCGGGGTAAGGAAATTTATTTATGGTTTCAGGGTAAAACCTCAGTCACCTCAGACATCTTGTTTTGATTTTTCTTTAGAAATATAGCCACAGTAAGTGTTAGTAAATCTAACAAGACATTTACTTATGCAATAGCAGAAGAACTCATTAATGCATTCGAGTTTTGAGTTTTTAAAAGTGGACTCCCTCCTCAGAGGTGAGTCTGTGTAGTTTTTATTCCCTACATCAATCTCAAGTCATTTATATTTTTTTGTTTTATTTTTGTAAATAAAAAGCTTTATGAGGAAATGAGATGCATTTGTACAGAAGATTCATGGCAATTAAATGGAAATAAAATTCTAGGGTGACTTGAAGAGGTGAGGACCCCTCATTCTGGATTTACTGGTAGACTTGTTTCCTGCAGTATTCCCCAATTTCTACTGGAGAAAACTAAAACAGTGTCAGCTTCCCTTTTTTTGTTTGTTTTTATTGGAGGGATCGCCTGCCAGTTTGAAATAGTCTGAAGCCCAACCTGCAGAGTTTTTTGCCCTTTTGTGGGGTTTGTTATCTTTGTTGACCATTTAAGTAACACTGCATGAGAATGCCTTCATTTTTATTATGTTGATTTCCCCTGCACCAGTCCTCACTTAGTATTTAAAAAAAGAAGAAAAACTATACACAGCAATTATTTAGTTCCTTGTAAAATTCCCTTGTCTGCTGTAAAATCAGAAGATGTGGCTGAATTACGCAGTCTTACAGTTTTCAAATGTGTTTAATATGATGAACTGTGACTAAAATGCTGAATTTCCTTTAACAGAAAATAGCTTATTCACAGAAAAGTGCTTTTGTGGTGATCTCATAACAAGGACTTGTAAACAGATTGTTTGGTGTGTTTAGTTTACTCTTTTTGACTTTTCAATGAAAATAAACACATAAATGCATGATGAGTGTACAATAAAGATAGGTTTAGATAGAAATTAATTCATGCAAAGTAAATCTAAATGTTTATTAAATCTATAAATAAAAAGTAAAATATAAATAGTATTTACAGTTTTGTATCTTCCAAGTATAGATTTATATAGTTTATATTCTACATTAATGAGTTTTAATATTTAGAAAACAATGTCAGCTACAACAATGTCATCTACTGGGACAATCTCTGACCTTTCTTGATTTGAATTCTGCTATTTACTGGCTAAGGGTCACTGGAAATTCAATGTATTAATTTATTCAACAAGCACTTGCTGATTTCAACTTCGTGCTTTCTACCATGGGCCTGCTACAGGTTAAAAAATAAAAATAAAATACCCTCTAAGCCATGGAGCGTGATTTGGCAGCCAGTAATGGTCATAAAAAATAAACAAATTCTTATAGTTCACTAGTCCATACATGCCTACTACACAGAACTCTTCAGCAGTATGGATGGGATCTGGGCCATCGAAGGCCTGCTGGGGTGTAAAGGAGGGATTCTAGGCCATCCTGTGACTGGCAGGGAGAGCTCCTTAAAGACCTTAATTGGGCCAACTGGGAATGTTCTGGAAAGAAGAGGAAAGCAGAGAAGGTGTCCAAAGCTGCAGAGTAAAATAAAGATGAGTGTCCTAAGGTATGGAGGTTGGTAGGATCCTGGCAACATTTGCAAGGATTCAGAAACATGATGGGTACGAATGAGACAGGAGGAGAAAGCCAAGGAAAATGGAGGATGCTTTCAGGAAACTGCCTTATAAAGAGAGGCCGGAGATGCTTAAGTTGCCGTGAAAGTGTGGCCTGAGGACTGACGAGTGTGTGGAGCGTGTTTAAGGATAAGAGGAAGGCGCCAAAGGAAAGGGAGAAGATGACAAAGCAGAAGGAAGAAGACCCCCATAACTGAAGCAACACACGCTTTGGGTGAGACCTAAGTCAGCCCTGGTCTGTGTGTGCCCCTGTGGCCGATGACGATCCCACTGAGCCTCGCTTTCCTCAACGGTGAAATTTCTGGCACGTGAGTGAAGTTTCTTCATTCATTCATGTCATTAACCTTTATGGAGGGGAAGATACTTGTCCTTGTTTTCCAGGATCTTATGAATCCCAGATGTCATTGCAAGGAGTAGAAATAAACGAATTTGAGGTATTTAGGAGGCGAAGCTATCTTGGAGACTGGGTTCTTCTTTGGGTTGGGGGGGAAGAGAGACAGGTGTGCCACAGACAATGGGGTGGGTGCGTGCCCCACTTGGCTCAGTCATGACGTGGGAATTGCTCACCTCCCCTGGCTGAGGAAGAGAGAGGCTTCCTCCCAGCAGATGTGAGTGAGGGTACATGGGCCCTACGGCCGCTGACAGGCTACAGTGACCAGGGGACCAGCTTTCCTTGAAGTCCAAGCTCGGAAAGCCGAGCAGTGGAAAACCCTAGATTCCAGTAGCCGTGGCTGACCCGCTGGCCGTTCTGTGCCTGAACCCCCCAGGACACGAGGCCCCTTTTCAGCCTGTTGGTCAGGGTGTTCTGTTAAGTGAAGTCCAAGCCGTCCCGACAGTCAGGGTGGGTCTGAGAACAAGGTGACATGAGTAGCGTGCCCAGTGCCTGACCTTTTGCTAATTTTGACAATGAATTAAGTACTTATTCATGGATTCTCAGGTTCTTTGGCAAAAGGTAATGCCCCATAGGCTGGCAAACCTTTTCTGGCCAAGGAGAATGGGCCAAATCAGAAAAGATTTTAGGCTTTGTAGGCCTAAACATACATTCTTCTTTGTACTTATTCTTCGGATATCCTTTTGAAAAATGTAGAACTCCAGTTGTGGGCATCGTTGACTTAGTGACTGCAGTTTGCCAACCCTGGGTGGCGCCACGCATGACACCAGAATCCAGGAGGAGGAGAGTTGGGGGAGGTATTGAATTGTTTTAAATTTGTTAAGGCAGCATATCCAGGCAGAGATGTTCATTAGGCCAAGAGATCTGGGCCAGAGATACAAATGGTGAGTCATCTGCATTAGACGGTAGGAAGCCAAGGAAGACGTCTTGGGATGAGATCACCTGGGGAGATTGTGTAAGTCTGCCCAGTAACATAAGGGCGAGCCAAGAGCAGACCTACGGGGAATCCTGTCTTCCAGGATTGGAGTGAAGGTCACAGACCAAAGCTAGTGAACTGGAAACTCAACAAGTGAACCAGTTTCAGGGAGGTGGCGTACACACTGTGATGGATTCATGGCCAGGTTTCTGTGAGAGCACACGGAAGAGGCATCTAATCAACCTGAACTTGCAAAGGGACCTCAAAGTAGCATGTCTTAATCGGCATGTGAGATGGCTGGGGATTAGCCAGGTACTCCAGGCAGAGGGAACAGCCTAAGCAAAAACACAGAGAAGGGACAGACAAAGGCAAGCACTGGTCGGTAGGCAGACTGGAAAATAAGGCAAGGCCAGATAGATGAGACTAAGGAGTGTTTCAGATGCAACGCCAGTGTTTGAAAGGGATGGGGAGCTGCAGCGGCAGGAAAGCTGCACAGAGCAAGGTTCGGGATGGTTCTGGGCAGATAGGACGAGGAAGGAGAGTCTTGGAGCCCTCGGTGGCTTTTCATACTTTATTTAGTAGAGGTGGCAGGTACATGGCAGGCAGGGGGGGCCGGGGGGCCGGGAGGCTGGCAGGTCGCCCAGCCCCCGGCACATCTCACCCTCTCAGCTGCTTTCTGCTGCTGCTCGTCAGTACTGTTGGTCAGTCCTGGCGGCCTCATGACACTGCCCATTTAAGCCCATGTCAAACTCAGGTGCGCCCACTTATGCATGCCCACCCTGGAATGCTTGCAGCACCACAGGTGTCCATCATCACAGGTGTCGATCATCACAGTGGTGGAGGGCGGAAAGACCTGATCATTCTCTGACCCTACAGGAGCTCTGCAAGAGTTTCAGGCAGAGGAGAGACAGGTTCACACTGATGTTTTACAAGGAGTGTTCTGGCAGCATATGTCCAAAGAAGAATGTTTTGCAAGAGAATAAAACAGGGTGTGGGGCATAGAAAACAGAAAACCTTTTACCTGTCCAAGGGGAAAACATGTAAGTTCCTTAACCAGTGACGTGCTAGTAAATGCTTTACAGCTGGCTCTCCTGGGGAACTAGCCCTGGTTGGTAGAAATTGTCAAATCTCGTGGGGTAAATATTTCCATCGTGGTCGAACTGAGGCTAATCGTGGGATTATAGAGCTGTAGTAGAGATCTAGGCGTTGAACTGAGACTTGGTGACTGATGAATTGGAGAGAGTGAGGGATAAGGAGAGATGTAGACTCTTCCAGATTTCTGTCTTGGGTTTTGGGATTAGGAAACCAAGGTACTGCAGACAATAAATCAGCAAATCTGCTTACTCCTGTAGTGTAAGCACATGGAGAGAGGAACTTTTAATATTTCACCGGTGTTCCTAGCACCTGGTTGACAATAAATATTTGTTGAATGGATGAATGGTTTCCCAGTGAATGCACTGATGTGATCTTTGCTGGCCTAAGCAGTAGTGGTGTCCACGAGGCTACGTGGAACCGGACTGTTGAGCGTTGGCACGTGATGGAATGAAGAATCTGAGACAATGCATGCACTATACATTGAAAAAATGTGCTTTAAACTGGTCCAACCACTCTGGAAAGCTGTATGGAGAATCCTCAAAATACTAAAAATGGAGTTACCATATGACCCAGCATTTCCACTCCTAAGAATCCACCCAGAGGACACAAAAACCCTAATTTGAAAGGAAACTTGCACTCCTGTGTTTATTGTAGCACTCCTTACACTAGCTAAGAGATGTAAACAACCCAAATATCCCAAAACAGATGACTGCATCAAGAAAATGTGGATCCACAATGGAATACTACTCAGTGATCAAAAAAAATTCATATCATCTGCAGCAACATGGGTGGAGCCTAAAGGGATTATGCTCAGTGACATAAGTCAGAAGGAAAAAGAAATGGTTTCACTTATCGGTGGAGCATAGGGGAACCGAGTTTAGGGTTAGGAAAAAGACAAAAATCACAGGCAAACCATGGATCTGAGCCATACAGAAGGGAGGAGGAGGAAAAGGAATTAAAATGGGAGGGAGGAGCACAAGGGACTGTGGTGATGGATCATGGGGGCTGAAGTGGTGGGAGAACTATGGGGGCTAAACCTAGGAGAGAAATCAAGTGTTGTACAAAAATGAACAATAATGGAAGAAAATAAAAAACAGGGCGTCCCTGGTGGCGCAGGGGTTAAAGTCTCAGCACTATCAAGTTTTATCACCAGCCACTGTGGCCTGAGTTCAATCCTTGGCCAGAGAGTTGACCCACATGGCGCAGCAGACCTCTTCTGCTTTACCCGCTGCTCCCCTCAGCAGTGCATTTCAGTTGATCTGCCTGTTCTGCTCCCCACTCTGTCTCTGGTGAATCCTCTCACCGCTGCACACCTCTGGCCTACACCCCACTTCTTGTATGCAAAAGTAAAAATCTTTAAAAAAAAAAAAATTTCACTTGCTGAACACTCTAAAAATAAAAAGACAAAAGGGAAAATAAAAAGTTTGCTTTGAAAAACAAGAGACACATCAGATCCCAGCCCACCCAAGCAAATTTTATGTCACTGTCTTGGGAAAAGTGAATCTTAGTAGGCACTTCCCGGAGTCGCCTCGGCGTCTAGGGTGGTGGAAACCAGCCCGGGAAGCCGACCAAAGCCAGGGAACAAGAACTTGTCTTAAGCCCACAGTCCAAGGGAAAGTCAAGAGCAGGAGAACACGGGGGATAGGAAGTGTGGAGTAAGGCCCTCTGCCCAAGGTCAGGAGTCAGGGGTTGGACACCAGGAAAGATCTAGATTGTATAGTTTATCAGATGCTCGGTTCCAGTTTACTTTAAATAGAAAGGGTGGTGGGGTTCTTTGGCCAGCTGTTAAACTTGAGCCTGGAAATGGAACCTCACAAATATCGCCATGAAAGCTTTTGCCAATGCTTGCACAGCGGTCATGGATGTGTTCAAGTTCAACTGAGTGCATTTTAAAGATCTTACTGGACTTATTCAAGAATGCACAAGTCAGGCAGCCTCGGATGTAGCAGACAGAAAGACACTCCAAGGAGCTTCAAAATGGAAGGCCTTTTACCGGCAGAAGAGAGCCAGAACAAGAAAATTAAACAGATGGGGAGCTGGTGGTGGCAAGGTCACTTTACTTTAGGGGTGCCCGAGGCCTATCAGATCTTACTAGAGCTGACTAGGTGACTCTTTATAGGCTGGCTTGAGGTTCCATTTTGGGGAGCGGGCGAGACAATTAAGTCTAATTTGGTGACATGAAAGTTAGCATAAGTAACTCCATCTTGGGACACTTTTTAGCAGATCTAATTTGGGAAAAATTTTTTTTAATAAATGGGGGTTTGTTTTTTTTCCCTAGGTTCTTCTTTTTATGGGAAGGTCTGTCACACTGGATTAGGTCCTCACCCTTGAACTTATTTAACCTTAATTACCCCTAGGAAGAACCATCCCATACACAGTCACATTATGGGGTGAGGGCTTCCACAGATGAATGGAGGAAAGGCTGTTCAGTCCATAGCAGATATTAAGAAAGTTTGCATCAGGGCCTCTCTGGTGGTGCAGGGGTTAAGTATCAGCGCTATGAAGCCATCCCAGCCACTGCAGCCAGAGTTGATCCCTGGCCAGGGAGGGGACCCACATGGCGCAGCAGACCTCTCCAGTCTTCCCGCTGCTCCCCTCAGCAGTGGGTTTCAGTGGATCCGCCTATTCTGCTCCCCACTCTCTCTCTGGTGCATCCCCTCACCCCTTGCATCTCTGACCTGCAATCTAGTTCTTGTATGCATAAATAAAAATTCTTTAAATAAAAAAAAGGTCCAATCAAAACCCACTCAAGTTTGAGAAGTTTATATTTAAGAAAGATTCGATTCCTGGGCATTGGTTTTGGACCGGCAGGTAATCGCTGAAACTATGTTGATGGCTACCACTGAATAATAGCCTGGTGAGTTGTACAAAGATGAGCCGACACTGTAGGGGAGAGGGAAGCATCACATGTGGCTAGAACCCAGAAAAGCCACAGAAATAAAAGCACGAAGTAGCCCCCTGTGAGTGTCAGCGCTTTACCTGGGGATCCCTGGGAAGAGGAAGTGGGCAAGTGACGAGAGGAATCATAACCTGCCCCCACTGCTGGCGGGAGGAGGCAGAGTCTGTGCTGCTGACAGAGACAAGGGGTCAGCCGTCCTGCCCAGGACTTAGAGGGGCACTGGGGGAAATTTCTAAAGGCCTTTTTTGAACCAGTTGATGACTATTTTGTACCAGCAGGGAAAGCACTGATCCCTTGGAGTTGTAAACAGTGGTTTTACAGAGAAACAATTGGCAAGTGGGAGGTCAGATGCCGCTGACACATGCCCTGGGGACTGGACACCAGATTCCTGCCTGCGTAGTCACTTCCTGCGCATGCCCAGGTTTGGAGAGTGAGTTCCAGATTGCCTTATTTTTTCCAGGTGTTGTTCCAGAAGATCAAATCACGTTAATAGTGCAAAACAAATATACAAACCATCAGAAAACCAAAAAATAAAACCCCAAGAGCTCCACTGGCATCGATGCTTGGAGGTTTGGGGATTTTAGTTGTTTTTTGGTCCAGTCTTGGAGAACTGTGAATTTCTTTGGAATGTATAGCATGCCCCTCTGGCCGCCACGCTTGGTGTTTTGGGGTCAGGCCTCTGCAAAGTGCGGGTTAGAATTCACTTGTGTGGCCCTGACTCACAGTGTCTTTCTGCACCAGGCATGGTGCCGCCCTTCAGACTTAGCAGATTGTGGGGTCCATCGAGTTCCTCCACAGAGCTCCAAGAATGACTCTACTTCCTAGGGAACTACCTGAGTATCCGGACCTGTTAGGTGAACAAATTCCAGCAATGACTAGGTAGGAAAGGACAGGAAGATGTGTCTAGTACTCTGGACCCCTTCACTTGCATCATTTCATTTTAATCCTCCTACAAGATATGAACCTTTTGAGCAGACAACCAGAGATTGTGAAGCGCCCCAAGGTTTGGGAGATAAGCCTTGCCCACTGCCCACTAGAAGCTTCCAATCAGCTTCTCAGTGCCCCACTCCTAAAAACACACAGAGAATAACTAATAGACTTTAGGAGAAAACCAAAGCAAGTGAACAATAACAACAAAAAAGCAGGAGTGTAATTTGGGGGAAATTAAAGATAATACATAGGGCCTCCCTGGTGGCACAGTGGGTTAAGCAATGCACTATGAAGCAAACCGCAGCCACTGCAGCACGAGTTCGATCCCTGCCGCCGGCCAGGGAGGGGACCCACATGGCGCAGCAGACCTCTCCTGCCTCCCGCTGCTCCCCTCAGCAGTGTGTTTCAGTCGGTCTGCCTGTTCTGCTCCCCACTCTGTCTCTAGTGAATCCTCTCACCGCCCTGAACTCTGGCCTGTACCCCAGCTCTTGTATGTATAAATAAATAAATCTTTAAAAAAAAAAAAAGACAATACATAATGACCAGAGAAAATACCCATCAATGCTTTGCTCACAAGACTAAAGTTATCTATGAAAGAACAACACAAAATAAAAAAGGATTATTTAGAAAGTGTCTAAGAACTTTTAGAAAATAAAAATGATAGGAAAAATGAAAAATTTACTAGGAGATAAAGTTGAGAAAACATCCTAGAAAAAAAGAACCAAAAGTAAAACATGGAGAATAGATTTAAAAAAATAATAAATAACTAAGCCAGGAGATTCAATATTTTTTGGGGGGAAAAGGAGTTCTAGAAAAAAAAGCCCTAGACATACACTACATGTGACCAGATTAAAAGCTCTTACTAAGCACCCTGCATAATGACTAACACAAGAGGAATACCACGCATTTCAAACAAGGGCCACTGAAACCATGCTGTAACCAGGGACAAGCTACAATAAAGAATTATTAACACAGATAAAATGGTTAACTACTTAAAAGGGTCCAGAAGCCCGTTACCTGGATGCTGCAGGAAGGCGAACAATAAATAACTATGCCATCCTTTCCTTTTCTCCTGCATTAGACTGAGATTCAAACCCTTTGGAGAAGGTGTGGATACTTCAGGAACAGGAATGTGTAGGCTGCCGATGGCAAAAATAACTTCCCAGAAAAGAGCCAGCATTGTCTACAGAGGCAGCTCCCAGTGGAGAAAGCCTCACCCGAGGGCAGGTCTGGAGGTCACCTGTGCTGGCCACTAGCTCTCACCCTGAGTAACAGTGACAACAAGTACCCGAGAGGAAACGTGGACGTTTTCAGGCAAATATTTACTTTGTATATACTCTTTCTAAGAGGTGTGCCTAAGGATGTACATCTGCACAATGAGGGTGATATTCTAAGCGAAGCATTGAAGATTCTCATTCACAGTGTGCTCCCGAAGATTCTGACTCTGAATAAGAAGTTTTAGGAACACCTTCATTTACTTACTCCACTTCTGTTTTCCCTTTTTAGGTCTACACAAGAATCATCAAAATAAATATTATACATGTTGATAGAATCAATACAGTTAATGAATATCATTGCTAAGAATAATGTAATAAAATACATGGCCAGTGAAGAATAAAAGAGTTCTTTCAGTAACTTTAAATAAGTGCTAAAAAATTGTTTCCGATTCCTTGAGTGTCGTTTCTTTCTACATGTTATGTAAGGTAATGCTATGGCATACAATGAATGGCACAGTGTCATTTCTATACTTGTGTCAAAGGAAAAGGGGTTCCCAACACAGTAACAGGGCTCTGGCGCTTCTCTCTTCCAGGTGACTGCTCTCACCTCAAGCTGGCTCCCCACGTAGTCACAACATAGCTGCAACAACTCCAGTCATCACATCAAAGCACAAAAACCAGTGCCGTCGTCAAGTGGGCTGTGTTTCTTCTTATAAATGATAAAAGCTTTCCCAGGAGCCCATGCAGACTCCTGGTGTCTCACTGGCCAAATTTTTATCATATGCTCATGCCCATACCAATCCCTGGCAGGGGTGAAAAATAACACCCACCAACTATGGCTTAAACGAGTCAATGTCCTGCCTCCAGGTGCTGGAGACGAAGCCTGTGCTTGAACACAAGCTGTGCGGCATAGAGAGGCTACTAGACAAATGAAGACTCATCTAGGAAAGGCAGGTGGGCAAATGAGCAGGGTGGAAAAGAACAACGTCTAGGGCCTCCCTGGTGGCGCAGCTGGTTGAGCGCTGCACTGTGAAGCTATCCATGGCCACTGCAGCTCGAGTTCGATCCCCGGCCAGGGAAGTGACCCACATGGTGTAGCAGACCTCTCCTGTGTTGCCCACTGCTCCCCTCAGCAGTGTGTTTCAGTCGGTCTGCCTGTTCTGCTCCCCACTCTGTCTCTGGTGACTCCTCTCACCTCCCGCATCTCTGGCCTATACTTGAACTCTTGTATGCATAAATAAATAAATCTTTTTTTTTAAAAAAGGGACAACGTCTACCACTGATTCCTGATGACATCTGTGGTGTTTAAAGTCTACTCATTTGACTCTCCAAGGGCAGCTTCATTTCTGAATTACTGAAGGGAAGAAATGGTTCCATAGAGTCAGTTCTATATTAAAATTTCTAGTTTATTTCATTATCTTTCAACTTCACACTCATTTTTTGCTGTAATTAATAATACTGCTTTTATTCCTAATGATAAAAATAACTACCATTCCAGAGTAAAATTTATGATAGCTGAAAATCTAGGTTTTGCTGGGTTTAGACAAATTGAACCAAACAGATATACAGAGGAACACACATCAATGGAAATTTGTACCTGAATATATCCTAATTATTTATAATCTAAATAGGTGGTAAAATAAATTACCTCCATAATTTTTTAAAAAGCCCCATCTTTTTATTTTTGGAGTGATAGTGCTATGTGAGATTTTGAGAAGGTAAAATTATAAGTAATTTACCCTGGCAGTCTTTGCTTCTCCATTTCTTTCCTTTCAGATACCAAAATCCTTCTTCACCTAATGAAGATCTAGTTTCATAAACCCTCCATGACACAGCATTTCAACCCTGCTCTGTGAAATCCCCTAATTATTTATGATTTCCAAACCAGGGGAAAATTTGATCTGATAGAATAACAATCTGTAGAAGAAAGCAGAGTTACAATGTGTTTCTTTGACAGGTGCTGAGAAAGATCCAGAATATTCCCACTTGGAGTGTGGTATCTGACATTCTTCTGTCACTCTTCTCCTCTGTGAGGAACTCTATTTACTGAGTAGAGAGATGATGATTCTTAATGATGTGATTGGGAATGTCTATAGCAAGAAGTAACAATTCTTAGTGATTACTAATGATTACTAAAGAAATCGAATACCAAGTCAGAGTGAAAAGCTGAAGTAAATATCTTTGAAGAAAGGATTAAGAAATCCTTTCTAACCAGAGGAAGGATGACTAAAT
Organism: Galemys pyrenaicus; assembly: GCA_019455555.1. Classification (NCBI taxonomy): domain Eukaryota; kingdom Metazoa; phylum Chordata; class Mammalia; order Eulipotyphla; family Talpidae; genus Galemys; species Galemys pyrenaicus. The sequence goes on from JAGFMF010011501.1 coordinate 23,284,699, forward strand.
ATCGTTAGATGGTAAGAACAGGAGTTCTGACCTCCTGGTGCTGGGGGTTGAAGTGTTTTCATGAATATAAAGAACTACCAGTGACCAGTAAGTGAACAAGAGGGGAACGGAGAAAGAGGGTCGAGGTCCTAACCCTCGGGAACATTCTTCTCCTGTCTCGCTCCCTGCTGGACACTTTAGATTTATCTCTGATTTAGAGCTAGTCCGCTCTCCAGAGTTGGTGAGGTGGGCATCATCTTTATTTCCCATTTGGAGATGAGGAAACTGAGGCCAAAAGAGGTCAAGAAATTTGCCCACAGAAGATGACAGAGATGAGCTTTAAACCCTGACTGGTCAAACACCAGCCTCTCTTTTTGTCCCAGAAGAAGGATTTTCCAGCAGCGTAGGGGGCTGGGCAGCCAGTAGCAGGAACAGCACATTCTCAGGCCAGGGGGCTAGCGTAGGGGTGTGCATTGTCCAAATGCTCTCAGAGGCTGGGGTACCCAACAGATGCCGCTTTTCTCCCTCAAGGACTGCCGAGTGAATTGTCACTGCCCCCTTAGGGAAAGGACCTCAGCTTTTGGAGCCTTCACTGAGTGAACTACAAATGTCCTCTTCCCTGAACAAGCCGTGCAGAAGTGACACTAGGGGGATTAACGAGGAACCTCAGACTTCTCTTGCAAAAGCCAGCTCAGTTTTCAAATTTATTGCAAAGATTTACCAGAACTACTTAAGAAACCTAAAAATATGTTAAATGATAATGAAGTTTAAAAAGAATTCTGGGACCTCCCTAGTGGCGCAATGGGTTGAGCACAGCACTATGAAGCAAAACGCAGCCACTGCGACACGAGTTCGATCCCCACTGCCAGCCAGGGAGCTGACCCACATGGCACGGCAGACCTCTCCTGTCTCTCCCCTCAGTAGTGTGATTCAGTCCATCTACCTGTTCTGTTCCCCACTCTGTCTCTGGCGAATCCTCTCACCACTGCACTTCTGGCCTGTACCCTGTGTGCATAAATAAATGAATCTTTTTTAAAAAAGAACTCTATCACTGGTCACCTGATTGCCATCAAGATAGCAGAGCTGTGTGGAGCCTGCAGCAGGCCATGGCCTGCCCTTCCTGGAGGGTAGTCTCGCAAGTTCAGCTCTGCCTGTCGAGAGGAGCCAGTGCGTGCCCACCTTCCACGTCTTCGTTCGTAAGGAGTCAGCCAAGCACTGCTCACAGTGGGTTGGGAGGTCCATGAGACTTGGGGGAGCACATGGAGCTGTCTTGCCAAACTGTGGTGGGTTCCCCTGTGCCTTGGCTTGCAGGCATGTTCCTCATAGGACAGTCAACAGTCGAGGGGAAGGTGTCTAAAGCAGCGTTCAGAGACTGTACGGTTTTCAGGATAAAGAGGTCACAGTAACTGCATATGTAGATAGGACTTTATAGAAGCCACTGTGGTAACAGTTCAGGTCCAATTCACAACTGTCTGGGGTCACAGCTCCGCTTCCTTGCAGCTGTCCCTGTTCTTCGCAGAGTGGCTGCGTATACTGTCACCTTCCCCTGCACCCCCAGAAATTTTCCTGTCACTATTTGGTGAAATAATTGCTGACGTGTGGTGTATGAGCCTTTTAACACAAGATTGCTAACGCTGTCCTTTGCTTACTCATTTTTTTCTCCTCAAATTATTCGTTAGTTGCAGAATATTCCATCATCTGAATATGCCCTGACCATTCAACTAGCCCCAACTCCTGGACGGTTAGGAAAGTTCTGATCTCATGATCCTCCTGGACTTCAAGGCAAATATTCTTATATAGAAATCTGATGCTCACAGCTGACAAATTCCTTAGGCTAAATTCTGCAAGAGAATGTCTGGGTCAAAGAGCATGGATGACCTCATGGTTCTGATGGATGTCGCCAAACCAGAGTACGCTCCTCTCAGTGATTATTACCTGCAAATCATTACTAATTATTTTTGCATTAGCCTCACCAGTAATGAGAGTTGTCATTCAAAAAAAAAAATTACTAATCTGAGAGACCACGTGGTCGAAAATACCTAGTTTTTCTTTTCTGCTTCAATAAGCATCGTATTTTGGAATCTATCGGAATCTCACCAGGGCTCAGTTGTGGCTCTGAGGAGTCCACAGAGGTGGGCCAAGAGGCTGTGGAAAGTTTCATGCCTCAAAACAAACAAGTCATGTGCACAGTTAGACAGGTGGGGGCTGATTTCTGGTTCCCTCCGGCCACCTTCCCTCAGGCTGCTGTTGTATTCTCGGTGATGACTTTAAGTAGCTCAGAGGAGCCCGTGGCCTTCTGGTCTGTGTGCAAGTCGACTTGTGGCTGAGCCCGAGGACGTGCCCCCAGGGGAGCTCTTCACATATTGCCTCTGAGTCTGTACAGAGGGTCCATTGCTTAGCTTAAAGAATGTCAGAAATAATCTGATGATGATATGAATTATGTGCAGGCGATAAGCTGACATGGAAAACTGTACAAGTGTCTCTGCCTTTTTTTGAACAAAATAGTTAGCAGCGGAAAACATAACAGTGTAGTGCCTGAACTTCAACTGTTCTGGAATCTTCCACTTAGTCAAGGATTTAGTTGCTTGAGCTGGCGTGACTGAAATAACACTGCGAAGTGAATTTAAAGTTTAATAAAAGAGGAATTTATTAAAGGCCTTATTTTGAACCAAACTGAGGCCCTCACTGAGGGGCCAAGGTCAGATTTCTCTGCCCCCTGGGGAGGCTCAGCTTCTATCAGTAAGTTACATGCACAGAAAGATTACCTAAGTGTTTGTAACAAAGAGAAGACATCTGGTTAACTTCTGACATTTCCAGAATTAGCAGTTAAAGGAGAATCATTGTGGATGACTTCAAAGTCTCTGACCTTACAGTTCTTTGGTCTGAGCCAAACCAGCCCATCGCCATATAAATGATGTTTGGTTCAGACAAACCCAAATGCTCTTAGCAATCAAATGCCCTACTACCGATGCTAACCAACAAAACTCAGTAAGTCAAGTTGGAAGATCTTAATGGTTTGACACAATGATTCATGAATTGGGCATCACACAATCTAGCAGATAGTAAGGAACTCCAAGGAGCTGAGCAAAATGAAAGAATTGTATAGGCAAAAGAGGGCCGGGCAAGGAAGTGACTGGAAGGGAGGCCACACAAAGAGAGGTGGAGCACCTCTCACACTGGCCAGGAAATCCCAGATGGACTGGTATGCTATTCTACTCTTGGGGAAGGCTGAAACTAGAAATCAGCTAGGTATTCAGTCTCAATCTGGTGATATGGGCTTAGCACATGTGGCTCCATTTTGGGCCTATTGGCTCTTCTTTTTTTTTTTTTTTAAGATTTATTTATTCATACAAGAGCTGGGGTACAGGCCAGAGGCATAGGGGATGAGGACACCCCAGAGACAGAGTGGGGGAACAGAACAGGCAGATGTACTGAAATACAGTACCGAGGGGAGCAGCAGGGAGGCAGGAGAGGTCTGCTGAGCCCTGTGGGTCCCTCCCTGGCCGGGGGCTGGGATCAAACTCTTGCTGTAGTGGCTGCGGTCTGGTTCATAGTGCGGTGCTTAACCCACTGCGCCACCAGGGAGGCCCCTGTTGGCTCTTCTTTAACATTATATTGTCTCCTGTGTCATGACACTTTCAAGTGCCAAGCCTGGCACACAGAGGTGCTAGCTCTGGCCGGTCCTTGTCACTCTCGACACCGACCATTCATCTTGTCTGCCCTGCTCACGGGGGAGACCGAGAGTCGAACGGACTCCAAAGTTACAACACCTCTGTTCTCCAAGCCCTTCAAGACTCAGCTGTTGGATCTGAGTGATTTTAACATCAACTGACTGACTACATTTTTAAGATTCCCTTCAGCACTTGGATTCTGGGACCCTAATCTCTAAAAAAAAAAAAAGTTAAACTGCTATTGGACACAAAGCCTGGCCTGATGCTGTGATTGTCTCTAACCCCCAGAGCTACAGGTGGCTGCTGGTACTGACATCAGCTTTAATTCAATCACAGGTAATCTTTAGATGGTGGAAGATCTCTCTGAGGAGTGAGTATCGATCAACAAAACCTGGAGAAATAAAAGGAAGCCTTGAAGATTTCCTCGAGAATGCAAATATTCAAGGTAAGGAAGGGAGCATCTGACATGCTTCTCCCTGCTAAGTTCTATGGAGCGAGAGATTTGCTGAGAAGTAGCAAATATGCCGTCACCTGAAATATTAATATGCAATTATGTGCTTGATTAGATATAACAGATATCATAGAACAGCGTGTTCCTAAGAGACAGAACACTGTTACATGGTTTCAGATTTCTTTTGGTAAAATCTTGAAGTGTTTAAGATTCCAAGTTAGTATGCAAATTTCATTAATAATCTTAAACTAGCAAAAAAAAAAAGTACACACACACACTATTTAATTACAATGGACTCCCTTCCATTAAAACTCATTAAAAGGTTAATGGAAAACATAATCAAATTATCAAATTATTGAACCTGTGCATTTTGGCATTTATTTTAAATTGCTAGCATTTCTTTTAATAGCCAGATTTGCTTGAGAAGCAGTCTTAATCAAGTTGCAGTTGGATTTAATAACAAATTACCCTCCATCTTCCCCTTTGCTTTTTTCCTTGGAAATAAGAAAACTGCAAACCTAAAAAGTGGACATCACAGCTTTTAACTACCACTCACGTACCAGCCACTGGGCTCTGAGGATACCCCAAATGTGGCCAATCCCAGACCAGCCACAGGCCCCACTGGATCATTCTGAAGCCAATTTCAGTAGTTAGCTCATTTCACTCTAGGCTGCTTCAGCATAAGCTTCTGAAGGGATCCTCATCAATGAAGCTCTTTAATAACCATCCCTGATTAGTAATGGGCCTTTGTATCCTGGTATCACACACATCCTATGTCACTGCTCCTTTTTAGCAAGTGTTTCTAAAATTCACTACTGATTAAAATGAGCTCTGCTGGAGAGGGGCTGTCCACTTTTCATGGAGTAAGATCTGCCGGGCTCTCCTTACTTTTTTAATTGAAAAGAGAAATTTCTGCACAGATAGTTAAAAACTGCCGTCTAACACAGTTCATTTTCAAATGAGGATCCACTTTATTTTCTAAGTGCCATGCTACCTGCCTCAAAGCTTCGGGTCTACCGAGAGCTCACTCTCTGTCGAAAGACCAGCGACTTTCTGATCCCCACAAAACCTGGCCAGAGAAATTGCGGCGGCATGCTCACCGGCCTCCCGCTTCCCCAGGCACCTCCAACACACCTGCCCCCGACGAGGTGCTGCGGGCGGCACCAGGGTCTCCAGCGTAGCCCTCCGTGCGGTCTGGGATCCTGGAAGCAGAGGCAAGAAACCAGGGACGTGGCGTCTGGCAGAGGCCCACCTCCCCACTGGCCCCTCCACCTGTGCAGCGGAGAATTGAGGGGTACCTTAGAGGAGGCACTGTCAAGGGGGTTGATTCCAGGGCTGACCCGCAGCCTCCCGCAGAGCGTCACAAAACCAATCAGTTTGGAAAGTTCCAAGGCTCCTGTGTCTCCTTTTAGATTTTCCTACAGCATCAGAGGCCAGAGAGACAACACAGCATAAGGCTGCGGTTCAGGCCCTGCAGCCTGGTTCTTTGGGGGACCCCTCAAAATGGGCTCTGCGGCAGACGAGGCACCTCATGGCACAGAGCGGGGCTCAGGCCCAGCGACCAGGGTTGAACGTCTGTGATGTGTGTGTGGTGGTGGGGCCATGGCGACTGCTGGCACGCATGCGCCCTGGGGGCCCCTTGCCTGCTTGGATCTGGGGGTGCAGTGCCGGCTCGCTCGCTGAATGGTCCCGGGCACCCGCATGCCGCATGGCCGCTCCTGGCTGTGGCTTTCTTTAGGGCTGTGATGTTTGGCCGGGTTTATTCTTCCCCTGTCCTTCTTTGTTAGGGTCCTAAGATCAACCCCCCAGTCCCCGCCCCCCCCCCACCACCAAGTTCTTTCATGTAAAGGACCTCTTCTTGCCTATATCCTCCACAGCCACGGGGCCCTGACACCTGGGTCCGGGGGTGGCAGTCCGGGCAGAGGGCCAGTGGGTTATTCTTGCTCCCTGGCCTTTCAGCAGCATTGGCTCAGGGGGCTATTTTCTTCCCCTGGTCTCTGGTTTGGTTCTCCCGCTACCTCTCAAGTACGCCTCATCTCTCTCAATCTCTGTTGGGACTCAGGGTTCAGCTCTTGCACCTCTTCTCGGCTATCCCTACTCCCTAGGGGACCCCACGAGGCTCTGGCTTCAGGGCCCCCTACCCCCCAATGGACACATCCCCAGGTCCCCAGTGACAGTTCCAGCCTCGCTCTCTCCAAAGACACTACATGTGGGAATTGGTCCAGCTGTTCCCTTGGATATTTAAACTTGAAACTTCCAAAAGTAGCTCTGACTCGTCCCCTGGGGAGCAGGAAGGCCACACAAAGCAAGCAACCAACCAACCAGGTCCAAATTCCTTAGTGGTCTGTGGCCCTGCTCTTTGTCTCACAAGCGAGACCTACTGCATGGACAAGCCAGAGTCTGAGCTGTGTGCTAGGCAGTTACAAGATGGCTCCCAGGGCTGCTGCGGGCCTAAGCATCTCCCCTAGCGATCCCTGCCCAGAGTGTGCCTGCAGCTTCATTTGTAAAAGAAAAGTACAGGTGCTTATTATTTTAAAAGGCATCGTATACTACAAAGTAGGAGAGCTTGAGTACAGTGTCCAAGCCTGTCACCACAGATTACCCACGCCCACCAGTACGGGACTTTAGGCAAATGATCTCAGCTCCCTCCATTGTTGATTATATAAATAATAATAATGACATCTGCTTCGGAAGGTCCTTCTGAGGATTAATTAAATGAAGTGCTTAGAATTAGCCTAGTCTGATAAGTGCTCAGTAAATTCCTACTACATTTTTTAAATGGAAAAGGTAACCATCCCTTCTTTCTCTGAGCTCCATTCCCCAAAGGTAATACATAGAAACTTTCATTCTTTCTGTTTTGGACTGTGTGTGTGTTTTTGAAAACAGGACCTTTAATACTTTGTTTTTGCACTTAGTATATTGTGCGCATTTTCTGTTAGTACACAAGGCTGCGTGGATTTCCTTGTACAAACACACAACCCTCAACTGTTGCACATTTGTACATGCCTTTACGTACATCCTGGGACATGTTTGTCTCTGTCCACTTTTGTGCTACTGTATCTAGATGTGGAATTGCAAAGTCCAAAGATAAGTACATTCAAAATTTCAATAGAAATGGAGTATTTTGAGACGGGAATTCTCGAGAACCTTGCCTGCTTTAAGGTCAACTTGACAAAGGATGTGTTTCTGTGAAGCACTTCAGCAGCTCTGCTGGTGTAGCACAAGTGCCATCTGCAACTCATTTGACCTTTAAAATTATGCCAACTTCATAATTGTGCTATTTTTGAAAGAATTTTAAATTGGGCGGTTGACATGATTTCAATGTTTGTTCATAAAATGAGACTTCATTAAAATGTTGATGTCACAATATTTTGAAGAATTCAAACCGTACATAAAATGCCAGTCACTTGGCTCCCCCCAAACTGCGGTGTCTCATACCCCATCCGACAGGATACAGTTTTCTCTCACCTCTGCCGTCACTAATCAGCTACCGCTACTCTTCTCCGTCATTCCCAGTCAGAGGGTGAAAATAGCATCATGTTTAATTAGCCTTTTCCTGATGACTAGTAAGCCAAGCATCTGTCATGTTTAATTTTATTCTTTCTGTAGCTTGCCTGTTTGTTCTCTTTGTCCATTTGTCTATGAGTTTGGATTTTTTCCCCGAGACTTTTAAAAAATTTGAGGATGTCTATGGATATTTCCCTGCGTTAAGTAAGAATAACCAGCAAGTTACCCTTTGGGAGTATTTTTAAGATTTAGATTAAGGGGGAAATGTGCCTATAGAAGTTCAGTTGCAAGTGCCGGTTCATGGGTTGAAGGGCCCAGTCTAAAAATAAGTTGCTATCCAAGGTAGGCCCATTTTACAGTTAGTGGCTTAAATTTGAGAATTTGTAATTCTGAGTGAATTACAAGCAGTGGTGAAGTGCCTAGCTAATCCACAAGAATCTTGGTGATAAAACCAACTGCTTGCAACAGTTCTATCTTCTGGGCCAAATGACATTTCAAAAAATTTTCAGCTCTGGCGTGTGAAAAGACAGGTGTGAGAGGCAGTGCAGGTGTCCAACTTTTGCGATTCCCTGACTCTGTAGCTGACTTACGGGGGGAAATGGGGCCATAGTGGCAAAGTGACCACACTAATAAGTATGAATAATCCTGCGATACAGACCTGAGTATTACATCCCACGAACACTGGCACCACACATGCACCAGCATCACAAGGTAGGGAAGAACAGTTCTTATCTTTCCCTGAAAGCTGGACCACCCCATGCCAAGATTTATAATCCATTTCCTCTGCATCCTTTCTTTAGGCCATACCCCAACCTTTAGCTGGGAGCTTCACTTTCTCACACCTAGTCGCCACCCCTTGACTCTCTGCCCCTCTGACCGGCTGCTCCTTGCCACCAGCCTGGAGGGATCGCCGCAGTTCTGCAGCTCTGGGGGCTGGCTCTGTGGGTGGAGGGCGAGGCGGGCAAGGGCAAGAGGCAGACGCTGGGGGGCATCACAGAAACCCCACTCTGGAATACGAAGCAGGACTGTAAGCGCAGATAGTAAAACAAGAGTTAAATAAGTTTTAAAACATTTTAGGGTAAAATCTCTTAACCCCTGTTCCCAGTCTCTGTGACAATCGGATTGTGCTGGGTATTTTGTTGTTGCCTTTTGTTGTTGTTTTCTTTAAATAAAAAGTAGGGGACAATCACATACAACGCTCTTATAACCAAGCTGATGCTGCATGAAACTCAGGTTGTCCTCAGTGTAGGTAAGGAGGCGAAATCTCACCTCCCTGTAGCAGATAGCTGCAGCCCACGGCTCACTCCTGGCAGGGGAAATCATCTTGCACAAGCCCATTTCCTGGAGCCAACATTAATCTCTACTGTCTACTTCTTGTACCTGGATGGTAGTTCCTTTTCTTGCTGCCCTCAAGGCATGAGGAGCCCAAGACAACGAGGGAACAAATGCACAGCCCAGTCCGGAGCTCAGAGAAGCCCTCACTGTGCACCTCATTGGATGTGCACCCCTCAAGGAAGCCAATCTGCTAGACCCGCAGACCAGCCAGCCAGACCACTTAACACTCCTCACGAGTGGAAGAAGCTTCTAAACTCAGGACACCGCCCTCTCTACAAGCTAAGCCCCAGCACGCCACTCAAACCCTCCCAAAGGGAGTGTTTCTGCTCACAACATCCTCAAGCTCATCTCTGGAAGGCTGCAGTGCAGCAAAGGCCAGCTGGCATCATCCAAATGCTGGGTATACCAGTCACTGGGGTTAAAAAGAAATATTGTCCTGGTAATATGTTTTCTTAATAGAAAGATTAGAAAATACAGATTAGCAGAAGGAAGAAAATAAAAGTCACACACACACACACCCCCAAATTTAACCACTCTTAAGCTCTGCTGAATGTGTATCTTTCCAAACATGTTTTCCTAGTTAGTTACTAGCCATTTCTCAGTTGTTTGGGGGACTAGGATAAAAAAGATGCCCTATTTTATGTTTACATCGAACATGTTTAGATAGTCACAGTATTGGTCTGTTCTTTGTGAACTGTTTCCTAACTTGGCAGTAGCTGAAAGAGAATGAAAATCTTTAGGCCAGAGTTAACACAGTTTTCATGAGACATTCATCTGTTTTTCTCTTTGCCTTGCTTTATGTTTCCTATTACTATAAATACAGGGATGAAAGATGACAAAGAAGGAAGAAAAAAACTTGATAGAGAAACGTGTAAGAGACAAGCATTAAGAGAACAAAATCAACCCAAAGAAGAGATATCACTGTGTTTCTAGCCAATCTGGGGAGTCAAGGGAGTGACAGAAAGCTGGCATGGCCCAGAATCTTTGCCCAAGTGGGAGAGTGTAAGGCTGAGAATGATACTGAGACCAGTTCATCAGGGGCCTGGGCTGGAACCTGGTGCTGAGGTCAAGGCAGCGTCGGGTGGTTTCTAGCACTGTGTTAAACAGTCAGTGTCCCTAAAGGCTTGTGATCTCAAGACAGTCAGACACAGAGGCCTCGCCAGTGCGCCCACTGAGCCCCAGGGCGGCTGGGTGACAGCGAGTGACTCTACACGAGCTACATCACCCGCAGGGGCGGGGGCGGTGGTGTCTTGCAGACAGCGGTCACGGCTTCTGTGTGATTGCACTTGATAACCATGTCTCTCTGTCGGTTTCTTTGCATTCCAGTTCAAGTTGCCTTAATATTTGGTGGAAGAATATTAGACTATGTCTCTAATTTATGCAAAGGTCAGATTGACTACCTGGAGCGGCTCTCGGACACTTTGCTCCTGTATATCATATCTCACCTGGATCTTGAAGATATCGCCAGGCTCTCTCAAACGTCGCGGAGATTTGCAAAGGTAACAGTCAGTTGTTTTGCATCTCTATGATTTCCCATATGCTTCCTCAAAGTTTATTATTTGTTTAAATGCAGCGGTAGTTTATTATTTGCATTTATTTAGCAAGCATGTGTTGAATACTTATAGTATGATGGGTACTTACATATTATTCCTACCCTCTAAGAACTTACAGTCTAATAGGAGAGACTGAAATAGATATGAACCAGATGCTATAATGCGAGTAATTCAATGCTATCTAGTAGAGTTAGGTTAATTATGTTCTAATATCGTGAGCAATTCACAGGGCTGTGTCTAAGCTACAAAGTGCAGAATGACTTCCTCTGCCTGGCTTGTCAAAAGCAGATTTCTTTATCTGGACTTTGAGGGGAAAATAGGAGTTTCCAGTGGCATGAAGGACTCAGCATTCCAGGTCAAGGCAACAACTCTAGCAGAGACAAGGAGGCTTAGGACAGAAAGGCAAGTAGCCCCTCCCTTTCCACTTCCTCCACCTCTCTAGTCCTTTGTCAAATTTCCTGTTTCCCAATGTGGGTGCTTCGGGGACTTCTCACGGCAGTTCCGTCATGCAGGGGCAACCGTCCTGCTGGACATGTTCACTGTGGACTCGGGCAGATGGAAAAGAATCTTGGAGCCTCAGGTATACCTGCGTACCTTTAATGCTCAGGCAGCCACGCCCCAGGCGCTCCCCTCAGTGTGCCCTGGCTCTGCAGCATCTCCCCGGACGTCCGCAATCACAGGTGCCCGTGCTTTTACAATACACCTTCTCACATGTGGGTAATCAAACCTGGGCGGACAGCGAGGCCAGGGCGGCCTGAGAAGCTGGCGTCCGGGGGCGAAGGGCCTGAGCGCCTGTTTCCTAGGCCTGTCCTCTTCCCACCCCCAACTGAGCAACGGATTCTCTCCCACTACGCTGACCCTTCAGGATGCCTCAAGGAATACAACCAGCACCCACGTCACCCACTGTCAGGGCCTATGCACCCGTGTGAGTTCCTCTCCTTGGGTCCTGGAAGGTGGTCTGGTCCCTGCTTATCCCCTCACCGCCCTCACTGCCCCAGACACCTCCATTCGATGCTTCCACAGAATCCCTTTGTGGCTTGAGCTAGTCAGAGCTAGCGTCTGTTGCTTACCACCAAAGAACACTGACCACCAACCGGGTCAGGGGTTGGGGCAATGCCTGTTTGCAGGGGCCAGCGATTCCCAGGCCGAGTCACATCAGCCTCCGCTTGGTATCTGAAAAGTCAGCGTTTTCCCATAATCTTGCAATACACTGTCTTGACTTTTTGATATAAATTGTAAGTAAATTAAACGTAATCTGTATTACTTACTATATCCCATTGGAGTACAGACCAGTATTTTCTCTGACATTCTAGAAGGCCGGTGTCTGTAGTTCTCAGGGGGAACCAAGGGGCAGGCACCTCCGGAGTGTGGCCGATGCCGGCACCGAGCTGGAAGGTGAAGTCAAGCCAGGGGGGAGGCTGGAACATCAGCAAGGGCCAGCCTGGTCGGCGACAAGCTCACCTGGGTGGGTGGGGTGAGGCTGCCCGGTGGGGACCCGCCTGGGCCTGCCTGCTGGTCCGAGCGTACTGTCTCAGGGAAGGGCAGCAGAGAGGAGAAGGACAGCACGGGGAATGAAGCTGGGCAGGCTTCTACGCCACTGGCCTCCGTGGCTGTCACCTGCAGCCTTGATCTTGTCGCCGCAGAAGGCGCGGGGTGTGGGGCACGCGGCCCTGACTAGGGACACTTGCGCGAGTGGTGTGTGCGCATGTGCGAGTGTGCCCACCTGCGCCAGAGGCCCGGCGGAAGACTACGGGGGAAGGGCTACGAGAAGAGGCTCCTGGCTGCGAGGAAGAGTCGAAGGAAGAGCCCAGGGAGAAGGCCAGAGACAGCCCCGAGAGGGAAGAGCAGGGAGGCGCGGCCAGAGAGGCGCAGGCGGTGGAGGCCCCCTCTCCTGCCGGCTGCTCCCGCTGCGGACTATCAAAAAACCCGTGGGCATGATGCCGGGGACTTCAGGTAGAGCTGCCCCAACCGACAAGAGCGTCCCTGACTGGGGTGGTTGCAAACGCCTCCCCTCTGGCACATTTTGGCTGTGGAGGAACAGATTTTCCCCACGTCTGCGACTCCCTGTAACTTTGCTTCTCACATCTGGCGAAGTGGACGAGGCGGGTGGAAATCAAGGCCAAGCGAGCTGAGCATTTGCTCGCTGTGTCTGAGGGGACCGGCGCGGGGTGCCCGACTTGCTCCCCGTGTTTCCAGCAGCCCGGCTGTAAGAGTGGCTCTGCACGTGCACACGAGCCAGCTCGAGGCCAGGGCCCTGGGGGCTGCGTGGGGCTGGCTGCCTCCGGTCTTCATCGGAAGTGCGGGGTGTGGGGGGCGGTTCAAATGAGAGAGCTGGCGTGCTCTTTGCTCGCTCGGCCGCTCCAGGGCAGCATCTCACCCCCTCCTCCCTGAAAGCACCGGCTTGCAAATCTCAAGTGCGCTGCACTGCTGACGGGTGTAGCGTCCACGCGCTGCCGCCAGGGGGCGCTCGTCCCACTGTGAGCTGTGCGGAGGCTCCACGTGGCTGGAGCCACCTGGGCCGCAGCTGCCGCCAGCAGAGCTCCGGGCTGGGGAGTTTTCCATTGGGGGGGGGGGGGGGTTAGGGCCAACATAATATGAAACACAACTGCATATGTGTTCAGTGCACAACAGGACGAGGCGTGAATGGCAGGACACTAGTGGAAATTCAGCTCTAGCTTGCTAACTTCCCCTTCCCAGAGCATCGTGGGTTCGCCCATGCGCCCCCACCTGAGCCGCCCAGCGGGCCTGAGCTGTGGAGTGGTGACGGGGTCTGCGCTGCTGCCAGAGTTCACGGCTCTCCACGGGTCTGCGGATGGTCTGTTTTCGGTTTTGATACTGACATCTGCAACGAGTTTCCCTCTGCTGTTTATACTCAGTCTGTGGTGACGTGAGTGGCACCTAGACCCGAGGGACTGGAGGGGATGGAGAAGACGCGGAGGACCCGACAGAGACGGCGGCGTCTGGGGCGTCACTGGCGCAGCGTGCAGTGTGGGCTTTTTAACCACCGCCGGCCTGAATAGAGCGGGATCTGCTCTGAAGCCTCCGCAGCGTGGGTGTTGATCTACTTGCTGGCTGCAGTTCGTTCCCACTTCAATTTGCTCCTTTCCTTATTGGACTGTGTTGCCTTTCACTTATGAAAGTAAAGACTTCTGGGGAACTCCCTGGTGGCGCAGCGGTTGAGCGCCACATGGTGAGGCATCCAGGGCACAGCAGCGGGAGCTTGATCCCGGCCAGGGAGGGACCCACAGGGCGCAGCAGACCTCTCCTGCCTTGCCCGCTGCTCCCCTCAGCAGTGGATTTAGGTGGATCTGCCTGTTCTGCTCCCCACTCTGTCTCTGGTGGATCCTCTCACCTCCCACGACTCTGGCCTGTACCCCAGCTCTTGTGTGCATAATTTTTTTTTTTTTTAAAGTAAAGACTACTGGCTGCTTTCTGCTCAAAAGTGAGTGTAATGGTAGCAGGACATGGAGATAATGCTCACACTTTTTTCCCGCCTCAGAAGAAGTTCGGGTGCATGGGAAGAAGGCAGGACAGAGCCAGTGAGGTGCTGGGGCTGCCTGGGGTTGAGGGGAGCGGGGGGTATTGGATAGCTGACTGCAGGTTGGGTGGGCTGCGTGAGGTTCCATGGGGGGGCAGACAGCAGGGGCACACTCAGCTCTCCCTTCAGTGGCTGTTGAATGCAGGGGGGGGGTGTTGCCCCCAGTTCAGATGCTTAGTGGGGGCTGTGGCCTGGGAGAAACTGGTGGAGAAGCTGGTGGCAACAGGCGGGTGGAGAAGCTGAACATGGCTGTGTTGGGGGGTATGAGGGGATGATGACAGCTGGGACCACCCTCTCAGGGGAAGGGGGCAGCCGGGCTCCCCACAGCTTGATTTCTGAAATCTTTATGACTCCAGCGCCCACATGGTCTGGTACCATCAGACCGGGGTAATACAACTATATTTTCTCAAATACATTTATTGGCCTTAATGTCTTCAATATTAAAAAAAAAAACCTTTATCCTTTCATTTCCCTCAGATCATATTCTTTGAACATGTGTCTGATATTTAAAAAAATTCATAACCAGAGAACATGGTGCTTAGAAAGTATCTTCTGTCTGAAGCACTGAGTTTCTTTCTTTTACCCACGGGAACGTCTATTTTGCACCCTCTTCGAAATTCTCTGACATCCCGCTAAGGAGAAGCGGCTTCTGCTTTCACGAGAACTCTGGAGCCGCCACTGTCCCTCTAGCCACTGCCCAGTTCCAGCCCCCCCACCACTGTCCTGCCCTGCCACAGGTCATGCGTTCTTGTTGCCGCCGGGGTCACGCTGCCTCTCGCTGTCCTTATCTTTGCCTGAGCACTCGCCCTTTTTCCTTCCGCATCATTCATTTTCCCCGCTCTCCTGGATCATTTTGATTGGCACATACATTTTTGGAAAATGCAGGCACTTCCCACGCTGCTCTTTTTTGGGGGGTAGAACAACTGGAGAGCAGGCCAGAGGCGCAGGGTGTGAGAGGACTCACCAGAGACAGAGCGGGGAGCAGAACAGGCAGATGGACTGAAACACACTGCTGAAGGGAGCAGCGGGAGGCAGGAGAGGTCTGCTGCACCCTGTGGGTCCCCTCCCTGGCTAGGATCAAGCTCAGGCCATAGTGCTGACAACGCTGAGACGTAACCCCCAGGCCACCAGGGAGGTCCCCCACTCTGCTCTTACAGCAATATTTCTCAGAGTTCCCTGTACTTGCTGCACCCGCTTCCTGTCCTTTCTGGGGCTCACTCAGCACTCCTCCCCTTTGTGCCCCCAGAAGTGCCCCTCGGGAGGAGGTGTCCGATGTCTGTGACACCTGCCAGCTTCCAGTTCCCGTCTTACTGTGACTTCTCCGCACGTTTCATGCCTCTGTGGGTTTTCTTTCTCCTTGTGAATTCCCTTGCTAAAAATTTCTTGGCTTTCTGTTTCATAATCACTTAGTGTAGCCATGCTCTGCGGCTCTGCCCCGGGCCATTTTCTCTCTATGGAGTCTCCCTCTTAACAGGGTGACTCTGGGGTCTAACTGTTATTTGCGTGCTGAAATTGTTCAAACAAATGCTTTGAGTCCCGGCTGCCATCTCAGACTCCCAGCTGAGATCTAGCTGCATGTCCAGACTTCCACCCAGATAGAATCTAGACGCCGCAAAGTTAACGCGTCAAAACCAGATCTCTTCTCTTAATGCCTTTTTGGTATCGCAGTTCTGTTGGAAACCAGGTCTCCCGACCCTCCCACACATCCACACTCTACACATTTCCCTCAGTCACTGGCGCCACTGTCCTTCAGCTGCTCCAGCCAAAAAGCTCATTTTAAATTCTCTTTTCTTATTCATCAGCAAGTCTTGCAATCTCTACCTGCTAATTCTGTCTACGATCTGACCTCTTACCCTAACCCTGTACCACCCAGGGACACCGCGCTCTTCAGCCCCTGGACTTCCCAACAAGAACCGCGACAGGTTTTTCTCTCACCTGATGGTGGGGGCCCATGTGGGGCTACATTTCCAGAGGTTTGGTCCCCCCACGCCAACAACCTTCTAAACAGAGCACACTTGATTTCCACATTCTGGAACAGAAAGGGCTTTACGACATGTGTCTGCTTCTCCTATTTAAGTGGTAAAGCTGTCCCCCAAAAAAGGAGTTCTTAATAGTGAAAATAATTAGCACACCCTAATTTTCATCACATCCATCAGGTCGCCTCTCTTATTATGCCTAGGCCCCCAGCTCATTCTCCACAGATAATCTTGTCCCCCCATCATCGATCTGTGAGGCTCCAGGCGCGTTGCCGCCCTCTGTGTCCTGGTAAGAGAAATCTTTGTGGGTGTTGCTGCCGGGGGGCAGTCAGATGGGGCCCACAAGGAAGGGGGTGCCCCCAGCATGCCTGGCGCCACTGAGGTAAAGAAACTGGGGGCTCTGTTGACTTCCACGTTGTCTTGCTCCTTCCACTTCTGTGTTTCACGGAACGGAGCCAGTGAAAAGGGCTTCCAGGCTGGTGGTGGGTGCTGTGGGCACAGAAAGGCTGGAGCTGAGGAGGGAGCATCACTGAGTCCCCCCAGCCCCTCCTCCGGGCACTGGGCCCACCATGGTTACACTAACTTCCAGCGCCCTTCAAATGTTCTTGTTCTTGACTAGACCAAAACCCAACCAAAACATGGCTTGGCATAGTCGGCGACACTGAATAAATCCCGTGGATTTGGGGGCACGGGAGGGAAGGTGAGGGTGTCTCCATATTAACAGTGTTTAGTGGCAGGAGAGCGAGAGTAGTCGCCATCGATAATGGTGCCAACTGAAAGGTCATTTGAGGAAATCTTGGGTCAAGGAAGCAGCCTTGGCCGGCTTTGAGCTTAGAGGGCAAAATGGCCTTGTGTGCTGTCAGGCCAGAGCGGTCTTGCCAGCCTTAACCCCACACCGTTGGCGAAGCCCCAGACTCGGAAGACTGACTGGGGCTTATCCCAGAGAACAGATCGCTGTCATGCACCGGGCAGGCTCGCAGAGTGCAGTCACGCGGGCAGGCCACTCCGGCACGTGGAATGATGGCACGTGCGCAAAGGGTTTGGGACAGGCTCACGGCCCGGAGCCGGCTCCAGGAGCAAGTGGGCTTTCGATGTGTAGGCTGGCGGGTCGTTTGGTGCAACCCACCAGTCGCTGTCCAGGCTCAAGGTGGGGGGAAGGTGGAGGTGTCTCACGTGCAGCTTACGGTGAGTGCAAACATGCAAACTTGGCAGGAGTTAGCGACACTCCCTCGGGCAGCGAAACTAAAGCGGCAGATGGGTCAGCCAGTCTCTGTTAAGTGGCTATTGGGAAATGAACTACAATGTTGTATCTGCAAGTGAACTTTCCAGTGTGTACATGATGTATGTATGTGTATAGCTTCATACTGCTACCATAGATTAGCTCTGTAGTGCTGTAGCTACAAATTAATTAGGTACACGGTATATATGAATTTACCTTATCATGCTTATATTGTGCCATATAATGTATCTATAAATTAATGCTACAATGTCATATCTGTAAATTAATGCTATAATGTTGAATCTAGAAATTAACGTGTTACATCTATACATCAATTATATAAGATGTCTATAAGTTAACTATATGTATCTAATGTTAGATCTATGTATTAACTTTATAATGTAAACCAAATATACATGCACATGTCTATGTTTCTATAAGTTCACTGTGTAACACTGTATATATAAATTCACTTTGTAATGTTGGCTCTATAAATCAGCTACGTACCTATCAGTCAGCCACATAATGTATCTGGAAGCTACCTGCGATGCGTCTGTCACTAGGCATGGACCTGTGCATTAACTGCGACGTGTAGACATAAATTCACTCTACAAAGCTGGTTTAGAGCCTGCAGGCAGTCCTGGTGTGGCCACAGCAGGCCTCTCCCGTGGTCAATGAAGTCAGGTCTTGACTTGCTCCACTTGGCCCTTGGGTATTCACGCACTTGCTCTTTCCTCAGAGGGGAAGCTTCTGGAGGCCGGAGCCGCGGGCTGACAGCGGCAGGACTGGGGCCTGCTCCCGGAGTGGGTGAATGTCCCTAACGGCCCCGACTTCCCCGCAGCTGTGCATGTCGGACGTCCTGTGGGAGCAGATCGTCCAGCTGGCCTGCGACAACATCACCTCCGACATGCGGGCCCTGGCCACGGACATCGGCTGGCGGCGGATGTTCTTCACCAACAAGCTGCAGCTGCAGCGGCAGCTCCGCCGCAGGAAACAGAGCAGGAAACTGGACGTGCAGTCATCTGAGGGGAAAGCTTCCCTCTCTGCAGCAGAGGTGAGGCGGATGTGTCCAAGTCTCTGCTTCCTCTGACCCAGAACTCAGAGCCAAAGCAAAATGCTGATATTTTGTGATGATATCTAGTTCGATGGTAGCAAATATGAGCGTTTCACTTACAAACTGAGAATAAATTATTTTACTTAAACACTCTACTCCACTTCTATCACTGCTCTTCTCCGGGTGGGTTGGCACGTACATTAACATTTGGTCATGTACGTGCGACCCAGAATGTTTCATTTCACTGAGTTTGCGCAAGAATTTCGGGTGACTGTGAGTGGAGGAGGTCTGGGAAGCAGGGCTTGGGACACTGATTAATGAGTCACTTGTCTTTGCTTTTGGGGGTGCTTGTAGATAACACCCTCCTTCCTGGCCCCCCAAGATGCAGATGAAGAATGTAAAGCAACCTTACTAAAAATAGGGAACAGGTGTACCACCTAGATTTTTGATCTGAGCTTTAGTGTGAGGAACTTCACCTTCAGTTTGCTGAGACGGTATGTTATCACAGAGCATCCAAGCTCTTAGCCCGGAGCAGCTGTTTTCAGCTGGCAAAGGAAGCCTCTGATCAGACAGGAACAATGTTATGTAGACGGGCCACCACCACGCTCAAGGAGAACATGCGTCCGCCATTAAAAATATTGCGTAGAACACTCGGTGGTGGGTCCTTTCATAGTAGATTCCAGGGGCCTCCCTGGTGGCGCAAGGGTTAAAGTCTCAGTGCTATCAACCTGTCCCCAGCCACTGAGGCCTGAGTTCGAACCCCGGCCAGGACCTGACCCTCATGGTGCAGCAGACCTCTTTTGTCTCGCCAGGTGCTCCTCTCAGCAGTGTAGTTCAGTGGAACTGTTAGGGGGAAGGATGTCTTGGACAAACTCCACAAATAGGTTTTATGGACCTCTCCTCTCTCCAACTCCAGACCAGAGATCCAAGACACTAAAGACTACAAATCCCATAATGCCATCATTACTGAAGGGAGGATGCTGGGACCTGAGGGTGGAGTTAAGCAGCCAGGTTTGAGATAAAACCAGACCTGTGGGTCTTAGGGGCCCTTAGTTTTTTGCCAGCTCTCAGCGGTTGTTGGGTCCCAGCTCAGCAGAACTGGTAGGACGCAGTCACCAATTTCTCTCTCTCTCTCTCTCTCTTTCTCCCTGAGTTATTCGTTTCTTGATTTCCCCATTTTGTAAATAAACCCTTTATTACCCTTTTGTGTGTCCCTGCAGGTGAGTCTTATTATAAGTGCCTTTTAAGCACACAGGTGAGGACCCCCGTCAGGCCAACTATTTTATATCAGAGTTGCCCTATAACAGTTCTGCCTATTCTGCTCCCCACTCTGTCTCTGGTAAATCCTCCCACCCCCAGAACCTCTGTCCTGCACCCCAGTTCTTATATGCATAAAAATAAATCTTAAAGTAGAATCAATATCATAGCTTTACCTCTTTTTGTTTTGAAATGAGCTCATCTTCCTGCGGGACTAGAACGAGTTTGTCCTGGCCACGTGGAACCCTCAGGGTCTGAGCCACAGAGGACTCCCTGTTTCCTGCTTATCACGTCCCCTCAAACACAGATCTCTACTCAGCAAAGTTATCTTCTGCTGGGGAATCTATTCTACACATCCAGAAAGGCACAGATGAGTTGGAATAAACTTAGCAATAATAATCATCAAAATAACCGCCATTTATTGAGTACCTACTGTTTACCAAGAACTAAACAGCCAGTAACCCAATTTAATTCCTGAAGGTAAGCACCCCTGAAAATGATATTATTGCTGTCTTATAGATCGGGACTCTATAAGCTGTGGCCTAGACCTAATCTGACCTATTTTGTGGCCACATTTATAGCAAACACCACTTTGACCAATGGAATTGGAAAAGGTGATGGGGTTTGTCCGAGGTCACATTTGAAATTATAAGGCTGGGGTGTGTGTAGGGTGAGGTGGGGCAGGGACCTTAAGCATAATATGAGACACTTTCATACCCCTCTTGGTTGGTAAATACACAAGCAAGCATCAGACAGGTTGATAAGAGAAAAAGGCAAACAGAAGTTGAATGATGACCTACACTTGTACACAGCGAGAGACCCAGGGCAGCTGAGTCACTTGCCTAAGGCTTCAAGTGCCACCTTAACTAGCTCAGCTAAGGCAGGGGAGGTAGGGAGAGAAAGGAGAAATCCAGTTGTGGGGGGAGGGCAGGAGTAAGTTCTCGATGATTCTGAGCAGATGGGTCAAGGAAGAGTCCCGGAGTCCTCGGTGGCTTTTTTAGGCTTTTATTATCAGAGGCGACCAGGTCCATGGCAGGCAGGGGCTGGGGGGCCAGGAGGCTGGCAGGCCTCCTAGCCCCCCGCGCATCTCCACTATCTGGGCTCTCTGGCCTCTTGTGCCTCTGCTACTACTGCTGCTTCTTCTGCCCTTCTTTCTTTCTCTCTGCTCTTCTCCCCTACCTCTCCCTCTCTGTCTCTTCCCTTGCTTACACTCTTCTCTTCTGCTTGGATCCTTGTGACGCTGCCCTTATATGGCCCGTGTCTCAGCCCAGGTGTGCCCACTTGCGCATGCCCACTCAGGCTGCGTGCAGAACCGCAGGTGTCCATCATCACACCAGTGGTGGAGGGTGGAAAAGCCTGATCACTTTTCCATTTACTCTACAGGAGGTTACCAAGGAATTTACAGTGAACAAAGGTGTGCTGGTTTAAGTTCTGCCATCCTTGAAAAGAGAGAAAGAGGTAGGGGGGATGCCTCTTCCATTACAGTGAGGAGTTTACATGCAAATGTCTTTTTCAAAAGCAACCTCCACCCAGCCTTCACAACCCTCATGCGAAATCAACCTTTTTCCACCCAGGAGACAATTCTGACGAGGAGCTTTACTCCCACTTAGCAGAGATCAAGTTTTTTGGTGCCAACTTCACAGTTTCTTTTCTTAGCTACTCTCTCTAGGTTTTGTACAAACTTCACATACCTCTTCAGCCTGGTTAAGGCCCCTAATCCTACTTGCATCAGATGATTCATTGAACCTGAACTCCTGTGCTTTTTGTGTTGTTACACACCTATTTTTTACCCTTGCCCACGCCATAGTGCCAGCCCCTAACCAAGCCACAACCATCCTTTAAGCCCCCTTAAACTTCCAGTATTTCTCCTCCACAGCACAGCAGAGCTGAGGCTTTTAAATGAAGTAATTAATTAATTAATTAATTAATGCATAGAATAACTGGAGTGTAGACCAGAGATGTGGTGGGGGTTGGGAGGTAAAAGGGTTCACCAGAGACAGAGTGGGGAGCAGAACAGATGGCTCTACTGAAATGCACTGCTGAGGGGAGCAGCAGGGAGACAGGAGAGGTCTGCTGTGCCCTGTGAGTCAGCTCCCTGGCCAGGGATTGAACTCAGGCCAACTCTGGCCACAGCAATGATAGCGTGATAGCACTGAGACGTAACCCCTACACAACCAGGGAGGCCCAGAGCTGAGACTCTTGGTTGGCTACCCTTTCAGGTGCCTGTGAGTTCAAAACCATTTTCATAATAATACTAACAGGTTACCTGTCTTCTTCACCCATTCTATCACATGTGAACAGTGAAACTTTCCAGAGGCTACGGACCTGCGATGATGCTATTGCTAGTGGCTGGTGGTATGTGTGCTGGTCTATTTTTATGTTGTCTAGAATTTTCTTAGAGTTGACTTCCTACTCCCTAAGCTGAGTTTTTGGAGGGTGACTATTCTCAGTACTATTCCACTGTGCTCTTGCTATGCAAATCAAGTATCATTCAATAAATGATTTTGATATCCTGAAGTTTTTATATGTGGAAATACAATAAGCAGTGGGTATACTTTGCTGTCTTATTTTGCATTAATATTTAAAATATTTTCCCAAACAGTTTATAGGCTTTTATACTTTATCTAAAACTATTATTACTTTAGAATACAATAGTATTTAAAATTAAAAACGTCATTGACAATTTATTTATATTTAGGCATTGATCATTAGCTTTAAAAGGGGAGATCAGAAATCTTGCTTTCTTAGTCCACAGCTGAACCATCTACACGGGAAGAGATGAAAAGATGAAACTGCCATCTATTTAAAATGTATCAGTGTGAACCTAAATGTGTAACTAGGACTCAAAGGTGTCTTTTCCTTGGCCTTCTGCCATTAAGATTTTACCTTTGGTACTTCAGTGTGCATCAGTTTGAGAATAATCATTCAGAAGTTAAAGAAAGGGAAACTAAACATTTAAAGGTAGAGGTGATTAGGTCATTAAAAGCGGACAATTGGTCATTATAGCTTTTCAAGCCAGAAAGGCAGAGGTCACTGAAATACCATGTAGGCTAAGCAACCGTGCTGAACTGACTGGAGAGAGTCATGCCCCCCACAGCCGACCTTGCGGGGCGCCTTCTGGGTAGCAGACAGTGTGTGGATGTTCTGCTGGTGGTGCAGGAGTGCCGGCGGGTCCAATGGCTGGTGCCTTCCCACTAGCCACACAGTGACCCCAAAGGCTTCTGGAAGTTTCTATGTTCTTCACTGCTGTGCACATGTCTCCACTTGTAAGTGCATTCAAATAGCCTAAGGTTCACTTAAGTCTGTACTTGATGACACTAGAGATGATTGCCGTCGTTAAGTCTTTACCCCTGAGTTCCCACCTCTTTGCTATTCTGCGGGCCCGTGTGATATTAGATTCCATTTTTAAGAAATGCTGCTTACTCTGTCTTGTGGGTTTTTTTTTTAATTGTAAAAAATTCAAAATTATCTGAAAAGTTTGGTCAAGATACTCTTCTTCTTTCCAGCTATAAGGCTCTATTTTCTCTATGTCAATCAAAACCACATATCACAACAGAGAGGATGCAGAAGCAAATAAGAGATACAATCATTTGCTAGCAGACCAGACAGTAAATAAAATCACTAAAATGTAAAACAATGCCACTATCCTTACTAATTTTGGGGAGGAGGAATTATGTTTATTTTTCATAAAAACATATTAACACATTTTTGTTATGTTAAAATGAAGTGACATAATCGGCTGCCCTCAGCAGTGTGTTTCAGTCCGTCTGCCTGTTCTGCTCCCAGCTCTGTCTCTGGTGAGTCCTCTCACCCCCACACCTCTGGCCTGCACCCCAGTTATGCATATTTTATGCATAAATAAATAAATCTTTAAAAAATTTCCCAGTTTTGTTTCATAATATGATAGAATCTATAAAAACAAAAGTTCTTGGGTTTTCACTGATTTTTGGAAGGGAAAAAGGGACCAGAGGCTTAAGAGTTGGAGAACTTACAGCACTTGCGACCTCTATCTTTCATCTGAAGAGGAGTCGGCGCTAGTGTCGTTTCAGAATGGCCTCATCGGTCCTCTCTGCCATAGTATCAGTTACACTTTCATTTAATCAGGTTATGCGTCACATTTCCCTCAGCTTTGCTATTGCTGCTCTGCTAGAGCAGTTAATTTCTGCTTCTCGCTTGAGGATAGGCTCATTGAATCAGCAAAAATACACACATTCTGAGTATACCGATATATAATCTATAGATAATAATTGTCTATATAATTATCATCCATGAATAGTAACGGTCTAGAATATTGTCTAAGAGGAAATGATACGAGAGGGTCAGGACCAGTTTGGAAATTGATTGTGAACTGTTGCTCTTGAATACGGGGAGGGCAGTGCACACGGCCATCAGCTGGTGGCCAAGCATGTCTCGTACGCAGGCTCACCCGCCGTACCCGCTGAGATTCCAACTCACTAGGTCCAGGAATCTGCATTTAAAATAATTTGGGATGTGAGTTCTAAATTGAAAGAGAATTATAGGCTGAAAGAAGAAAGTCAGACCCAGACCCCAAACTTCCCTCCCCAAAGCCAACCACTGTTTTCTTATGTTTCCTTCTACAAATGTCCTGTCCACAGAGAAGCCACATGAATAACCTTTGTGCTGTTGTTGTTAGCAACTACAAAACTGGAAGCATACTAACACAGTATCTTGTGTTTTTTCCTTTGGCAATCTGTCTCAAGGACTATTTTCTAATGTTATAACCTTTGGATATATCTTTTAATTTTTAATTGTATAAATTCTACTCAATGGTTACATCATGCTTTATTTAATACTTCCCCATCAGTATACACTTATTTTTTTTAATTTATTTATGCATATAGGAGCTGGGGTATAGGCCAGAAGTGTGGGGTCAGGGCAGGGTGGTGATAAGAGGATTCACTAGAGACAGAGTGGGGGGCAGAACAGGCAGGTCCACTGAAATAAACTGTTGAGGGGAGCAGCAGGGAGACAGGAGAGGTCAGCTCCCTGGTTGGGGATCAAACTCGTGCTGCAATGGCTGTGGATACTTCACAGAGCTGCGACTTAGCCCCTTGGGTCACCAGGGAGGCCCCATCATCAGTGGACATTTAAATTGTTCCCAGTCCTCTATATACATAATACATTTTTAAAAATCCTTGAATGCCTTTGTTATTATGTAGGAAAAAAATTTAGAAATGCAATCTCTGGAGTAAAGGGATTGTGCATTCTAAGTTTAACAGCTGGACTTAGCACTTGGAATAGCTACCCCAGGTGATTTTCTCCAGGTGGTTCTATGGTCACACCTGAGCAAATCTGTTTCAAGAGAAAGAAACACACAAATAATCACCCACTACACTTCAAGGGCTTTCCTCTGAAGCCCCAGAACACCAAGATTTTATACAAAAAGTCACCAGCCATCTTTGAAGAGGACAAACTTTATTTAATTATATGTAAATAAAAATTACTAGTATATATGAGGGGAAAATTATAAAACATATGATAGAAACATACAATCAACCCTTTAGAATATCTTCAAAAATTATAGATAACATTTTAAACAGGAAAGTTAACATATTCATTGTATTCTTCGTAGCGTTTTATTATTTTGTCAACACGAACACTTTTACTCTATTTGTAAAATGGAGATTTCTGGTTTGGTAGAAATCACCACTTCCATAAATACAGTAAATCAACGACAACTACACAAACCGACTGTGACAGGTCTAGTGGGTGTAACTGGACACAAAGATCAAACTCGGTGGCTACAGTGCCTGTCTGTGTACTCAACACCACCTCTTGTTCCTTTGGTGTTGTCAGAAAATAAAAGTAACAGGCAGTGTAGTCCATTTTAAAACACACATTTTTCAATCTAATCCTCATTTTATGGTAAGTATAGGTAAGAGAAATACTCTCTTATACACTGATTGCCTTCATCAAAGTAGCTGGATTCTTTAACAACAGGCAACTCTTTTATGATAACAAATAGTTTACCCTATCGAACCAAAATGAGTATGAAAGGCAATTTATTATCTATAATAATTGACAGGCCATTCTCAAGTAATTGGAGGTCACATTGAACGTGTACAGCAGCCATGATTCTGCATCTCCTTTCCATTAGCTGCCTCTAGTTATTGTTCTGTGGGTGGTGCCTTTCACTACCCACCCCCTCCCACTAGACACAAGAGCAGCTCATAGTGGAGATGAAGCACAGAGGAAACAAATACATGGAACCACTTGCTAAAAACTCTGAAAGCTCTGGTGGGATAAGAGACCAAAAGTGCAGGCTAAAATCAGACCAGGGATAAGCGTCTGTGATTGCCATCACCAGACCCTGCCTGCTGCTAATTGTCAGGGGTGGCTGAGAATGGTCTGCAACGCACTTTGGGGAAATTTGACCCAAGACACTGGCAATGATACTGAAGAACTTTCATGGTGATGAGCAAATTGGGAGCTACATTTAAATAGTTCTAAAATACATGTACACAAATAAGGCAGTCAGAAATTTCAAAATGATTCTGGGAAGAACAGTCTGCAGTCTGAGAAATGTTTGGCTTAGAAAAATAGAGATCTCAGCTTGAGGAAGAGTATTATTTGCTGTCATGAATCACAGTTAGCTTCTGTATGAAATCAGTCAAGAGAATCTTATTTCTAAAAGTGTGCCGCGTTCAGGCATAAGAATAGTCTGCACTGGCTGTGGGTAGGTTTCATACTCCAGAGCCTTCAGAGAAGGGCTGTTTGCTACCATTGCTCCAAGATGAGGTACACAGACAGTGAGGCCACGAGAATTTCGTTTACTACCTCACAACTTGCTAGCCTTGTATCCTGGATGAGTAGCATGCTTGATAAATGCTTTAGCCACTAACTCTATATGCCAACCAATAATTAGTTCTCTCTTATGGGCAGGAGAAACTAAAAGACACATTGTAGCTCCATCATGCTTATAAAGTAAGAAGTCAATGATGTGAATAACTGCTTGAATCATAGCCCTTCATTTATTGGTTATGTGCATGAACATCACTTTTATGATGAAAATTATTCATGTTATGAACGTACGTATCTCAAGATTCAGTTTACAATGGGATACTATTCAATTAGGATTGATGGTGAGTATTTTTTTAGAGAAAGATTTAGAAAGTTTGCTCCCTTGCTGCAGAATTCTTTCATAAAAATATAAATTGTTTCTTTAACGGTACTAAATGTATCACCTTTGAAATTAAGGCCTGCCTCTGTTTCACACTAGGGGATTAATAATAGATCATAACAATCTCTGAAACCTATTCAGATGCTTGTGCTTAAGATGCATTGATCTATAGAGGTACTTTCCCCCCAGTTGACAGTGAAGTCCTTGGGTTGAAAAACTTTCACTTTTTGTCTTTGTTTGAAAAGCTGAATCTAAATCCCTAGTCCCAGTGGCTGACAAGAGAACATTTTTCAAAGGGCATTTCAACCAACTGTTGAACGGGGTGTCCTTCTCTGAAGGACATCGTAACCTCTGGAGAGTATGTGGTCCTTAGAACCTTCCAGCATCGCTTCTCCCCAGACAAGGCTGCTTTCGGTGAAGCAGTGACAGCGGCATTTATGAGTGGTGATCCCAGTTACCTGCACGTGCCGTGGGCCCCTCACAGCAGCCGCGTGAGGTAGGCGTGAGTACAAAGAGACCTCCCGTGAAGCACACATGAAACTACACATGGGCACCATCCATGTATTTTTTTCTGGATTGTTCTATGATTTGAATACATGGCTGAATGAGTAAAAAGAGGATTCCTACCATATAAAGCAAGCCACATATATAGAAGGAAAAATCGTACTTTTGTGTGATGTCGTAGATCCACCCTACAAAACAAGACAAAATATATTCAGAGTAATATAGTTGATAAAGTCAGGAACACAGAGAAAGCCTTTACTGGTACTGTATATTTCTATAAAATGTATATTTTATGTATGTTTCTATAAAATGACTTAAAAGTCATTTAATGCCCCAAATCATCTCACTCGGCCACTGTTAAGTCTGGGCCACATAAGCCGGTGTTCTCAGTATTGGGGGTGGCTGTGTTTACTTTTTAGCCCTCAGGGTACTTTTTAGGACTGAGGAGAATCTTTCTGCTTTCAGCACTTGCCTGCCACAAACCCTGCAGCAAAAAGTGAATCTCTCTTTTTTTGCCCAAATTTAACCACAAATGGTTTCCTGACTCGTCAAAACCCTTGTAAAGAAGTTTCTAGTAGAAACTGAGCAGAAGACACGTGAACATCCCTCCATTCTGAAGTATTTATTGAAGGGCAAACATTTATTCTAAAAGGACAAAATTATCCAGGTTTTATAAAATTCACATTTACAGCTATAAAACTTTACTATTATCTTCATAAAAATTTAAATGACCTAAGATACAGCACACCAAATTACCAGGTCTTTCAAATAATATTTTCATATTATAATTTAGTGCATTCATATAGTAATCTTACTAGGCACACTGTACAATACCACCTATGTATGTATGTCAAGAAGTCTTAGATACCATGACTTACATGACACGTCATTATCTTAAGTCTCCATAAAAAAGAAAAACCCTGTTGGGTAAAACCATGGCTCAATGTTTTCTTAGGACTTTGCAAAATGCATTCACATTCAGAGATGTTAAACTAACACAAAACAAAACACTCATAACAATCATGTCTGAGAAACTATGAACTATGATTTTTTTTACTTCAGTTAATAATTCTAAGAATCAGTCACATGTTATGGTCCCCATATAGCCAACACTGTGAACTGAAAATTAATGCATGTAAGAATGTTATGTATGGAAAATGCAAATTTTAAACAGTCACTTTTTCCATTTCAACAAGGGCACTAATTAGCAAGTACATAAGGGAAATATGAGTTAATAACCAAATATAGTATTCCATGGTCACTTTCCAAAAATATCTTCTAAAAAACACCTAAGTGGCAAGTGAATATGTAATTGCAACTTAAGTTTCTCTCACCACAGCTGCACAAAATCAACCCCTTAATATGCAAACTAGTATTTCTGACTTTCTGGTAGGTCATTTGCTTATTGCATTAAGTCTTTATGGTATCAAGTGCATAATTAATGTGCCTCATCAGTCAAGGTTATCATAAAGAGAAACAAACACTTGGTAACATTAAAAATTATAATTTTTCCAATCACTCAAAAGCTGGGTATATTTTAAATTTTAGGTATATTTTAAAAGTTAACCAAGTGTTTGGGTTTGTCATTTGATGTAAACTTTAAGAAGAAGATCACATCAGACCTTTAGTTGTAGGGCAGTACAGTGTTCTGTCTTTTCTTTGTCTCCAAATTGAGATAAGAAGGATCAATGAGATTAAATATATAATCCAAACACCATGACTCAGCTTCAGAACTTAATCAGAAAGACACTGACACTGACAGAGGAACAGAAATGCCATTTTTCCACAGAGAAAATGATGCATGATGGTTAATGGTGACAAATGCAGACAATATTGCAGCCCACAGCACTAAGTGGAGTTTATGATGAGATGTAGTTGCAAGTAAATATAAATGAAGTTCTCACACTCCCTCATCCCTATGAAAACTGACATTGTCATTTAGTAATCAGATCCTCACTTTCATATGATCAGTGATTGCAAGTAGAAATGATGCTTAATTAGAAATTAATTTGCATTTAGTTCAGACTATTTTTTGTTTGCAGTGGCTGAGTGTAAGCTCCAAGGCTCTGTGAGGTGGGCGCTCCTCAGCTCCCTTCCCTGTCACCCCAAACTTACAGGAGCACAAGCCAGACTGAGTTTCTTGGAATTTCAAACACCTTTCTCTCGACTCTTCTTCTGTATATGAACTAGTCCCCCTCTGGGGAGAGTAATAAACACTACCCCCCTTGGAATGCCCTGTCATTCCCGTCCCTCCCCTTTATCCACCCCGCTGTCCCTTCAGACTGCAGGAAATGTCTGCGAAGTATGTTACATATCATTACACTTTCAAATTGAATTCCCTATAATAAAACATTTTGCATCTGGGCCTCCCTGGTGGAGCATCTGTAGCCACTGCAGTATGAGTTTGATCCCGAGGCAGGGAGGGGACCCACATGGCGCAGCAGACCTACCTCTCCCGCCTCACCTGCTGCCCTCCTCAGCAGTGTATTTCAGTGGATCTGCCTGTTCTGCTCCCCACTTTGTCTCTGGTGAATCCTCTCATACCACCCCCCACCTCTGGCCTGTACCCCAGTTCTTGTATGCATAAATAAATAAATCTTGGGGGGAAAAGTTTAAAAAAAAATAGTGACCTTTTAATATTAAAAATAGATCTACCACATGATCCAGCAACTTCAGTGCCGGGTATTTACCTGAAGAATACAAAAACAGTCATTCAAAAAGATGTCCACACCCCTGTGTTCCCGGCAGCATTATTTACAATCGCTAAGGTATAGAAACAACCGCATGCCCATCAACACATGAGTGGATTGAGACACAGGGCACACACACATGGAATGCTATGCTATAAAAAAATGACATCTTGTCATTGGCCACCACGTGGGTGGAGCTGGCAGGGATGGCACTCAGCAGCATGAGTCAGAAGGAGAAAGACAAACGTTCATATGAGCAACCAAAGAAAGCAAAGGAACAGACACAGCCAAACCCTAACAAATCCTTGGAATCTGAGCACAAAAATGGGGCTCCCAGAGGGAAAAGGTGGGGTGGGTAATAGAGAAAAGAGGGGGCAATGGACTGTGGTAGAGGACTATGAGTGCCTTGAGGTGTATGCGGTGAGGCAGAGAGGAGTGAACCTGTACCCCTAAACCATAGACTGTTACCCCCAAAAAGAAAGGTATCGTAAAAAAAAAAACCTTTAACATGCTAAAATGATAAATGAGAATTTGGAGGGGCAGAAGGGGAGGTGAGGATCATCACACAGTGGAAACTTCCTTCTTACTGACCTTGGACTTCCTAACACGCTAAGCTCTTAAAACCTCACTCAGTTTACCTGCAAAAGGTGGTCCCAGCAGGGCCGAGATGCCGTTGGCACAGATGATGATGCCGTAGGCGCTGGCCAGGTGCTCGATCCCCACCAAGTCTTCGGTCACCACGGGCATGAGGGAAAAATAGCCGCTGGAAAAGCCGATGAGCGCGCAGACGCTGGCCAGGCCCGCGTACGTGTGGGCCAACGGCAGGAGGAAGATGCTGATGACCAAGGTGAAGTTGGCCATCAGGAAGACGTTCCAGACGCTGATGCACGGTAAGTCGGCCACGACGCCTAGGACCACTTTCCCAAAGATGTGAACTATTGCTATGATGGAAGTCAGAGGGAAGATATCGTTTTGCTCCGACAAATTATACAAGTTGACGATTTCTGGGAGGTGGATGAAAGGGATGACAAAGCTGCTGTACGCAAACAAGGCCCACAAAACGAAGGCCACGAACATTCGGTTGGTGAAGAGAGAGGCTGTCCCGAAGTAGCCCGAGTACCAGTCGCGGAAGCCCCTCCGGACGCTCAGGGTCAGCTGGCTCACGGCCTTCAGCACCCGCAGGGTGCGCGCGTCTCTGCGCCCGGGCTCTCCGCACCTCGGGGCCTGCGGGTCTCCCAGGGCCTCCTCGTGGCCGGGCCCGCCCTCCTTCTCTGCCCGGCCCGGATGCCCCGCCGACCCGACAGACTCCACGGAATGAGCCGGGAGGACCGTGGGGTCCCCCATTTCCGGGCCGTGGCCGTCCTTCCCCGGGGACAGCGGCCTCATGAGCGCGCCGCAGACGCACAGGTTGAGCGAGACGGCGCCCTGGATGAACATGGCGTTGCGCCAGCCGTACTCGGCGCACAGGTACTTCAGCAGCACCGTCATCAGGAAGGTGCCGAAGCCGGTGCCCGTGGTGCTGAGGCCCTGCGCCAGGGCGCGGCGCTTCTGGAAGTACCGCCCCACCATGACCACGGCCGGGAGGTAGGCCATCCCGCTTCCGAAGCCTGCGGGGCGGCAGGGGAGAAAAGCACCAAAGCAGCTGAGTGGCAGGTGTCAGGATGCACCCCCCCCCCCCCAAGCTCAGCCGCACGTCTACATTTGTCTCCACGCTTTCAGAACAAACAAACGGAGGCAGTGAGGGCCGGAGAAGGGAAGCTCTGGGTCAGCAGCAAGCCCATCTCCCCCGGAAGCGTGTTGCTGGCCCGTCCTCTCGCCTGGCAGCCTGTGCTGTGACTACCCGGGAATTAAATGAGCCAGCATTCTCCCACCAGAAACGGGCTCCAGCGGACAGGGCTGTGTGCGTGCTCTCTCCCTGTGTGGGTGCTCTACCCCCGGCTACCGCCCAGAACCCCCAGTGGGCGCCCAGATCTGGTGAAAGAAAGAATGGAGCCTGCGGCCCTCTGCTGTCCGCCCTAATTGCACTAAGCACCGAGGCAAGTGTTTGTTCTCTCTTACTTGGGGATGGAAGTGGACTCTGGGCAATTTGCAGGGGCTTCAGGAAGGGGCAGACTTGTTCGCAATTTGATTGGAAGAATAAATGGAGGCAAAACGGTCCCATAAATACGCATAGTGACTAGCTGTCATAACCACGAATGACTTTCTTTGCAGCTCTGATTTTTTAATTGCATCTTGCTTAGCAAATTGGAAGTGCTTGGGATTTGCATTGCCATTAACAACCTGCCAGGGGAGGTTGTGTATGTTGGGGCTGGGGTGTTGAGGACTCTCACTGCTTCATGTTCAATTTCTCTGTGAATCCAAAACTACTTTAAAACATGATGTCCATTAAAAAGTGACATGAACTGCAGACCAAGGGGCTGTAGGTTCTGTCCTCAATCTCTAGGTACAGAGGGAAATCAGAAGCCCCCTTAAGTGAGCATGGGGCCCCATTTTGACCTACTGACATTAAGATGGAGACAGAAGTAAAGGGAACTTGGCTGTCAATAGTGCTCCCCAAAGTTGCAGCCTCCCCAGCCCAGCATCATTTCAGAGTTCCACAATTCCTTGTCTTCAGACCAGCCATACCAGCAAAAGCAGTGATAATTCCCTGAGGCTGTCCACACCATGCTGGCTGCTTGTAGACTTTAGATGATCTGGTTTTCATAACGACCCCCAAGGTTGACTGTAGTTAGGGCCATTTTATAAAAATTGGTTTAAATCTCATGGAAATGATGGCACTTTCCCATGATCCTGCCACAGGTAACTAGAGAATCCAACATGTTGGTTGAACCAACATCAGAGCCTGGCCCTCTCTCCTGCCCACACTACCTCTGACCCCAAACTCTCCCTCCCTGGGAGGAGATGCTTCAGCTGAGTTTCTGAAATAAGCCCCAAGAAGCAACCTGCCTCCTTTATTTACCTCGGGGCTGGGAGACTTGAAGTGACTGTCAGGAGCCAAGGATCCTCAGCCCCTTCATGGGAACCCCTTATTTTGAGAGCAATTCAGTCAGTCTCGAAGCGATTTGCAGTAGAAGTGGGGGCAGGTCCCCAAGTCTCTAGTAAAGATTCAATGAGGGCGGCAATATTATAATAATTTGCATTTTGGGGGAAATGAGCATGAAGAAAAAGGCGGTCCTTACTTTTCAACCAAGCTCTGAATTAACCTCTGTGACTTTTAAGTCCATATAAAACAGAAATCTCTAATTTCCTAATAGTCAAAGGGACTAAGAAAATATCAGGAATCTAAAAGTCAGACCTGTATGCTGTTGAGTTGGCTGACTTTTGATTATCTGGACTGTCTGCCTGCTGTTTGAGAAAATTAATAGAACTTTGAAGTCAAAACATCGAAATTACATACCATCTACTACGTGATTATCCTTATACAAAAACCTAGTTTGAGAAGATTTCCTTTGAGAAATTAAAATTCTCTCCAGATCTAAGGCTAATAGGAGTTTTGGGGACCTTGTCCCTTTATAGAAGCTGGTTGTTCCATCTGCTGGAACATTCTTACTCTCAGAGAGATGTGGGGCTCAGGCCCCCTTCTGCTCATTTCTCACCTCAATGAAGTCCACCTTGACTTGCTCCCTCCACACCACCCATAGTCCCAACCTCTTACCCAGTTCTGCTTTCCCCCCTTATAGTAAGAGCTTAATTATTATGTATATTGTTTATGACCTGACCCCTTTCCCCCTCTCACTAGACTGCAAGCTCCGTGAGGGCAGGGGTGCTTCTGCTTTGTTCATGGATATATTTCTGCCTAGAACAGTGCCTGGTACACAACAAGGGACGAAATGAAAGAATGTACTATGGGAAGAGAACATTATCATATTCTGAAGTAATAGCTACTTTCAAAGATCAAAATTTGATTTTCTAGTTGCACTATTAAGGTACAAGAAATTCAGCTACAAAATAAGTGCACTAATGGCTATTTAAAAATACTTATTTGTTAAAGAACCAAGAAACTCTTTGATATTCAATATTGTGGCATTGCATTATTGCCCTAATGGTCATATGGGGGTGTGTGTGTTGGGGGAATGTTTATAGTAAAAGGAACCCAGCAGCCAAGTAACCATGTGACTTTCATCAAGTCTGATACACACACACAGGCTCAGCTCCTTGGGAAATCAGCTACACACCTGCTGTGTTATGTTGTTCTACTAAACATATAACCTTTCTCATAGCAAGCTGTCACTGTTACCTTCCTATTTCTTATAACAGGCTAGAGCTAATGAAACAGTTGAAATAAAATTCAAATTAAGCTTAAAAAAATCACCCAGTTGCAAAGACTACCAGCTCCAGGCCATTCTTGTTTCTGTTCTAGCCCCACTCCTGGCTCCATGTTATTTTGAAGCAAAACCTGAATATATTATTTTATGCGCAAATATCTCAGTATAGATCTCTTATTAGAAACATCATATCATCATTTAATCATCTTCCTCTGAAAATTTATTATATCAAGAAATAATCAGAAGGTGTTCAAATTTCTATTTCTTTAAAAAAAGAAACTTTTTTAAATAAGGGTCTGGGGTCTCCTGGTGGCACAGTGTTAAAGTCTCAGTGCTATCAAGCTATCTACAGCCACTGCAGCACGAGTTTGATCTCTGGCCAGGGAGAGGACACACATGGTCAAGCAGACCTCTCCTGTCTCCCCGCTGCTCCCCTCAGCAGTGTGTTTCAGTACATCTGCATGTTCTGCTCCCCACTCTGTCTCTGGTGACTCTTCTTACCCCTCACCCCGTGCATCTCTGGCCTACACCCAGTTCTTGTATGCATAAATAAATACAAATAAATATTTAAAATAAATAAGGGTCTGAGTTAGGCCCACGCATTGCTATTTGTTGGTGTGCATGTTAAATCTCTTTCACTGTCTCTTTTTTTCCATGCAGTTTATTTATTGAGGAAAGTGGGTCATTTGTCTTGTGAAATTTGTCATAGCCTGGATTTTGCCAATGGCATAAGTTTAATTTTAAAAATTTGATTTGTCACTGACAATTACCAACAACCTAAATTGAATATGGTTATGGATTTCTAAACAGCAGCAGAATAAGGAGATGGAAAGAAACAGAACCTTCTTCTGAGGAATATAGACATGAGAACTGCATTTCTAACTTAGTATAATAAATGCTCCCAGACTGACACAGCCTGGAAGGGACGTCAGGCCCAGGGCCTCGTGTCTCAAAGAGCTGTTTGTTGCAGTGTGGGCCGACAACTCACAAGGTGTCCCCTTGCTACCCACAGTCAGCACAATACTATGTGCTCATTAGGCAGAACTTGGGGGTACATGGGCTCATGTTCAGCGGCCAGGTAAGGCCCCAGCCCCGATAATGTCCAGGCCTGTGCAGACTCTGGAACGATTCTTCACCACCCTCAGGCTTACAGGAGGGGCTCAGACAGGTGGCCTGGAGGGTCAGGGCACCCTATGGTTCTGGTTCAACGAGGATGGAGGAGAAAGTATTTTTAGTGGTTGAAGAGAAAGCTCTGCCCAGTTGGAGAAGTCTGCCCAGCCTCCCTTGGGGAAGAACCATTGAGCAAGCAGACATTATGTGATGCTGAGTAGGCAGCTATCCAGGCATTTTCAATTGCCTAGGTGTTAAAGATACAAATCTGCCTCAGAGTGCTTTCGCAAATGAAGGACAGCAGTTGAGTTCCTTCAGAGGTACACACATTGCTGGCTTTTTACAGTCAGTCTGACTAGCTAACTTTTGTCTATTAAATAGGCTTAGTTACTATTCAGCCTCAGCATGCCTCAGTACGACAGCCCCAAAGCACTTTGTAGATATAAGCTGACTTCTGGATTTTCCACTTAAATATGTCTATGGCTATATAGATATATAATTAATATATAGATTATATTAGATAATTGATATACATTATATAATTAATATATAGATTTTATTATATAATTAACCTATAGATTATGTGAGTGTGTTCACCAACCCTGTACACCCAGCACACACAGTTATGCCGTTGAGCAGGTAAGGAATAAAGAAGCACAAGCAGATTAAGTTGCCCACAGTCACAGAGAAAGGGCTGGTAGCTCTGTACCCAGAAAGCCATCCTGATCCGCTCCACTGAAATACAGCTGGGCAAGTGAGACGTGACTTCTAATCTGTGTGAAGTCGGCTACCTGTTGATAAAGGAAATTGTGTCTGGCTATATTTTGGCCGAGCGGATCCGCTAACTGTGCTGCCTGGCAGCGGAGTCTGCCTGTTTGGGGGGGCTGCATGACCCGCGCTCCAGACTTGCTGTGCAAAGTCCCTCACATCTGTGGGCTCTGCTGCTCTCTCGTTAATTTGAACAGGGCTCAAAGAGAAGATGATTGTTCCATGATTCACGCGCCATCCTGCCGTTATTAAATGAGAGACGGTTAATCATTTCCTTCACATTGGTCTGTTACCTAAGGCTGGATGATTACCTTCCCTTTCCTGTTTCTCCAAAGAGAAGAGACTAGCACTTGGAAGCAGGCATGGGAAATTTAATTCCGTTCCATCAGGGAGGCCAAGGACGGTTGTGAGGTCGTTTTCCCACACTTCAGGCATATTTAATTATCTTATATTAAAGAGCATGTTCTGGAGTAGAAGGTGGGGTGGGACAGGATGGAGGAGATATTTTAATGGGTCTCTTTTCTCCACAGTTAAATCCACTGCCAAAAATGCCCAATAAAAACATTCAAAATCCGATTAAAAGGCATCAAGATCTTACCCGCCGCCACTCCGAAGGTGATGAAGAGATAATGCACGTTGGCCGCATAGGCGCTCAGCACCCAGCCCAGGGAGTTCACCAGCCCCCCGATGATGGCTGTCCGGCGGCACCCGCAGGTGTTAATGAACAAGCCGATGAAAGGCCCTGTCACGGGGCAGAGAGAGGAACTGACCGTCAGCGATGGAGTCTCATGATTCCTAGTGAAGTCTCCTATGCAGACAGGGGCATGAAACTACCAGAGGTGCTACAGTAAACAGCAAACTCAAACACCTGCCATGCCCAGGTGACTTTCCGTGACCTCGCAGAACACAAAGTCCTAGCTTCTGGGAAGGCAGGCTTGACACCATCCATTGGTCGGTTCTCTTACCGGCAACTAGTGTTCTAGAGGATCTAGGCAGCCTGTGGCTGCACTTGGCTCACCCAGAATAAAATTTGAAAATGGTTAGAATCAGTTGCCAATATTTACAAATTAAGACCTTTAAGAAAAAAATCCAGTGGCTCTCCTGAGAGCTTCCCACACAGCCCCCCAAAACTGGCGCTGTGCAGCGCCTGGGCCTGCGAGCTGGGTCACACGGGCGCTCTAATTTGCCACGCTTGCCGCCCTTCACTTTAGTCTTCCGCCTGGCCCCGCCCTTCTTCACATCACTCATTCGTCCTCCAAGCACAGCTGAATTGGGACTCTAGACCTAAAGGAGCCGGGAGTTCGCTGGACTCCCCTACTCCAAGCAGGAAATTAAGTCTTTCCATGAAGACACCGAGAGGCAAACCAGGCTGAAGAGGACCCCTCATTGCCCTCACGCCGTGAGGCTCAGCTCGAGTAGACCCCTCAGGTCATGCACTTGTGACACCACGTGCAGACCTCGTTTCCACGTCACTGTGCAAGACGAGCCCACACAGTGTGGCACGACACGGTCTGATCGTTTGCTATGATGCTTTCGCTTCTGTCCCCTTCTTTCTGATTTTGACCTAATTTCTGGTGTCATGGAAGCTCAACACCCCCGATCAACTATTCCTTGTCCAGACACAACAGCACTCCAGATGTTAGCAACACAGCATGAGGCTGGACTCAAGTCCCTTCACTGATGGAACTGAACCTTGCTGTGTGATGTTTATTTTCTTCTTTGACTGGTGGGTCTTTATTATGCAGTAAGCTGGTGCATCTCAAATACCACCTTAGTTTTAATCATTATTATGGCATTTATTAAATTCAGGTGGAACTCTTTGAGGTTAAAAGCTTTTTGAACTCGGGCCTCCCTGGTGACGCAAGGGGTTAAGCATTACACTATGAAGCACCGGCAGCCACTGCAGCACAAGTTTGATCCCCGGCCAGGAAGAGGACCCACATGGCGCAGCAGACCTCTCCTGCCTCACCCGCTGCTCCCCTCAGCAGTGTGTTTCAGTCCATCTGCTTGTCCTGCTCCCTGCTCTGTCTGGTGAATCCTCTCACCTCCTGCGACTCTGGCCTGTACCCCAGCTCTTGTATGCATAAATAAATTTTTTTTAAAAAAAAAAGCTCCTTGAACTTCAGGAGTTTCCTGTTTTAGCCCAAACTGAAACTTAAAAAGCCTCTTTTTAAGTTCTAATTATATTCACGTGCATATTTGGGTACACAGTTTATAGATGAGGAGTTTTTGTTGTTTTTTATCAAATGGTTTTGAGAGGGCCTAGTTCAAAAAACTATGTAGGCAAACAAGTTAATTTACCCTGTGGCATGATGGAAAATAATTTTGTAGATAAACCTCTTAAAATAAACCTAATGTAGTAAATAGAGTTTACATAAATATACTGTGTTATGTGCAGGATGGAACTGCACACAATATGAATAATAAAGTAAGCACACCGATATAAATGTCAGAAGACAACTGTCATTAGGAAACCATAAGCTGAAACTACGATTTCCTCACAAATACATTCATTTTCCTAAACCCACGCTCACTTAACTAGTAAGCCTGACTGTTCCTAGGCCTTTTAAACTTCAAGGAAAGGTCAACAGAGACAGCTCCAAAGCAGGAAAAGATTCTCCGGTACAGAACGGGCCAGAAACAAGCCTTCTCTGAGATGCCACATGTTTGCAATACTTTGGATGAAGCAAGCATTTGTGGAAAAATGGGGGTGGGGGTTCCCAAGAATGAGCAGATAGTCACAGCTGAAGAAATGCCAGAGACCAGAGAGAAAGCACCAACTGCCTTACTGATAAGAAGGAAAGCTGATAAGCGTCTCTGACTTCATCACCTGGGCCATGGGCCATCACCCAGACACACCTCCAAGTGACCAATAAAGATACAGTGAAAAGAAGGTGTAGGGTTAGAGAAATCAGGTCTTTCCACCCGCCCACCACTGTGATGATGGACACCTGCGGTGCTACGAGCATTCCAGGGTGGGCATGCGCAGGTGGGCGCACCTGAGTTGGACACGGGCTTAAATGGGCGGTGTCACGAGGACGCCAGGACCAACAGTACTGACCAACGAGCAGTAGTGAGAGCAGCAGCAGCAGCAAAGCAGCCGAGAAAGTGAGATGCGTTGGGGTCTGGGAGGCCTGCCAGCCTCCCGGCCCCCCAGCACCCATGCCTGCCATGTACCTGATGCCTCCTCTGATGTAGAGATCAATAAAAGCATAAAAAGCCACCGAGGGCTCCAACACTCCTTCCTTTACCCCCGTCTGCTAAGAACCATCCTGAACTTGTCTTGTGCCTCCTTCCTGCTGCTACAGAAAGGAAGGCGTCAGGCCCAAGCTTTCCACCATCCCTTACATTTTCTAATGGTCACTGGCATCTCCAGCGCTGAACGAGCATTTACAGAATAAAACGAACTCCCCACAGAAATAAAACCGAGACTCAGTCCTCTGAGGAGGACCCCTGCTTACTAGAGGCATTCACTGTTTGGGGGTGAAATTAGCCACGTTATCAGACGCTGTCCTCTTCCACAGGCGTCCACATCATGGCCTATTCCCACATCAGGAAAAGTCACACTGCAGCAGGGAACACACTCAGGAGGACACTCCTTCTTGCCTGAGCCTGCACGAAGACTGAAGAGTTCACGTGAGGGGTCTCCCTGGTGGTGCAGGGACTAAAGACAGCGCTATCAACCTATGGCCAGCCATTACTGCACGAGTTCAATCCCCAGCCAGGCAGCTGACCCACATGGCGCAGCAGATCTCTCCTGTCTCCCGGCTGCTCCCCTCAGCAGTGTGTTTCAGTATATACACCTGTTCTGCTCCCCACTCTGTCTCTGGTGACTCCTCTCACCCCTGCACCTCTGGCCTGTACCCCAGCTCTTGTGTGCATGAATAAATAAATCTTTTTTAAAAAGAAAGAAAAGAGTTCAGGTGAGCAGGGAAACCAGGTGAGTTGAGCTGGGCATGGACAGATGCAGGAGCGAGTTCTTTGCAACCTAGGTGTCCGGGACCTCATTCTCTCCACTGGCTTAGTTAAGGGCCTCTTTGTCAGCGACTCCCTTCTTGGCTGGACGCCAGAGTCACTGAGACACTGCAAATAAACCCTGCCCCTTGGGTCCCTTCTTGGGGGCTGCTGATCCAATGGCCCAGGCGCAGGCAGAGGCCAGGGGGCCATAAGGTCCCAGGTGGTTCTCCTTGGCACTGGGGCTGAGAACCCTGCTGCAGATCTACCTGGTGAGTAGGTAGATCCCCTGCTCACTGCGGCCTGGAGAGCCCCTCAGTGACGTGACTTCCGCTGAGAATTGTCAGAAAGACTGCTGTAGACACGACCCACCAAGGTGGCTCCACTTTATTAAAAGTCAGGACTTTCTGCAGGAAACTGCCAAACCGAGGCCAGCAAAGATCACACAATGACTGAATTCATCACGTGAAGTGATGGCCCAAGACGAGATCTCACTGACTGTAACATAACTCATGGATTTTTTAGTTACAGAGCTCGCCAGACGTGCTTTACAGACTAGAAAGGGGACGTTTTTATCCCTTCACTTCCTGCGTATTTGCAGTGCTGAGGCAATAGCAAGCAGTGGGCACATTCGTGGGGTCCAGAGACTGTCCTGGCTGTTCGACGTTCAGTAAGTTATTTAATGTCTCTGAACACTGTGTGTTCTTCCTGCGTCAGACAGCGTCTAGGGCCTCCTCAGCTGCTGTAGCATCAGAGGAGCTCATGTCACAGTTGTGCTTGGCGTGCAATGCGCGCTAACAAAGAGGAGATGTGTTCCCAGCTCCTGCTTGGAAGAGCTGCTCAGCCTGCCTGCAGCCACCCTTTCCCTGGTAGCTGAAGATAATCAGCAGCAAGTCCGGGTTATGATGGACTCAAAGTCCCTTCACTGATGGAATCGAACCTTGCTGTGTGATGAGTTGTTCTTTGACTGGTGGGTCTTTATTTTTTCCAGTCTTATTGAGAAGTAATTGACATTCGTGGCTATACCAAGAAAGCTAAGGTCAGCTAACACCCACCAGCTCATAGAGTTAAAGAGGAAAAGAAGGGCAGACAGTTCTCCTTTTGATGAGAACCATTAAGAGTTCCATCCTGGATAACACCCTGAGCTAGCAACAGTCAGAGCCTTCAAGTTGTCTTGAGCGACCTCGGAGGCCCAGGGCAAAAGAGGTGGGTCTGACAGTCACTGTTCAGGTGGGGAGGTTGGTCTGCACGCTGAAGTTCTGCTGTCTGGAATTAGGAGCTTCCAAACAATCCCAGTGCTCAGTTTCTCCCGGTTAAATGAAAGATGACAATTAGATTCTGCCACCACTATGAGTGAGGGGTTCGGTTTTCGGGTGTCGTCTTCAAGACCAGATCCCGTCATTTCGGGACTGGTTCCCACTGCTTATTTCTATAGGAGCCGTGAAGCACAAAGTGATAGCTAGCTAAGACTCAGTGGGGGCTTTGGAAAATACTGGGACATTCCATATCCTAGCCTTCTGCTGCGTTTTCACTTTTGTTGCAGGCACACTTTCTGGCTTGAGTCTCTGAGTGATTTGCTCTACCCTTTAAAATGGACGCTGAGAAGGTTTGTATCGGGCAAATGAATAATCAGGCTTTCGGCTCAGTGGCTCAGTGGCTGCCACCTGTGGCCTCGATCCTGTTACTGCAGAAGGTGCGTGGGGGCATGGGCTCAGGGCACGCGTGCCTGACTGTGGACGCCTGGATTGCAGGTGCAGGTGTGTGCGAGTGTGCACACCTGAGACAAGAGGCGGGGCTAAAAGCTGTGGCGTTGGTGGCAGTGAGAGGACAAGCCGTGACCACACTGCCGTGACCACAAGACCACACAAGAGTGAGAACGCCAGAGGAAGCGGAAAGACCCATGGGGGGCTGGGAGGCTCAGCTGCCTGCCTGCCTCCTCGCTGCCTGCTGCAGGGCCAGGAGGGCGTGGTGCAGGGTCTCTGCGATCAGAGCAGATGGTCAGGGAGGAGTCCCAGAGCCCTCGGGGGACTTTTTCAGGCTTTTATCGCTCTTTACATCCAAGGCGACCAGGTTCACAGCAGACAGGGGGCCGGGGGCCGGGGGGCTGGCAGGCCTCCTAGCCCCCTGTGAATCTCACTCTCTGGGCTCTCCTTCTGCATCTCTTCTCCTCTGCTGGCATCTTCGTGACGCCACCCTCGTACAGCCCGTGTCTCAGCCCAGGTGTGCCCACTTGTGCACGCCCACGCCCTATTTGAGGTGCCGCCATCAGGCTGCGTGCAGGACCGCAGGGGTCCATCACCAACACCAACGCTGGGAGAGCGGAAAAGCCTGATCATTTTCACTGACCCTGCACCTGCCCAGCCCAGGCCTGCCTCCTTGCGAGCCAGCCTCCCTGCTGGTGCCCCCGGCCACCTGATTCCCCGAGAGCACTGAAGCCTGAAAGATTCACGGACGCTCAGGACTCTCCTTTATCCACCTGCCCGAATCTTCCTGCCCTGTGCTTGCTGGCACTACAGCGTGCAAACTGAATTGAAAGAATTCTAAGAAGCAGTTTCCCTTTATTAACTTCCTAACTTCCTTTCTCTATACTAATATCCCGCACAAACTAGGACATTCCCTACGCCGAATGACACTTGCCTGAGTTTCCACACGCGTCCTGGTTTGAACAAGCCAGCGCAGGTCGGAAGAGGCCATTCGCTGCTGTTCCCACTGAAACGGTTTGCCAACAATGCCCACGCACATATAACAGTGCCCTTATTTAATTTTAAAACTAGACCAGTATGAATTCCTCTTGGAAAACATACACGCGCTACTCAGATCTTGAGAAATAACCCCTGTCCTTGTCTTCTCGCACTAGCGCCATCACTGTACCATCCAAAATAACATCGCTCCAACGTCAGCTGAGATCAGCAAACCTCTACGTTTAATTCAAGCAATTAACCAGCAGTGCAGAAATCACCGAACAGTACACACTCCCATCAAGTACACATATGCTTGTCATTCACACACTTTACACCGGAACCAGAAAGAGATCTCCGGCTGCTGTGGTTCCAGTATAAGCTAAACTGTGACTACTTTACATTAAAAAAATTAGATGCAAAATTACAGGTTTTAGTTTTGGACTAAGTGAAAGACATAAGGGTATAGCAGTAACTCCCTCGTAGAAGTGACTTAAGTAAAATGAAACAGTGCAAGAAAAGCAGTGTTTCATAATAGATGCTCCCTAAATATTAGGTTACAATAAAAGTTCAGTCCCCTACTTGAAGCCCATTAGCATAACATCTCTAATACCTGTCTGGTT
Organism: Galemys pyrenaicus; assembly: GCA_019455555.1. Lineage (NCBI taxonomy): Eukaryota > Metazoa > Chordata > Mammalia > Eulipotyphla > Talpidae > Galemys > Galemys pyrenaicus. The sequence goes on from JAGFMF010011501.1 coordinate 23,327,972, forward strand.
TGGTATCTCCACCTGGATAAGAGCGGCTTTCAAGACTGCTGAGTGGTGAAGTTTAAGTACAAATACAAAGATGTGTTATTATTCCTTCCCGTTAGCTGTAGCAGCATGCTTGCCAGAAATACTTTAATATATCTTTCAATAATGTATGAGCAATACTTCAAATTAAAAACATCAGAATTCTGAAATAAAACAGTTGCTTGACTTTCAGTGTTTAAAAGTGTGCTTTCAAAAATATTCATGGCATGAAATAGAGATTTTTGAAATGATAGAAAATAAATCAGAGCAATTAAGAAAACAGATTTTGGGGGCAAAAGAGTTTTTTAAAGTGATCAACTTTTAAAATGCTCCAAATGCTTACCGTATTCAGATAACAGCAACATTCTTTTAACATTCAAGTAACATCACACACAAGGACAAATATTGACTCCACTTGTGTGGAGTTCTGAGAGTAGTCACATCTCAGAGAGGAATAACGGGGTTGTGGTGGATGGGGTGGGGCAGTAGGAGTGGGGAGTTGTGTTTGACGGGTCGAGTTTCAGTTTGTGGAAACAGATGGCAGCGGTGAGTGTGCTTGATGACGCTCCACTGTCAACCTAAGAATGGCTAAAATGGCAAACCTGACGTTATAGCTCTTTTATCACGACAGAAAAATGACACCCCCGGTGAATGTTCCAACGATCTGGAACGTGCTTGGGGACTGGACTGTCCTCCTCCCATCATTCAGCGTCACCCAGGCCACGTGCACACGTACCCACGATCAGCGTGATGCCCATGCTCAGAGAGCTCACCCAGGCCGTCAGCCCGCGGCTCTGGTGGAATTCCTCGAGCCACTCCACGTTGAGGACCCCCAGGGCCATCTGGGAGCCCATCACCAGGATGTGCACGAAGAACGACGAGACGACCATCATCCAAGCCCAGCCCCCATCCATGTCGGGGTGGGGCTTGAGTGTCTTCTTATCTTTGGGGTCATCTTCAAAATCGTACCTAATATCCTCATGACTTGTATACATCTTCCAAGATTTTCTGAAATACACACGACAGATAATTTCACTGAACATCAGAACAAAGATAGCTCCATCTCGTTTGGCTCGCTTGCCCTCCCCCTCGTCTCCAAGGGGGGCCCATGACCGTATCCGAGTTTTACGTGAGTTTTGTGCAGATTTGGGACACACCTCACTCTGCACAGGACCGAGTGCCCGGATGGCACCCTTTCATCCTCGCTGTCATTCTCTACGTCACTGTTATTGTCCCGATTTTAAAGAAAGGAAGAGTTGTGCCTCTCCCAAGCTCTCAAGGTCAGACAGGAATCAGGATTTGAACCCAGCTGTTCCTGAATCCAGAGCCCGTGCTCACTGAGATGGAAACTGACCAGTCCCAACGAAGGTGCCAGAGAAGTAAGACACCAGGCCTAGAGCAGCCTTCCAGGTGGCTTCCAGCTTCACCTTGGTGGGTCCCTGGCAGATCTAGTTCTCAAGCCATGGGTCCAAGCCTTCAATTTGTCCAGTACAGCCAGAGTGGACTAGCCTCAGGGGCTGACTCAGACAACCACAGCCCAGGAGACTGACAAAGGAGGAAACCAATCTATTATTTATTTGTATTTTTATTATTCTAATAATAGTACAAGTTATGCCTGATATTCAAGACATCCTCTCCCCCATTTACCAGGGAAACTTAATCACCAGAAAATTGCTTGGAAAATAGCAAATCAGACTGCGCAAAGCAGCATCTGCAGTGACACGTAGCAGAGGTTGCCAGGAGCGGCTGGACTGTGCCTGGCGCTGAACAAGGAGCTTGGAGCTCACCTCCTCTATAATGAGCAGCAGCTCTGGGTTTGTACAGTGGAGACCCGTGATGAGACCCGTGCTTTGTGTGAACCCACCCCTCAAGATGTTTGAACAAGAAGAGGGAGGCCCGATGCAGCTAGTGGTGATGAGGCCAGGGGAGGAGCTGGCTCTGTGTTGTGTTGGGGGAGAATGGAGTGTGTGGCAGGGACAAAGGATAAGGAGCAAAAGAGGGGGGGCGAGAGGAAGGGAGATGGGGAGGGAGGGAGGAAAGAGAGAGAGAGAGAGAAAGAGAGAGAGAGAGAGACCTAAGAGGTGGTGGGACAGGTTGTTCTTGACCAGGAGGAAGCGCCCAAGCTCTGAGACTGGAGGAAGAAGGGGGAAGGGGAGATGGGATGGGAGCAGTGGGGTGGGAGGTTACGGCAGCTGGTCTATTTCTTTGCAGTAGGAAGCTAGTTCATGGACTGGGAACAAAGAGGCTAGAGGTTAGATTGGAACCGTGATGTTAAGAAGTAAAAAAACGTTGTCTACAATGCAGGGTGATGGGTGGGCGTTCCAGGGCAGAGCTGAACCCGCAGAACACCACTGGGCAGAGCCGAAGCTTGCTCGGAGCACCGGGAGCACAGAGGCGGGCGCACCGCCCAGAGCGTGGTCGTCAGGCCGAACGCCGTCCACAGAGAACTGACAACCTACAAGAGACTCAAAGCTGGTGTGCTTGCTTGTTTGCTTTTTAAAGATTTATGCATACAAGAACTGGGGTACAGGCCAGAGGTGCGGGAGGTAAGAGTCTTCACCAGAGACAGAGTAGGGAGCAGAACAGGCAGATGGACGGAAACACACTGCTGAGGGGAGCAGTGGGCGAGCCAGGAGAGGTCTGCTGTGCCCTGTGGGTCCCTCCCTGGCTGGGGATCAAACTCGCACTGCTGTGCCACGGACCTTCACAGTGCAGCGCTCAACCTGCTGCACCACCAGGAGGTCCTTGCTTTTTTTTTTTTAATCATCATTGTGTGCCAGCAAATACTTCTCTGAAAGAAATCTTTGCACTTACATTTTAATGTTACATGGTAAACTTCAAATCACAAGCTTTTAAACCCACCTTTGGATAACATCCTATCCCAGGTGCTCCTGGGATAAAGTGAACCCCCACAGGGCACATTTGTTTTGAGAGTAAACCCCTCAGCGTACAGAACTGTGGGCCCTGGGCCCAGCTCATGCAGACGCCCGCTGGCTGTGTGCGCCTTTCAGCCTGGAGCCGGACACCAGGGGTGGACGGCGGCAACTCGGTGTTAGGGCACTGCTGTCGCACCACGTGCCACAGAGAGTAACTTTTGTGCACAGTTTAAAATCTTGCGACAGAGTGTGAGACTGCCAGGTCAAAGCTTCGATTTGGAAAGGGACATTTTCTCAGCCCTGACATGCTTGACTCAATTTGAATGAAATCTTTAAAATGGAAATCTGTTTTTAAGTTCATTTAAAACAGAAGGACACATAAGACCTTAAAGAACATCACTGCAAGTCATGCTGTTGCAGTGGGGGAAGGTGTAGAAAAGTCCCAGATCAGTAAGAACCCCAGCAGGGGGACCTCTCTCAGCCTGCTCTGGTGGGACAGAGAAGCAGGTGCCAGGGAACTGTACAAAGAATTGTTTCCACCGTTTCAAAGACTGCGTGGCCCATAAACCCTAAAATACTTACTTGAACCCTTTAAAGGAGCAATTTGCTGACGCTGGACGATGGGGCACTGGCTCTGCTAAGACTTGGTTGGGGGAAGTGGGCGCTGGGGAGCCAACGATGCCAACTGAACGGTCCTGTGCTGGGGCTCATCGTGATGCTTCCTTTCTCTCCGCCCGGTGTTACCTATTCAATGATCCTGTCTCCTGAACACTCCTCCAGCCTCAGCCTTCCGCCTTGGTGCATGCAGGAGACTTCCCGCTGCGCTTTCCCCACCTCTCAGAGCTCCAGACCGCTGCAGTGCCAAGAGGTATCTGATCATGTAATCCTCCACTCCTTCAAGTTATCTGCCGGGCCAAGTTCCAACACCCCGTCTGGCATGTGGGTCCAAGTTTGCGCCTCGAGCTGCCAGATTCTCCTCTTGGGTTGTCTGTGGTCTCTGCCACGTGCCGCCTGCCTCCTTCCACCTCTGCTCCTTGCTCTCCAGCCTGAGGAAGCACCTGCAGCTCCCCAAACACGCACAGCCTCTTCAACGTGCGTGCGTGACCCTCCCTTTCTCCTTCTTTCGGCGACACACATGCCTGATTCCATCCTCCTGGACAACTTCTGCTCATCCTTCAAGATTCAACTTAATTATAATTATAGTGAAGCCATCTCTAAAACCCAACACTGGAGTGTGAGTTAACTAGAGCCATCATAATCTGCCCATGCCATGCAAGGCTGCCATCAAAAATAAAATCGTGGGCCCTCCCCGGTGGCCTATGGGTTAAGTCTCAGCGCTTCCACCATGACAGCCCTCCGCAGGGGCCTGAGTTCGATCCTCCGCCAGGGAGCGGACCCACAGGGCGCGGCAGACCTCTCCTGCCTTGCCCGCTGCTGCCCTCAGCAGTGTGTTTCAGTAGATCTGCCTGTTCTGCTCCCCACTCTGTCTCTGGTGACTCCTCTCACCACCTATACTCCTCATCCTTCCATGCAAAATTAAATAAAGTCTTTTAAAAAAAGTCATACAAGGCTCTCTGGTGACCTGGAAAAGAAGTCGTGCTAAGTTGTGACAGACACGTGGGGTTACACAAAGGGACGCAGGCAGTAATCCCTTGGAGGGGGTGGTGGTAGAAGTATGTGGCCACTGGGAAAAAAGGACTGGGGTGAAACAGAAAAATATTGAAGGTCATTTGTGGAGGATGGTCTTACAAGTAATTTTCCTTTTATAAATCTTCGAGTAAAACAATTCTGATAAACACATATTAATTTTATTACAAGTAAACAAAGGTCCCTGTCTCTATTTCTTACACATCATCTGGATCGGCCCTTTTAGCAGGTTAGTGGCTATTCAGAGTCACTCCACGTCGGGTAAGGGAGTTGGTCGGCGTTTACGCTGCCGGCCTCTCTAGCTATCACCTGTGGCCTTGCGTGCAGGAGGTGCTTGGGAGCGTGGGCGGGGGCACGCGTGCCTGATGGGGGACACCTGGCGTGTGGTGTGGGCGTGCCTAAGTGGGCACAGCTGGCCTGGAGGCGGCGGCTGCAAGGATGACTTCGGCAGAAGGGCTACGCGGGGACAAGTGACAACAGAGGCAGGGCCCGAGATGATGCCACAGAGAGCCCAAAGAGAAAGAGTAAGGACTCACCAGGCCTGGGAGGCCCACAGCCTCCTGGCCTCCGCCTCCCTGCCTTGCCAGCCTGCGGGCTCGCAGCTGGCAGCCCACAACAGTCAGTGCAGAAGGAGCATTAAAGCCTGAAAAAGCCACCGAGGACTCTGAGGTTCTCCTTTATCCATGTGCCTGAATCCCCAGAGAACCTGCCCTGCACGTGTTCCCCAGCAGTCCTCTCGGGGGATTTCCCAGCCTCTAGGATGCACATTTGTGTCTGCCATCAGCCTCTCCTTGGAAGAGAGAGAAGCCCCTTTGGGGAGAGGAAGATGCGCGCAGCCTCCGTTCTCGGAAGCCCACAGCCCAGAAGAGAGCAGTGTTGTCAGAAGGACCAGCGGGTGAGCTTGGGAGGGCTCAGAGGGGTGCTTGTCCTAGTTGGGGGCCAGGAGGAGGAGAAGCAGCTTGACAAGGGGGTGACTAGCCCAAAGGAGCAAAGCAGCAGCATCCTTCATGGCACACGCAATGCTTAGCTGTGTCTAGTGAGGCAAAACAACACAACCTGGCATTGGTGCCTAAGGAGGGTTTTGAAACAATAATACAAAAGTTTTTTAACTGCTGAGTTGAAATTGTATTATATTGTTTTGTAAGCTATGTTAAGACCTTCCATTCATACTGGATTGTTTATTTTATGGGTTAAAAGGTGTAGTTGTTGCTGAGCTGCTCTTGACATGTCCAGTTATCGGGTCCTCGATAAGTGATACTGAGAGCATTCAACGGACAAGTGTGGCTCGGAAGCCCAGCACGCGTGCGGAACTGAGCGCCACGAGAGAGCACTGGGGGAGTAACAGAGAGCTCTGTTGGGTCCTCCGGGAGGCCTGAGCAGCTCCAGGTAAGATTCATCAGATTTCACTCTCACCCTCTCTGACAGTAATTAAAGTTTTGACAGAGCAGTTAAGCAGGATTTCCTTCAGCCAGGTTAACAACATCAAGACCCCAGACGTCTCTCCCTTATAGCCCCAAGTTTGCTTTTAGCATTTTAGTTTTATATGATTATAACATACAGGATAACCATCCGAGTATTCAAATCCTACTTTGGGGAGAGTGGGAAGAGGGAGGAGAGGTGTTCTGGGCCAGGCTCCCACCCCATGTCTTTCTCCACTGTAGGGACTTCGAGCTCCCCCACCTTCTCCACATCCCCAGGCTGGTATAAAATGATCACAGGGCTGTGGCACCCTGGGGTAAGTGGGGGGCAGTAAGGGGGGTGGCTTCTGCTAAGGATCAAGATGCAAAACGTGACCCATTCCAGGTTCGCCTGCTGGAAGGGCTGCCTTGAAAGACTCCTCGCTGGAAGGTGAAGGAAGGAGATGGAAAGATTAGAGGACCGACTGTCGACCTTCCATTCTCCCTAAATATGAGTCCCCAAAGAGAAATCACAAACGGGGGAAAGGAAGAAGCACACGATCCTCTGAGATGCAGGAGCTAAGTATTTGAAAATACTGTAGAATCTGCTGGACTATAGCCGAGTTTCAGAGGAAATCTTCAACAGCTCTGTTAGGCGAGTACGTTTCAAACGCAAGTGGTTTTTAATTTGGCTGCTGTGGTTATGTTAGCGGGAGGTGAGCTCGCTGCAAAGGGGAAGCAAGGGGAACCCGAGTCAACGCTGACAATTACGTGCTCCCCACGCTGGACAGAGCCCGGGAGGCCACTTCTGCAGCAGCGCGCCGTGCACTGGCCACCTTGGGCCTTTAGAGGGCGCTCGTGAGGCCATCGGGTTGCACAGATCGCAGCTCTGGGTGGGGGCAGCGAGAGTGGCCACTACAGCACAAGACACCCCCACTGGGTTTACCCTGAGTTGGGGGAACTAAACATATAAAGGCCTCCGGCGGGCCAGGGGGCGTGCGGCTGGCTTGCCACGCAATCCTGCAAGCTCGTTCGACGCCCTATTTTACCGCAAAGAAAACGGAGGTGGCTGAGCCCAAATTTGAAGCGAGGCTGTGGGACTCCGAAGCCTGCCTCCCCCTCTTCCCACTCTTTTTCCTACCCTCCCCCCCNTTTTCCCACCCCCCCCCCCCCCCCCCGTCCATTAACTCACAAGTCAGACGAGGCGAAAGGGAATCCTTATAATCCCCAGTAACCGCCTCACTCATCCTCGCTAATGAGGCTGAATCAACTTTTCCGCTGGAAGAAACGGTCTAATTGGTGGGCAGAGCCGAGCCCCGAAACTGCCACAGCCTCGAGGGGCGCGCGGCCCCCACAGGGCGCTGCCCCTCCCCAGTCCCTCGCCCCACTTGCGTCTCTTCTTCCTGGAGGAGGCTTGACCCGAACCTGTAAGGGGGTCGTCTCTGCACGCCCAGAGTCCCCCCACCGGTCCGCTCCTGCTCCCACCCCCCCACCCCCACCCCCACCCTGCCCGCCCGGGACCCCGCGGGGCTCTGCTTCTCCCCCTTCTCCTCTCCGGCAGCCCGGACCACGACCCCGCCTCCCACACCGGTCTATGCCTGGCTCACTGGAACCCCAGCTCGAAAGGGGGCCTCCGGACAGCACTCGCGAGGAGGCACTCCGCACCCCCAAACGTCCCCAAGACGCAGCCCATCGGTGTTCCCCACCCCATTTCATCTTTCCAAACCCAGCGGGAGGAGACGCGGGGAGTTGGGCTGGGCGCCCCCCAGAGCGCGCTTCACTTGAGGGGCGCCAAAGTGGGGGATCCTGCGGGAGCCGGCGCGTGTCCCCAAGCTCCACGCTGCACGGCGGGTCCCCAGCCCGCCCGAGGGGGCCTCCCCGCAGTCCCGGAGCCCCAAGGTGGGCCGCCCCGAGGCTCTGCTCAATCTTGCGGTGCACCGCCCGGCAGCTCCCCCGGCCGAGCTGTGGGCTTGGGCCTGCGCCGCCGCTGGCCAAGCGTGTGGGGTGCAGCGGCCGCCCACGATCCCCAACTCCAAGATCCCCTCCCGCACGCTCCACGCCCGGGGCCCGCAGCATCCTGCGGCCTGGCTTCGCGGTACTCACCGCCCGCAGCCCCCTGGGCGGCGGCCTCACTCGGCTCCCGGCCGGGATCCCCCAATGGGCGGCGTCCCCCCGAGCCCCCCGAGCTGCTGGGCGTAGCGATCTGTGGCAAGGTCGCCTCTCATCCTGGAGATGCGGGTGCTGCGGCGCGCTCCGCCCGGCTGGGCGCACTGGGGCGGACTCGGCTGCGGCCACTCGCCCCGCGGGCGCTCCCGGCTCGAGCTTCGAGCTTCGGTCCGTGTGGCTTTAAATGGGGTGCCTCTGGAGGTGCTGGAACCTAGCCGAGCTTCCTTCCAGTCCCTGCAATTTCAGATCTCCACGCTCGTTCATTGCTATACCGGCTAATTCTGGTTTGGCAGAAAAAAAATTGTAGTCACCTCACGTGCACACTCTTGTGGCGGGTTGAAGTTTAAAGCTTTGACTGCTGTTTAAAGCGCCAGGTTCACTAGTGCTCTGCAGATTTTATAACTGGAGCGAAGGGCCTGAAACCTATCCCAAGATCCGGCTGAGAACAAAAGCACGTTCCAGTTCTCACATAGGACGCAGGTGGCCAAAAAGACCCTCACTCAAGGCACAGCCTGGGGGGAGTCGCACAGGGCCTGCTGCCGTTATTGATCCACAGGATTGCAAGTCCCTTGTCCTTGCCTGCACCCTGGCTCCGGCCTCTCCCTTCTCTCTCCAGGACCTGACTTTTGTCTGTCGCTCCTCCCATGGGCACCAGGCACAGCTTTCACTTGTGCACCTGCCCTTTCTCCAGGGGGCACCCACCCAGTGCTTGCCACAGAAAGTTCTCAGTGTGTGTTGAGTGAATGTGTGAGCAACTGAAGCGGGTGTTAGGTTACTCACCCGGCGCCTTTTACCGTCCTTTTGTGCAGCTCCTATAATCCGCCCCAAACACAAAAGTGTTATCTCACAGTTCTGGAGATGAGGCTTCTGAAATGGGCCCAGGATGTTGGCAGGGCTGTGTTCCTTTTGGCAGCTCTAGGGAAGAGCAGCCAGCTTCTAGAGGATGTCCACATTCCTTGGCCAGTGGCCACTTCCTCTGTCTTCATAGCCAGTGACATTGCATAACGCAACTTTCCTCCACGGTCACAGTGCCCCTCTCTCTCCTGCTGTCTCCCTCCTCCACTTTTAGGAACCCCTGGGATTATATTCAGTTTAACGGAGAAATCTAAATAAACTCTCTGTTTTAAGGTCAGCTGATTAGCCATCTCAATGCCTCCTGCAATCTTAATTCCCCCTATGCCATCACAGGTGGCCTGTTAGGACCTCCCTGGTGGCACGGCGGACTGAGCGCTGGTCTGGGTTGAGTGCCCATCTCGGAAGCCTCTGAGACCTGGGAAGCATCCGTGGCACAGCAGCGGGCTAGTTGGAACCCCGGCCAGGGAGGGACCCACATGGCGCAGCAGACCTCTCCTTTCTCCCCGCTGCTCCCCTCAGCAGTGTATTTCAGTGGATCTGCCTGTTCTGCTCCCTGTTCTGTCTCTGGTGAATCCCCTCACCCCCACCTCTGGCCTGTACCCCAGCTCTTGTGTGCATAAATAAACAAGTCTTAAAAAAAAGGTAGCCTATCCTCAGCTGTAAGATTTGGGATGTGGACGTCTTTGATCTGCCTGTCACAGGTTTCCTCCTTTTTTCTTTTTAAAGATTTATTTTTTTTTAAAGATTTATTTATTTATGCATACAACACTGGGGTACAGGCCAGAGGTGTGGGGGGTGAGAGGATTCACCACAGACAGAGCGGGGAGCAGAACAGGCAGATCAACAGAAGTACACTGCTGAGGGGAGCAGCAGGCACAGCAGGAGAGGTCTGCCGCGCCATGTGGGCCCCCTCCCTGGCCACTGGTGCTGCAGTGGTTGCGGTTTGCTTCATAGTGCGTTGCTTAACCCACTGCACCACCAGGGAGGCCCTCTTCCTTTTTTCTTCCCCTGTTCTTGTTTCTCTTTTCTATTTTGCACAAAAGAATATTCATGTAGCTCCCACCTTACCACTTCTGATAGTCACATCTTGATTAAAAAGTAACTGAGGGTGTTTTGAGAAATCGTGGCTAAGTGGAGATGTTCTGGCAAGATACAGGCTCATGTGAGCCAAATGCTTTCCTTGGGCTGATGGGAACACGAGCAAATGGATGACCGTGTCCCCGAGGCTGGTCGTCTCAGAAATCACTCGTTTAACCAGGCTTTTGTCAGCAAGTCAAGTGGGGCTTCCTGGGAAGCACCTCACATACAGATGGTCCCTCTTGTTTGAAAGGGGCTGTCAACTCTTGTCTGCTCTGACACTTTAGGCATTTTTAAGGTGTAATTGATGTATTATGAGTTACGTGTATTGAAGTGTACAATTTGATGGGTTTTAAAAATAAGTTTAAATAAAATGAAAAAATACCTTATGACCCCGCAGTTCCACTCCAAGGAAAATACCCAAGAGTAATGCAACCATACATGCAGACAAAACGCGCACACAAGTGAATGCTCAGAACAGCATTTATTCACAATAGTCAAAAAGCAGGAACAACCCAGATGTCTACCAACAAATGAATGGATAAAGAAAACATTAGCTACCCATCGAATGGAATATCATTCAGTAATAAAAAGTAATCGAGTACTGATACATACAACCACATGGAAGAGTCTTGCAAACATTATGCTAAATGAAAGAGGTCAGTTACAAAAGACCACATATTGTATGATTCTGTTATTTGACATGTCCAGAGTAGGCAAAACAATAAAGGCAGGAAGTAGATTAGTAGGGCCTCCCTGGTGGCGCAGTGGGTTGAGTGCTGCACTGTGAAGCATCCACAGAACAGCAGCATGAGTTCGATCCCCGGCCAGGGAGCAGACACACATGGCGCAGCAGACCTCTCCTGCCTCCCCGCTGCTCCCGTCAGCAGTGTGTTTCAGTCAGTCTGCCTGTTCTGCTCCCCACTCTGTCTCTGGTGGATTGTCTCACCTCCTGCGACTCTTGCCTGTACCCCAGCTCTTGTATGCATAAATAAATAAATAAATCTTTAAAAAAAAAGAAAGTAGATTAGTAATTACTTAAGGCTGAGGTTTTCAGGAAGGGGAATATGTAGCGATGACTTAGGGTGCTTAGGACTTGTTTTGGGTGATGAAATATTCTAAAGGTGATTTCAATGAGGGCTGTGCAATTTTGTGAATCTTTTAAGAACCACTGTTGCAAAGAAAAACTCACAAAAATACCAATTACCCCCCACTGCAAATGACCAGAGTAGATTGTATACAAACCAGTGCTGAGAAGCGCGTCTGACCCTCGTGTATTATGAGTTGTCTTCTACGTGCCTGAAGTCCCAGACTCTGAGCAATACTGCCCATAAAGCCACGGTTGTGACTTGCTTGTTATATATTTGTCTGAATCATACTGATAGAAAAACTGAATTATTTTAGAGTTCTCTGGCTTATCTCTTATTGGGGGAAGGGAAGGAGGGTGTGCTTTGTGCTTCCTGCTCCCTGCACAACCCCTTCAGATGAGCTCACGTGAGCATAATGCAGTGCCCTAACATTTCCTGGCGCTTCTGCGTCATCAGATCACTTGCTCTTCCAGAAGAGTCTTGTAAGCAAGGACCCGGGGAAATCCCAAACACTTCTGAAGATTCTTCCTGGTTCAGGATTTCCCCTGACTTTATCAAAAAGCACCTCCAAACCTCTGCCCCAGGAGGTTTCAAATTTACATCGACCAAGGATTCAATTCAAAAACAAGGTCAAAGGTCAGCAGAATCAGCAGCGTATTCCATTCTTCATCTTCCAAGTTTCTTTTTTCCTTCTTTATTTTTAATTGTTGAGGTTACCTTTTTGTGCTTCTGTTATAGGATAATATTAATATAAAATGGGATTGTTTGATTGGGTTTTTACTTGTATGCTTGAAAGGTACTTATAATGCTTTAACTGCAGGCACACACAATAAAGGTTAATAAAGGGTTTTATTTATAAGAGAAGGGTAAATAGCACAGTGAATAACACAGGGAGAAGAGAGGGATACAGATTCGTAAATGTCTTACTAGTTCCTAGGAGCTGGAACCCAACGGAGCACTGAGAACTGGCTTCCAAGGAAAAAGGGACCCCCAAAGCCCACGTGTCTGCTTTTATACTCAGCCTGGCTGCTTAACTCCACCCTCAGGTCCCAGTGATCTGCTCTTCGATAATGACCTTATGAGATTTGTAGTTTTTGGATATTGTAGGTCTGAAATGGGGGTCGAAGTCTATAACTTATTTGTGTAATCCATTCAGTAGGACCTTTCCCCCCTAACACTTCCATGTGTGCACGTCTTCCAAGTTTTGTACAATTTCCTTCCCGATAAAAACAAACAATATCCTTGTGTATATTATTGCAAGTTTTAGAAATGCCATTTCTAACACTAATTTGAAAATTAAACATGTTTGCATGCACATGTTTTACAAGAAGTGCTACTTGGTTCATTGAAGTTATAATATACTTTTGTTGATTAATATTATAAATTATTTTTCTTTTATGAAGTCAGTGATATTAGCTCTCATTAGAACTTTTTCTTTCTTGCAGCTCTAGTTTTTCTCCTTTTATTCAAGACCCCTTTTCCTGAAAAGTTGCATGTTGCTCAAATCTATTTGAAATACTCTCAGGATTCACTAATGGAAATGCCTGGGGCAGGCCCTTGAGGCTAGACAAATAATGATATATTTTCATACCAGTGTTTCCTTTCTATGCATTTAAATTTATTACTTATTACCAATTTAAGTTGTATTATTTCCTGTAAGACAGATCACACTTATAAATTACCTCAAGTATTCTGAGTGTCCAGAAATGAACTGCTGGCATTTAACATCTCTGTTCCATGTTCAAAAGTCAACAGTCAGCTCCAGGAGGTAGGAGCGCAGGCAGGGGGGGTGAGGGCCCAAGGGTGTCTGGTGGATGATGAGGGCTTTAATGGTGGATGTGCTGTAGTCACACAGACCCTGAGGAGGTGTGCGCCTATTCCCCAAATCATATACAGTGTTAGACACCAATGGCACCTCAATACAAATAAACAAAAAGTCAACTCCACATTATTTTCTTTGGGAAGGTTGTTGCGTCAGCAACACCACAGTGATAAAGAAAAGAACGCGGTGGCACAAGGGATTAAGCACCACTAGGACGCATCCGCAGTCACTGCAGCATGCGTTCGAGCCCTGGCCAGGGAGGGGACCCACAGGGTGAGGCAGACCTCTCCTGTCTCCATGCGGCTCCCGTCAGCAGTGTGTTTCAGTGTTTCAGTCAGTCTACCTGTTCTGCTCCCACTCTGTCCCTGGTGACTCCTCTCCCCTCCTCCTGCACCTCTGGCCTGTACCCCAGTCCTTGTGTGCATGAATAAATAAATAATAAAGAAAAGGAACGGATCTTGGCAGGCTGTGGGAAGCGGGGTGCTCCCTGCCAGCTGCGCCCCAGGAGCCGGATGCCGCCTTTCTAGTGACAGAGAAGGGCGGGTGAAACCCATCACTGGGCTTTGGGCTTTAGGGAGGGTGAGTCCAAGACAGACGCTGACCCCCGCCCATGGCTGCGCCCTTGTTACCAAGGCGTCAGCTAATCAGTCCCTGGGGCGCAAAGCGCATCAGTCAACGCCCGGCTCCTGTTCACACCTGGGGTGCAGACCTCCACAGAAGGTCACCAGGAAAGAGGACAAAGTCTGGACTCCGAGTCCAGCGGGAATGACGTCACGCTCGCTGTCGCGGTCAGCACCCCAGCAAGGGCGTGTCCCGTGAGCCCCGGGGGATGAGCTGAGGCTGCGGGGTCTGGGTGGAGGCCGCGGTGCTGCTCTCTTCCCGAGGGGGGCAGGACAGGGCGGGAGGACGGTCGCCAGCGCAGAGGCAGCGACAGAGGTTCCTTACTGTGCCCTGGGCAGTGATGACTCTCTCCACAAGCAAAGACCCTCGGCTGGCCCTGCCGGACCCCGGGTCTTCCTCGTGCTGTCTTCCACCGACTTGCTCCTGCCGGCCGGGCCCAGCGTCGCGTCTCCGGTTTTTCTGCTCGCCTCGGGACACGTCCTCCTTTCTGGTGACACGTGGTGACACGTGCCTCCTCGACTCTGGGGCACCGTCGATCCTGCCGAAGCTATTTCTGAAAGCTCCTCGCCGCCGGCTCCGGCCGGGCGCGCGTGCCCCGCTGCTCGGCAGGAGGATCACATGCCTTCGGAGGCCGCGAAGGCCGAGGACCAGCGTCAGGAGGCTCCTCAGCTGAGTGCGCCGTGATGAGCGGTTGTGAAATCAGGGCGCCGTGCTCTTCAGGGGGCCACGCCACGCGGCTGCAGCAGCCGCTGCACTGTCTTGAGCGTGGGCTTCTGGCTTCCCAGGCCCCTAGGTCTGAGCTAGACCCCAGCCCCTCCCGCTCCCTGCTCCTGCCCCTCCCAGCCTCGTCCCCCCAGCCTCGACCCTTACTGCGGCTGTGATGACAGCGCGGGGCGAAAGGGCTGCGGGGACGCTCGGTGGACTTGCCCACCCTCCACGGCGCTGCGCGTCTCAGGGGCTTGATCTGAAGCAGCCACAGTGGTGCCTCGGACCTGCTCCCCATAGTCACGCCCTAGAGCAGGCGCTCGGGAGGCAGGAGAGGCAGCTGTCCACTCTGCAGGCCCTCGGGAGGCAGGAGAGGCAGCTGTCCACTCTGTGAGCAGAGCTCACTGCCCGGTCCAGTCCCAACCTCACGGCTTATGTCCTCTAGTAATGAGGTTGACCAGCATTTCTGCATCATAAAGTGAGGAGGGAGAGGGGAGGGAGAGGAGGGGGAGGGAGGGAGAGGAGGAGGGTATAATAATAATGATAATACCAATGAGATTGTTCATCTCTGGGGTCGTGTCGAGGTGTAGACTGTTTTGAGCATGTGAAGTCGGGGGACACGGGCCTCCCAGCGTACAGGTCTGACAAAGACAGCGTCCCCGTCACTGTGAGGAAGCACCAGCAACTCTTTATTTGAAAAAAACAACTGTCCAGACTCCCCAGGCAGCCAGCATCACGGCAGCGAGCGCAGGCCTGAGTCCAGCGCGCCCACACTCCAGGAGTCGGGGGCCAGCTCTGTCCCCAGCAGGAGTGGGGCCCGAGTATCATAACCTCCTTACCATCTTGACCTCCGCGATGTGCTGTGGTCATCGTGTAGAGCGACTCAGCTGCTAGGGAACGCTCACCAAAGAGGTGAGGATGGTTCTGTGGGGATGGAGGTCTCAGAACAACGCCAGGGCTGGGCTGCACAAAGCCTCGGGGCCAACCCACCTGGTTTCCAGGGCCCAGTCCCTTAAGCCCGACAGGCAGGCGTTGCCTTCAGAGCGGGGTTGCAGGAAGCGGTGGCTAATCTCGCTCCTTTTTCTTTTCCTCCTTCCAGCCTCTGATTTCAGATCTCAGGCAGTCCCTGAAAGCTACAAGGAGTTCCCTTTGCTCAGAATTAACATCGCCCGGTCTTCCTGGTTCATCCGGTCCTCCCTTCCTCTCTCTGCTTCTTCCACTGCCCTTGGCTTAGTGCACCCGGACTGCTGAAGGTGAGCCCACCTGTCGTGTCTGGGGCAGAACGGGGTGGACGGGACTTATCTGCCCCAGCAGAGCAGCCCAAAGGATGGATGCTGAGGGGGGCGGGGCATGTGCAGAGAAGAGAACCTCCCCCCAGATGTCCTTTAAATGGTGACTGTGGTCCCCTCCCCCTTGTGGCAGGAGATGATCTGGTGGAACATGGGGAAGGGGTGCTAAAATAAAAATGCTCACGGAAGCCACAGGTCGGTTCTCAGTTCACTGGGTGAGTCGTTCCAGAGGCCCGGGACACCCTGAGAAGGACGGGGGCACTGTTTAGAGCACTGTTTTCAGACCCCTCGTCCTGGTCCTGAACCAACCCCCAGGACTGGGTGATTACACGACTGACTGGGGTGACCTTGGCGGCTGGATTGCTCCTGGGGAAGTGTCCTGAGCCAGCCTCATTGTATCTGAGGTCAATGACGTTTTATGTGGGTGAATGCTGTCCTGGGGCACTGCTCCCTTGAGCCCCAGGGGGGTAAGACTCCTGGGGTAAAATGACAGGTGCATGCACACAATACTCATGCGCTTTGTGCGGTTTGAAACACCCAGGGCAGGTTTGTCAATGGGCAGGATGAAAGAAAAGGTCTGGCCTCTTCCACTGGTCTACCCCTGAAAGGAGCGAAAGGGACATTGCTTTTGTTGTTGTTGTTTTAAAAAATTTATTTATGGATACAAGAACTGGGGTACAGGCCAAAGGTGTGGGGGTGGTGGTGAGAAGAATCACCAGAGACAGAGTTTGGAGCAGAACAGGCAGATTGACTGAAACCCACTGCTGAGGGGAGCAGCGGGGAGTCAGGAGAGGTCTGCTGTGCCATGTGGGTCCCTTCCTGGGCCGGGGATCGAACTCGTGCTGCAGTGGCTGCAGATGCTTCATAGTGAAGTGCTTAACTCCTTGAGCCACCAGGGAGGCCCAGGGACATTGCTTCCATAGGAAGGTGTGCTGCCTGGTCTCCGGACACCTGTCGGATCTGAGGCCATCTCTCCCAGAGAAGACTCCCACGTGATGCGGGAGTGCTGGTGATTCTCTTTCCCCATTGTTCATTTTGTTAGAGGAGGTCACAGATTTCTCAGGGAGTGACAAGCCAGGAGATAAACAACCTGCCCAGAGCTCAGGTAGACACATAAGGCAGTCTACCTGGCGTCCCCGTCCCTTCCTGAGGTAACAAACCTGGTCTTGAAAGACGGAGACTCACATGTGCCATCAGCGATCCCAGCTAAGAGGGTTTTCCTCTGTTCATGCCTTTCTCTTGACTTGTACTTTCATCTTGCTCTTTGCCTTCCAGACTTGCCTGGTGCCTTCTGTCTCTTTCCTAGGATTCCCCACCAGGGGGTACCTTAGACTTGTGGCAAGCTTCCAGGCCTCTGTGGCCCTGCTTTGGGTCAACCCAGTTTGGCTGGGCATTAACCTATGAGGGGATGGGTGATTTGGGGTGTTTTATTGGAAACCATAATCCTCTCTTTGCTCTATTGCACATTAAATCTATTAAAATTCTTTTCCATTGAAGGTCTCATGCACTAAGGGTGTGTTTTGTCTTTATGTGGCAGATGGCAGAGCCCATATAGAGTGTGAAGGTTTGGGGACCCCTGGGTTCCCCTCAATCTGCCCACTAATGATGCTGTGGTATCATGGCTTCCACTTGAAGCACCTACACCCCACCTCCCCCTCCCCCATGTCAGCCCCCATCTAGTTCTTGGGCATCTGCAGGTACTGAGTCCCAGTTGGGTGGGGTCCTTCTTCCCTTCCTCTCCTCATTCTCTGTGTATGACCATATGGTTTTATGTGTCTGTGCCTGTCATTCAAGTTCTTTGTCACGTGACGCCTTTCTCTCTCATCTTTTCCTCTTGGCCCTCTCTGTACTTCAAGGACAACTTGAACCTTTCTGTCACCAATCAAGGATGTTCTCACTATTCCTTGAGCCAACCCATCACCTGGTCTGTTCTAGCATATTCTGGTTGTGATATTCTCTTGCATCATGTTCCCCACTAGATTTGTCCTTATGGGGGTGCGTCTAACTCATCTTCGAAGGGCATTGTAGCTAAGTGGTTATGCTCATGCTACTGGGCAAACTGAGGGGTCTCTAGGGACCCCAAACTTTAAGGGGAAAATCCTATGTTACCAGCTGTAAGGGTTCATACCCATCCACAAACATCAGAGCAAAGTAATTGAGCTCCGGTGTGTTCAGAGATTTTTAATCAGTGAGAGGCTCAAAGGGAATAGAGGCAGAAGAGCAGTGGAGGAGAGAAGGATTTCAAAATATGAACTGATCAAACTCCAAACCAACCATTCCCTTATAGGCAAAAGTTCAGCCAAACAGACAGGGCCCAAGGTGGAGTGGCCAAAACCCAAGAGCGGGCCACTAGGAGAACAAACCCAAGCAACCTCCTGGCAGAAAATACATGTAAGGGTTCAAGCAGGGGCCACAGGGCTGGGAGAGAAGGAGATAACTGAAGTGAAAAGTCCAGAGGAGACTGCCATAGTTTCTTGAGAGAACAGGATCAACTGACTGCCAGAACACTCAAGCCAGAAAGGTACAAGTGGAAAGACCAGGAGAAGCATGTGCCTGTAGGACTTCTATCTCTCATCCCCTTTCAACATGGCCACCCAGCTCCTTCCTCCTACCTCCTGTTCAGGTTGGGCATGCTGGGAATTGTAGTCTGGGCACACGAGACGTTGGCATGGAGACCATGGTGGGAAGATGGCAGTTGCATCTGGTTAGAACATCATTCACTGGCCCGGAATTTGTTCCCCACCACCTGGTCATTGTTCCCCTAACAATTATGAGCTCTGGGTTTGAAGTCTCACTCCGCCATTCACTAGTTGTGCAACCTTGGGTATTTACTTAACATTGTCTGGTGTCCCTATTACATGGGGATAATATTAGCACTTACCTCAGTGGATTGTCATGAGGGTAAAATATAGAGCGGCGAAGAGACCACAGCAGTGTCCGTGCTGCTGACGACAGTGATGATGCCGATGGTGCTGACACTAGGAGGAACTACTCTGTAGAGAGAAGGGGTTGGAGGTCTTATGCCTTCCAGCCCACAAGTGTGCCGCCTCCATCACAGGGATGCCAGTGGAATCACTGAATCTCAGGGTGCTTCTAGAACGTCTCATCAGTCTTAACACACACATAGCTTGTGATGTGATTTACTCTTGCTCTACAGGCAGATGTAGAAGCCTCACACTAAGTCCTGTCGGGAGCTCTGAAGCGGCCCCTTGCTGCTCAGAAGGTCTGGGGACCACAGCCTGGCAGCATTGGGACCTTTCACAGTGGAGCCTTGAAGACCTCCTGCACCAGAACCTGCATTTGAACTCAAACTCCAATTAACTCATAGGAACATTACAGTGTGAGAAGCACTGGTGTGGAATACACCATGGAGTTGACTTTATCACTCGTGAAGGAGCCCAAGTATTACACTCCCAAACCTGCCAGTCACACTCACGGGGCGTGAGCTCTTCCCAGGACCATCTGGTTTACCAAGTGCTGTAGGCAGGTGGCTTCTGGCAGTCTGAGGGTCTCCTCCAGTAAAGAAGCAGACGCTGGCTGATGGGAGGAAAGCGCATGGTGAAGGGGAATGGCAGAGGGGGTGATGGGGGTTGTAGGCAGAACAGACTCCATGGCCATGTTGTCATCCTGGATACAATTTTATCTAGTAGAGCCCACAGTCAGCTTCTCTGAGAAGTGAAAACACCCAAAACAAAGCATTTTTCCAACTACCAGCAGTAGCCAGGCTGCCAGTCTTAAAACAAGTGTGACCACTTTGGAGGAACAGGGAGAAAAGTTAATGTCTTTCTTTAAAAAGTCAGCAGTCTATGGCCACACACTTTTTACTAAGCTGGTGATGCAGGAATGTTTGTAAGTGCTTAATTGCATTCAGGAAACAGGAGAATGTATATTTTTGAGTGAGTAAACTTACTTGGCTTTTCTTCCTCTTCAGGGCAATGTCCCCAGATTTCTTTTTAATTAGTTTCAATGTTAGGAGCAGAGAAGAGAGAGAATAAAATAATGTAATTCATTTAAAAAATTGGACTAACTGAGGTATAGTTTGCTGAGGTATAAGTTGGGTACAGGAAAAGCAATCATCCTTTGAAGGATCAGTTCTCTGCATTTTAACGACCGTTCAGTTGTGTAACCATCTAAATCAACACATAAGACAGTTCCATCAGTCAAGAAAATTCCTTTCTGCCTCTTTGGAGTCATTCCTTCCCCCCCACCCCACTATCTCCCAGCACCCACTGATCTGATGTCTGTCCAGCTTTTGAATTTTCCAGAATGTCATATAAATGGAATTATGCATTTTTTTCTAATCTGGTTTCTTTTATTTAACAGAATGTTTCTGAGATTTGCCCAGACTGTCTGTGTCTGTATTACTATAGCTTAACAGTTCCTTTCTACTGCTGAGTCGTATTCTCTACAACACTACCAAGATTTATTTATCCATTCACCTGTAGTGGGCATTTGCATTGCTTCCCCATTTTAGTTATCTGTGTATGGTTTTGTGTACAGGTTTTTGTGTGCATTTATGTTTTCACTTCTCTTGGGTGAATAACCAGGGGTGGGAAGTTTGTATTGTGTCATAACTGTACAAATTTTTAAAGTAACTACCAAACTGGTTTCTGAGCTGATACCAAACCTCATTGCGCCAACAGTGTATGCTGGCTTCAGTCGGATTACTTATTTGCTAGCACTTAACAACCGCCATTTTTCCGTGCAGGTTCAGACATTCTAATGGGTATGTAGTGTTTGCTCATTGTGTTTTCATGATCACTAATGATGTAGAGCCTGTTTTTATGAACTTGTTGGCATCTTTTTCTATTTAATTTTGTAAAGTGCCCAAATTTTCTATGATTTTTGAAACTGGACTTTCGCTGAGTTGAATTGGATTGCTGAATCTTGAGAGTTCTTTTACATTCTGGTTACCTTTCTTGTATGAGATTTATGTTTTGAAAATATTTTCTCCCAGTCTCTGATTTGTCTTTGATTTTCTTGATGTCTTCTAAAGAGCACATATTTTTTAAAAATATGCTTCTTTTAAAAAAATGGATATGTAACTCAGTCCATGAAATGTACCCTTTTAAGGCATACAATCCAGTTGTTTTTATTGTATGTATAAAGTATGCAAACATGACCACTCCCGAACATTTCGTCACCCCCAAAAGAAATCCCGTGTCATCCTGTCCCTTTAAAACTCAGTTCTTTGTCCTTTCGTTAAATTGTGAGAGCTCAGAGAACAGCAATTCCAAATTTTTAAAATGTATTTTACATTGTTGTTAATTGTGTACAGTATTTAATTTCTGCCCTCAGATGCAGTTCTCCTACCACCACAGCACCTGAGCTCCATCTCTGTAGCCTCTTGTGCGCCCCCGTCCCTTTTTAGGCCCTTCCCCTCCCCTGCTGCATGCTTCAGCTCTATGATCAGTTTGCAGGTTTTGTCTTTTTCCTGACCCTTTTTTCAGAAGCTTCATGGTTGGAGTTGTGTCCTATGTAAGCAGTATTTGTGTATTCTAAGGTTGCAAAGATTTTTCTCATGCTTTCTTCTAGAAGCTGTAGAACTGTTGATTTTATATTCAATTCTTTAATCCATTTGAGTTAATTCTGTATATGATTCAAGGTACAAATCAAGGTTCATTGTTTTGTATCTGTCTGTCTATCTATCTATCTATCTATCTATCTATCTATCTATCTATCTATCTATATCTATCTATCTATCTATCTATCTATCTATCTATCTATCTATCTATGTTTCAGCACTCTTTGTTGAAAACATCCTCCATTTACTGTAGATTTACCTTACCATCTTTGTCAATAAACACTTTGTGATATATGCATGAGTCTTTCTGGACTATATTCTATTTCATCTATCTGTATAGGTCTATAATACACCAACCTGCACTGTCTTAATTATTGTAGAAGTAGAGTAAATATCAAAATGTGGCATTGTTATTCTTCCAACTTCTCCAAAGTTGTTTTGGATAGTCTATGGTCCCTGTTTTTCTACATATATTTTATAAATAACTTGTTAATTTTTATTTTTTAGAAAAGGCCACAAGTGCTTTGATCAAGATTGCATTATATGTCTGCATCAATTTGGGGAGAACTAATATTTTAATAATACCAAGTTCTATGACTGATGAACATGTACTTGAACAGAGTTTTCAGCAAGGCTCATGTTTTGTCCATTCCCTGAATGTTTTCTCTCATGGTTGATGATTCGTATAAGTGAAAGTGGTAATTCCCTTCCATTTGCCAAGGTTGGCTCATGAGAGAGCTTATGATTCAATTCTGGCCATGAGGCTGGAGAGAAATCAGCTCTGTGACTTCTGGGAATGGTGTCTCTGTACTAATACACAGGAAGATGGCCTCTCTCATTCTCTGGATGTTATAATGACTAGATATGATACCAGGAATTAACTGCAGTAATCTTGTGCAGATTGAGGACAAAGAGCCAACAGACAGAGGATGACCAAACAGAAAGACAGAAAGATACTGGACCTTGATAACCACAACTAACCCTGGAGTAACCAACCAACCTCGGAGTCTGCATGAGGATAACTTGTTAAGTGAGAAAGGTCCATTTGACTTGGGTTTTTCTGTTATACATATTGAAAGTCATTCTTCTCAAATAGCTAGAACATACCCCTAAAAAAAATCACAAGTTATTTATTTTTTATTTAAAAAATTTTATTTTTGGGCCTCCCTGGTGGCGCAGTGGGTTAAGCAATGCACTATGAAGCAAACCGCAGCCACTGCAGCACAAGCTCAATCCCTGCTGCTGGCCAGGGAGGGGACCCACATGGCGCAGCAGACCTCTCCTGCCTCGCCTGCTGCTCCCCTCAGCAGTGTGTTTCAGTCAGTCTGCCTGTTCTACTCCCCACTCTGTCTCTGATGAATTCTCTCACTGCCCTGGACTCTGACCTGTACCCCAGCTCTTGTATGTATGTATAAATAAATCTTTAAAAAAATTTATTTTTCCTATTCTCTACTTAAAACTTTCATATTGTCTGCAGATCTATAAAGGAAATATATGAACTGTCTCAGTATGAAGCACAAACAATATCAATATGATTAATCTAAAAAGTCAGAGGTTTTCTTTAGTTCCTCCTTTGCTCCCAAGCTAATCACATGTCTTCCCTGGGAAATAACCATTGTCAGTTCATTATGCATCCTTCTAGATCTTTTTCTCTGTGCATGAAAATGACACATGTATATTTTAAAAACAGAACTTATTTGAATATTTACAAGAAAGATGTAGGTTTACTTAAAACCTGTAAGAACTTTTTAAAATATACAAACTTTTGGTCACAAAGGAATTGAAATTACTTAAAATGATTGATTTTAGAAGTTCTATCTTAGAATACAGTAGATAGTTCTCCAATAACTTTCTAGAACCTTTTAAAAAGGTTAAAATGTGTATTTAAAAGGAAATATCACTGATTTCACTCAATACTGATCAGTAGTGGTTATAAATACACATGAACTATTAATGAAGTAATTTCAACCTCAGTCATTCCTGTTAGATTTAGTTAGACAAACTATTCTACCTGTGATAATTTTTGCAACCACTTCTCAGTTATACTTTTTCCCAGCCAGAGTTGAGGGCTATGGCTTTAAGTGATTTTTTTTTTTTAAATAAGAAAGTGTTTAGCCAGTTGGGGGTAGGAGAGTTATTGAGTCTCTTGGATGGAAGAAAATATATTAGGAGCCCTTTTAAATAAAAATATCTCTTTTATATTTCATATAAACTACAAACCCATTATTATAAAAAATAACCTAAGTCATTTATAATTGCAATAACAAGAAAATTATATAATTAAAATTAATTCAACTACAATTAATAGAAGATCCAATTTAAAATGACTTCAATAAGGGAATTTACATGTTTGTATAACTAGAAAATCCAAAAGACAGACAGACTTTGGTGTCAGTTTAATTTAGCAACTCAGACATTGCTTTAAAATTTCTGAAAGATCAAATTTCTTTTTATATATCGCTTTTACTTTTTGAAACATCTCTTTACCCCAAAGCAGGTGTCTTGTAGTGGCAAGATGGTGCCAACAGCTCCCAGGATGCCTTGTCCAGGCCCAGAGAAGAAGCGAGGGTCTTTACCCAGCCTTTCCCAGAAGCCCCAGACTTGCCTCTGATTGGACAGTCTTGAATATGTGCCTTGCCAGGTGGCCAAAGGAATATTTTCTCTTGATTGCCTTAGGTCTGTTGTTAAGAGTGTGAGATGATTGTATAACAATCTAGGCAATACAGGACCTACACCGGAACCGGACGTGGGGTTAATGCCCACAAAATGCATGGATGCTCCGCGGTGCTGAAGTGCATCCTGAGATGTAGCATCCAAAGGCTGAGAGGCGTGCTCAAGTGTCAGCACTAGTTATTCTCACATAGTTCATGTATGTTTTATAACCACTACAGATCAGTATTGAATGAGATCAGTGGTATTTCCTTTTAAATACACATTTTTATCTTTTTAGAAAGTTCTAGAAAGTAATTGGAGGACTACTGTATTCTAAGATAGAACATCTAAAATGAATCACAAATAATGAACTATGGGGAATTTTGATTTTTTTTTATGTTTATCTGTATTTTACATTTTTGACAACAAACACGGGTTACTTGAAAAACTTCAAAAAGAAAAGAAGGCTATAAATATAAGGGAAAGCTGGTGTCTAACACTTGTAATGTAATTAGCAGCTTGAGGCATTTTAAGCAGACATGTTGGCAAACAGGAAATCTGAGTTTTCAGAATGCTACCAACTGTTCCTTGCAGAAGCTTCTAGCTGTTCCTCTCTTGCCTGTTACGAAACTGTGGTCATTTCTATGGGCACAATCTGAGATATTTGAAAATTTTTCGCCTTAAAACCACTAGTTGTAGTGGCTTGAATTTTTCTCTTTAGAAATATTTCCACCCCCCCCCCAGCCCTTTTAAATACCAGACAATGATTCTCAAGCCCAGAAGGGGTACAAAAGCAATGGTCTGTTTGTGGAGGGACCCCTGTGTGTAGAAGGGAAGGCGCTGATCTCGCTTCTTCCACTTCCTTCTTGGACAGAGGAGTCTGAACTTTCTTTCAGGAAGTGGCCACCACAGAGTCCCCAGTATTCCCCAAGGTCTTGCAACTTTTTACATGTTGAATCGCAGGCACCGCGGAAGGGTCTTGAGGCTGAAGACTGAAGATTCTAGAAGAATTGCAGGTGGAGCCTGTCTGTACCTTAATTCACGCTGAGGCTGGATATTGAAGCTCTTCCTAGGATCTACAAAGTAAGTTTTGTTGCTCTTCTGCGTACTTTTTTCTGGAATAGAGAACTTGTGGTTCTACTGGCAGAAAAGACCTCCCCTTGCCAAGTAAGGTAAGGATTTCTCATGTCACTCTGGACATACCACTTCTCACTGTTATCGCTGCTTGAAATGGATTCTCAGCTCTTCATTTTCAAAAACTTGATTTTATCTCTTCATGCCCTTCTGGAATTATTCCAGTGTGATGGCAAACAATAGACAGGCATTTTTTCCAGGTTCATGAGGAGTGCTCTGCTTACCAGAAGAATAGACGTAGACGTGCCCTGGGTTGAGTGGTCAAAGCGATCTGGTCTCAGTAGGGAAAGACATGGGAGAGGAAATGAGGCCAGAAGGTGGATATGGGATGCTCTTCACTATCCTGTGTTTCTCCTGGGAATGGCATCCACCCCCGACCAGTGTAAACTTCACTAGAGTAAGGACCAAGCCTCTCTATTCCATTCTGTCTACAGCACCTGGAGCAGCAGGAGCGACTCAGCACAACCGTGACCAATGAGCGAGTGGGGAGCTGGCTCCTGCGTGAACGAATCCTTATTATTTTCAAGAGTCATTGTCCTCTGAAAAATTTCCTTTGTAGGAATATCAGACTTCCCACTCTGGGTTTCTTGAAGTCTTTGAATTAAAGCATATAACGCACAGTATTGAAATTATTTGCTTAGCTGTCTTTGCTGAAAGATTGTGAACTCCACACGTGTAGGGGATCTGTCTTATCTTTCCGACTCACTAACTGTTGGCACCTGTCACAGTACTTTGGCTCATAGTAGCGACTCATTGAATAAATTAATACTTTGGTGGCCTCGTGACTGTCTCTCAGCTTATTTGATAAGTGGATCCGCACATTACATTAATCAGGGCCTTTTGCATCTTCAGTGTTCGTGATGCATTATGCTTTGCCATTCTTTGCTATTCGTTCTTCTAAGGGAGCAAGAACCCTTTTATTTTCAGTTGTTATTTTAGTATCCTCTCTGCTGAACCAGTCCATAGGGTGGATTCTATGGGTTACATTTCCAGCATTGAATTAGTCACTTCCTGATGTTCTACTAAGAGGCAGGCTGTGGCGAAAGAGCACTCTTGGGTTATGTGGGTTCTTACAGTTTTGGTCATACGAACGAAGTCCCTGTGGTCCCCACTCATACCTCATCTCTTTTATCTCCTGCTGTCCTCTCTCTGGAAGCTGCCCTCCCTCTGATAGGTATGCTTGCCTTCCGATCAGGTCACATTTCCTTGGATCCGGAGGGAGGGTTGCACAGCACCCTTCTGACAACTGTGAAAACCAGTGGCTTCACGTGCTCCCCCCTCCTGGATCAGCAATTATAGTAAGCATTTTGAGAACTGGGGATTTAGGGAGTGGAGACATAGGCCAAATAGAAAACACATTTAAGATCAAGGCAAGTTGATAGTAGATGCTCAAGTTACATTATATTGGCCAGAACCAGAGAAAGCGCTGTGAACCTGATTCTTTGGCAGAGTTGCCACAGCCAAAAATTCCATATTCTTTGTTGGTTTGTGTGGACCTCAGTCCAAGGAAATGGATAATTTGGATCCCTGAGTTGTGATGAAAATGAAGGCAGGACATTTAGAGTTCTCTTGAAGGTTCTTTGAGGGCCGAAGCAAGTCTTATTAGCCCAGAGTGACACAGGCATGCATTTATTGGTGCACACTCTGGGATTTATCCTTCAAAGCATCACTCATTTCTGAAGGACCAGGCCCTGCATCCTGCCTGTGTTACCACCTGAATTCATCCAGTTGTGTCAAACACCGAGCATCTCCGTGATACTGGTCCTCTATCTGTAGCTTCCTCACATCTGTCAGCATCCTCATATCCTCCCCCCCTCCACTTTATATCACCTTTATGTGTTTCCCAAGTTATTCTTTGTTTTTAAAAGCTTCGACATCAGTAGTAGTAGCTTTAGTAGTAGCCTCTTCTGTGAGGAGACACAGGAGATCCGACTTTCTCTTCTCCACTGGCTCAGGCTCCACGCCAGGGACCCTCTCCCTGCCCTCGTGCTTCCGTAGGCCCCCCAGTAGTGCACGCGGGCATCAGCTCTGTACTCCCCGTGTTCAGTGGGGTGCTGGCATGTGCCCCTGATTCAGCCACTTTACGGGATTCTGCTCAGCAGCTGGGTGCGACAGCCCATGTCAGTACAAACACAGATCACCTAAAAATGTCCCTCCCCCCCCAGGTCATTGTGGCTACAGCGTGTGTCGTTACAACGTGTTTCTCTTCCAGGGCACTTGGGTGTGCTCTGCCACAATCTAGCTGTGAGTGCAGAGGAGGCAAGGCTGCCATCTGCCCTCTCTCGCTGGGCTCCCCTCCATCGTGATGTCTTTGAAAACCTCTTCATCGTTTGGGCTGAACCCGAAACTTCACCAGTATCTAGATAACTACCAGTGATACCCTTCACATACGTGAATTCCCTTAAATTAGGTTATTTTTGACAGTTTCCTTTCTGCAGATCTCATTTACAAGCTTGCCTTTATCAGATTTGCTCGCATTTCCTATCCACACTGTTAGCTTTTTTCGGTTGAACTGTGGCTTCTAAAGGGGTTCTTTACTCTCTTCCTTTTTTCCTCCAACAGCCTCACTTTTTCGATCTTCCCCAGTTTGCTCCATGCCTGTGTTGTCTGGGATTCACCTCAACAGCTCTGTCCCGGTTTTTCAAGCAAGAGAAGGAAGAATAACTTCCCTGTATTCTTCGGATAAGGCGAAGGACCTTAACTTCCTATAACAAAGGTTTGTGATTTCTCCAATTCAAAATATGTGAAATTGACTTATGTTATGTCTTACCTTCTCTCTAAACGATGTCAGAGTTAATTCTCCTCCTCTTTTCCAAGTTAATAAAGTAGATTTCTTAAGGTAGGCGCCCTCTCTCTCACCTCTGCAAGCCCAGTGTTTATCACAACGACTGGCAGGTGCACAATACATGTTTAGTGAATAAACTTTTAGACCAGCCAAGGGGCACCCTGGTGTAAAAGAACCTTAATACAATTAGTGTGCAGAGAGGGAAATGCCAAGCCAAAGAGGGCTGGCCTGAAGGGGGCTGCTGACCCCAAGAGCTTGCCCCAAGTCAAAGCACCTTGTGGTGTGTGTGGGGGGGGGCATTGAAAAGGGGTCCTGATGTAGGTCCCAGAAAGCTGGGACAAGATAACAGCCACCATTATCATCCTCCCACACCTCTTACCCACGTGTGTCTACATGTCTGTCCTTCATGTGTCTCCTGCCATGCCTCCTTCCCAGCGGCACCAGGGTACAAGTCTAGTTGCTCCTCAAGCATCTCCCCCATCTGCCTTTTGTGTTACACAGCTTCCCCTGGATGCTCAGCTCTGCCCAGCAAGTGGGGCGGCTAACATGACCTCCCCCATGGTCATCCATCCAGAATGGATGATTGCATGCTTGCATGCATGCATGCGTAAATGAGTGAGTGAATGAGTGAATATATGAATGGAAACATTGGCTATGGGTATAACATTTTAAATTCTGCTTATATGTTTGTGTTCATTCAAAATTTAGGTGACAATATAACTGGGGTGTTCAAGGTTAGTAATAATTTTGCCATCAATATTACAAATGTAAGTTCTTTTGAAAGACACAAAACACAGTCACAAATAATGTTTACAAAAATACCTTAATAACACATTTCCTATTTAGGAATAAGTCCACTAAATTAAAAGATAAATATAGTGGTCACATTTTAAGACAATAGCAGAGTAAGATTATTTGTTCTATAAATATGCAAATTTCAAAAGGCAAATATAAATGCTAATGAAAACAGTCAAGCATAAGTGAACTTTGCTATGGAAAAATGGAAGTCCATTAAAATGACAGAAGAATTGCTGTGATAGATGGAATATATCCTAGCTGAAAAAATATTATAAAATATATATGCTTCTGACAATTCAGAGAAATAAGTTATACATCATTAAGTAAAAGTTAATATATTATGGACTAAGTAAAAGTTCTTAGAGCAGGTAAGAGGTTCAGATGTTTCATGAATTTTCACTTTCAATTTTAGGATTTAGCTAAAAACCATAGTTTTCTGGTCCAAAGAGTCTACTTCGCATGGCACGTATAATCACATATTATATGTATCATGCAAAGAGATCAAATAAGGATAGGAATATTTAACCAAGCAATATATACTATCGGTAGGTTTCAAAACAAAGAGAGTTCTTTTTTCATCAGTGAATGAAATCACAGCTTACAAAGGGGTTAGTAACAATAGCTATAATTAAGTTGTACCTTAATTGGGAGCAATAGAATTAAACCCATCAGAAAGTTTTTAATGTTAAATCAGAGAGAGATTTGTTGATTCCAACTTTACTAGGATTGTATTGTTATAGGGTGGGGAGTCGGGGACCCCAAACTCCAAACTCTGCCTCCTCTAAATAGGTTTGGCCATCCACGGCATCAAGACAAAACATATAGTCCTTCAATGGAAAGGAACTTTCATACAATTAGTGTGCAACAAAGAAAAGACAAAGAATATAGTTTTCAAATCAAGCACCTGAAATAACCCATCCCCTTGTGGGTAAATGTCCAGCCAAACAGGATTGGCCCAAAGCAGGGCCTCTGAAATCCAAAAGCCTGCCCTGAGTCTTAGATACCTCCTCGTAGGTAGCCAAAGAAAAGGGTCAGAAACAGCCAGATAAGTCTGAAGGAAAAGAGAAAAGTCAAAATCAAGATAAAAGCCACCATTATCCGCCTCCCATGGGTTTCTCACCCACAAATGTTCCAACCAGTCCAGGACCAAGGAACAAACGCAGCTTCTTCACCTGTCTCTGCTCCGCGTGCCTCCTCCAGGTCTCCTTGCTGCTCACCATCCTGCTTCCTTCCTTCCCCAGTCTCCTCTCCAGCTTCTTCTCCCTGCTCAGCTCCACCCTCCCTTGGATGGGGCAGGGAACCTGGAAACTCCCCCTTTTCCTGGGACCACCCTGTCACAGTACAAGATACCAGGATTGTGACTAAAGCCAGGTGTTGGCTGCTGAGAAAGGAAGTTTGTCTTGTGTCTTTGTGCAGTAACACAAGCACTCACCATTCTGGCTGCTGTGTGTTGTCTTCTCAGTTTTCACAGTGTTAAAGTCATTCACCGATAATTCAACTTCTAACTAGTTTTATAATGGCAATAGCACAGAGTTGAAATAGCTTCAGCCTATTTTAAAAGTTAAAATAGCTTCAGCCTATTTTAAAAGTTAAATGTTACATGATGAACCCAGTAGAGATAAGCCAGCAGACTGAAGACAAAGTCCTCTGATATTGTGGCACATAGTAAGGCAGTGAATCATAGGTGCAGCCACAAATAGATTTCTGTTTGTTTTTTGTGGTTTATAAACATCACATCGATCTTTAGCATCTAGAGAGATAGGGAGAGAGAAAGCTCATCTGCTTTTTGCCTGTTTGGTAACTGTCAGAAGGTTCAGAGGTAAAGGTTCAGGAGTGTGGAAACGCTGCCAAGTCAGACTTGGTGTGTGTTGATGCTGTGGCATCCCCAACCCTTAGACCCAGGCTGGGCACACACAGGACTTTGGAATCCACCAGCTGATTGAATACATGACTGCTGGTTGAGGCTGCCACTCTTCGTGGGGAGCCTGCTGCAGATGCTGAGAGCTCAAGCAAGTGAGTGGAGCGACTTTTCTTTTAGCCAGTGCACCATAATTTCATACTGTTAAAAGCAAAATTTATACATTTAGAGACCTGATTGACTTTATGAAATGATTCCTAAGCTGGGCAGCCTCCTTCTGGGTCCTGCAGGGACTGCACCAAATGGGAGGGTATTTATAGACCGGAAGTGGGGGAGGGAGGTCTTAGCAAAGGAAAAGGTTATTTCTGGTAGAGCCACCTTCCCTCAGGAGAAGGCAGGTGTTCTTTCCAGGCAGATGACTCCCTGGTATGCTAAGGAGATTCCCAGTGGCTGGTTTAGGAGGACACTTTTGGGAGAAGCTGAAACTGCAGCGAGGTCAGGTATTCAGGCTGCGTTCGGGTCTAACCTCAAGGGCTCCATCTTGGGTCTTTTTTTTTTTTTTCTATTACTTCTATTTTTAACAACATGTATTTGTTATGTATGTTTCTACTAAGATTCAGGAGAAATGTTATTTGTTACGTATGACACCATTACAGTTAGCATTGAGCTATCTTTTCCCAAAATCCTGGAATGATTCCTATGTCCTCTCTCTCTCTCTCTCTCTCTCTCTCTCTCTCTCTCTCAATACTAATATCCTGTGATCATTTGGATCACACACACTTTTCTGGATTATAAAATGAAAAAAACCTTGGTCATCTCTCTTACTAGCTAGCACCTTTCCAATCCCTTCTTGCTGAATATTTACTTCTATCCAAGTTTGGGGGTTTGTTTCATCCTGCCTCTGTCCTCCTGCTGTCCCAAAAGTTCATGTTTTTAAACTATAAGTAGTTTAGGAAAGGACAAGTTTCTATTAAGCCAAGGTAGGGGAGTCTCTAGATTAATGACTCTGATGAGGATGTGAATGAACATTTGTCGATCAAGATTTTGGTCAGAAAAAATAGGGAAGGAAAATAGAGACTTTTCCTTTATATGTATTTTTCTGGTTTTGGAAGTCACAACACATACCTGAGAGGCTCAGCGAGGTCACCCACTTCTCCACGTGACCTGTGGGAGCCCAGCGTTTCCATGTGGTCTGCACACTGATGTTCAGCAAGTGCTTACTCTTGGTGTCAGGTGGCTAGTGCGGGGTCGGTGATGGTTCCCACCCTGCTGCATGGAGGAGAGTAACTGGGGAGACCACAGAAGCTTCAGGAACCAGAGTGGTTTTTAAAATACCTAAGAAGCAAGGCCACAATTAGAGGCAAGGGGAAGATTCTTTGAAGAGAAGGGGGCACGTTTATCGTGGGGGAGGAGGCGGTCTGACTGAGCGCCTTTCTGGAAGTTCCCACGACTCTGCCCTGAGCGCTTGAAGTCATTTCAGGAGCTCGTTCTGGCGGATGAGTTCCTGCCATGGCGCTAAGTCAGAACCTGGCCCCAACCCTGACCTCTGGGCTGTGAGTGCCCAAGGAAAGGCCCTCTTTCCTCACAGAGCTCAGAGAACTTTCTTCCTTGAGAAATTTCCAGAGGCCGATTCTGGGGGAGCCTGGCTGAGCCACGGGAAGCCATTCTCAGGTACCTGGCAGTAGGGCAGCCGCTGCCTTCCCCATGTGGTTGTCTACTCTGGCTGCCATAGCAGCGCACCACCAACTGACTTCAGGATTTAATTGCTACAGGGCAACCCCAAGGGAAAATGGGTGACCAGGGTGTGAGTCCTCGCCCACATGCTTGAGAACTCAGGACAAGACTCCAGCAGGCTGCCGAGAAAAGGCAGGCCACCATTCTGGGCCGGCTACGACAGGTACGGCGCAGGGTTCCCGGACAGGTGAGGTAGCTTGTGGGTCTGATCCTGTTTGTAAGTGTGGTCTGGTCCTTTCTGTGTTGCCCTCCTGGGTTTGCCTCAAGCAGGGCTCTTAGGATGGAAACGTGTAGTCTCCCCTGGTCTTGACTGCACCCAGCTCCCTACCGGATGTTTGCAGGGAGTGGGAGAAGCTGATCTCACTTGGTCTGGCGGTTGTGGATTATAATGCCGTTCTTTGCTGAAGTCTCTTAGCTCTGGGGTTTTGTTTCAAAGCTGAAGCCATTTGGGGCTAGAAGGAAACAGGTATTCCCCCACTTTAGCATTCTAGAAGTAGAAACAGTCTCTAAGAAGGGCCATTAGGTGGAGGCCATGTGTATCAGTGAGGGGTTATTATATGGGTTTGGCTGCCATCAACTCCAGATAAGCAAATACACCTGCCAGAAGGAACCCAGAGGCTGGAGCCCTCTGGCTGCACAGCCCTTGTGGAATGACTCATCTTCCTGGGGCTCATAAATAAATTAAAGACAATACAACTTGCCCCATTGATCAGGCAGTTTTGCAACCCTCCTGGAGGTTTCATGTGTGCAAAAAGGATTCCAAGCCAGGAGCTAGTTTCTTCATCACGTGCATTTCTCCTTTGCTGGGCCGCCTGCTTTGCATAGCTCCCAGTGAATGCCAGGGAAATGTGGCGGGGCCTGGGGCAGCTTCCTGTGCTGGCTCTTAACCTGGGACATGCCCGGCTGATCCGGGCTGGCCTGAAACAGGGCCACTGAGGCCAAAAACTTGCCACGAGTCTAAGGCTCTGCTGGCAAGGAACCATAGGTAAGGGGCAGAAGGGGCCAGGCAAGAATGGGATGACGGATTTGGGGGGAAAGGACGTCCTGAACAAACCCTACAAATCAGTTTTATGGACCCCACCCAACCCCAGACCAAGGAGATCCAGGGCACCAAGGACTGCAAACCCCATAACGGCATCCCCGCCGAAGGGAGGACGCTGGGACCTGAGGCGGCAGCCAGCAGCCAGGCTTAGTGTGTAACCAGATGTGTGGGCCTTGGGGGTCCTCAGTTTTTTCCACCTTTCAGCCGCACTGTTGGGGTTCCAGCTCAGAACTGGTAGGACGCAGTCACCAACTTGTCTCTTTTTCCCTGAGTTGTTCCTTTCTTCGTTCCCCCATTTTGTATATAAACCTTTTATTACGCTTGTTGTGTGTGCCTGCAGTTGAGTCTCATTCTAAGTGCCTTTAAGTGCTCACGTGAGGACCCACAGCCAGGCCACCCCACTTCACTTGGGGTTGCCCTAGAATGGCAGGAGCAAAGTGAAAGTACTAACAAGATAAAGGCTGCCGTTCGTTGTCAGCCTCCACACGCGTCTCTGAGCTTGGGGCGCTCCCAGCGTGTCCACATGTTTCAAATCTTCACATCTCCTCCATGTGCCCCAAGTCCCTAGTGCAAGTCAAACACCAGAAGCCAGCAGACCTGTCTTCTTCATGCGTCTCCGCTAGTGTCTCTCTGCAAGTATCCTCCAAGGCTTGTATGTCTTCCAGCTCCACTTTTTATTAGGTGCTTCAGGGGAGAGGGAACCTCCTCCTTTTGTGGAAACTTCTCTCTGCAGCAGTTGCTTCTATTTCTGGAAACCCTCCTGACTGCATACCCAGCTTTCTTACTGATTGGGTAAATGCACAAACTAGACATGATGTTTTTGGTTGTTACTGTGTAATTATATTGCATTGTGCCTCTTCCACTGAACAGTGAGCTTCTCTGTGTCAACACTGTATTTTACTACTTTTAACTGCTCCAGGTGACACAGTGTATGTGCCATGCTCCGTGTGCATTGGTTGAGTATAACGATGAAACAATGTGTCACCTTGGATTGTGTGTTAAGTCTATTAGAAAACTAAAGAAACTAGTCCTTGCCTGATCTCAGCAATGAATAATTCCCTGAAAGCATTTTAGATGAGAGGAAGGGGGATTGGTGGTTTAGCTTTTATGAGAATGGCCACTGTAGTAGTTGAGGGTTGGCAGGGAGGAGAGCTGCTAAAGCTTCACTTTGAAGGAAACACAGTGACGGTCCCTCGGGCTCTGTGTAGGTTTCGAGTCTTAGAACACAGCTGGCTCCTTGCTGTGGGAAGGGTGTTGTCAAATAACCTACACAGGAGTAGGGGGTGGTAGTTGTTGGGGGGGCAGGGGGGACACCTGAAGGGCAGGGAAGTCCTACTGAGCAGGATGAGGAGTCCAGCTATGGCTTAAGCAGCAGCGAGGGGTGCTACAGCAGGTGGCTGGGGCTTTCGGCACAACGTGGGTGGGGAGAAAGACCAAATCACAGAGAACGTAGCCCCTTCGCTGGGTCAAACCTGGCAACAGTAATCCCAGAAGGGGGTGTTGGGTGGCCCAGGGGGCGGGAGGGCAGGCCCCAGTGCTGATCCTGCCAGCAGAGACCGCCATCATCTGGGACTCAGAGGGCGGGTTTCAGGTCCTGCGAGGGCTCGGGCTAGACAGGGCCAGAGTCAGGGCTAGACAGGGCTCTCAGAGTCAGAGGTTCGATTCCTGTCTCAGGCGTGGGGAATAAGACAAAGAGTTCTGGGGCAAGGTATGGAGCGATTTTAGACTTAATAACAAGCTAAAAGCACAGATACTCCAAGCCCAGGTTAAGAGTTGACTCCTAAAGATGTGAGTGAGGCTGGCTCTGGAGGGAGAAGGATGTGGAGCGTGGCGACGCCGTGTGGCCGTGATGTAAGAAGCCAGGACCAGACAAGAGCCACGATTTCAGTACCCAGAGTCACTGGGCTCCCCAAGACCAGGGATCCAGTGTTCAAATTACATGACATCACGCTCAGACAACAACTTCTGTGAGAATCCTGGGGTCAGATTTTTTAAGAGACAAATGCTGATGGACTCAGCACAGGCTACTGAAAGATTTTCCACAAGTCAGATTGCTGGGCCGTCAGGGGAGATCAATGCCTAAAGATACATTGATGGGCAGGGGCCACGGGAAACACCTGCTGAGTTGATAAAACCAAGGAGAGTCGAGAGACTCTCCAGCGGGAGACAGGCAGTCCTCCACCACAACCCACAGGAGGCTGAAAAGCCCAAGGAGCACAAAGGCAGCAAAGGGAGAAAGGCAGACTCTGCCCCAGCCTAGCCAGAGTTGATAAAACTACACCTCAGGGAGCACAGTAGAAGGGGCATGACTTAGAAACTGCTGCCTAGATCAGTAAGTCAACACCCTGGGAGCATCTACGCTGGGAGCACCTTCACAATACACCTCAGCAAGGGATGGCGTGACAGCCTCCCACACCCCGTGTAAGCCTGGAGCCCCCACCTTTCCAATTGTTCTTCCCTGCACTCTGCCTGCCTGGACTCTCTCCCTGGGTGTACTTTCATTCTGTCTGCAAATAAACTTTTTTTCTGCTTCTGCTAAGACATAGCTTTGAATTCTTTCATGGCCATTGTCAAGGACTGAGGAGTTCCAAAACCCAGGAATATCCAGGAACCCGAAAACCTAGAAACAAGATGTACAATCAGTATTGGTAGTGAGGAAGGAATACTATAGGTCTTGAGACCTTAAGACTCCAAGCCTATGAGACTCATCACCTTGGTTGGGGTGTAGGTAGGGAGGCAACTGTCTCTCTATAGTAGACTTTCACAGAGGCAACACTGGTACTGTAATCTGCAGGTTTGATGCCAAGCCTGCTGCCTGATGTGCAGAAAGCCAATATTATGACACCAGCATTTTGAGAGAAGAAAGGATTTATTGGTAGTCAACTGTCAAGAAGACAGGAACAAAATACTCAAATCTGTCTTTCTACCTAGGAAAGGGGAGAACTTTGTATTTTGGGAAGTAGGGCTGAGAACAGAGCAGTAAAATTTTGTAGGCTAAGATGTGAACTTAACTGAAGTCTACTGGACATTTAGTTACAAGTGGAAACATCTGGGGACAGGTCTTTTCCTGGCTGGCTCTTCCTGGCAGGCAGACTCCTTGCTTCTGAGGGGGGTCCTCTTTCCTGGCCTCTCAGTTCTGTGTCAGCAGTTGCATGCAGGGTGTATGCATCATCACTGAGCATCATGTTCTGTTGCTTTTGAAGACAAGCTTAAAAGGTAGTTAACCACACCCGAATATTCCCTCTGATGGGGTTGGCCATGTTTCCAGTGCCCCAGGCTGCTACACAGGGTGCCACTGCTATGCACACTCGAGATTTTACATGCTACGGTATATGCCTTACATTTCAGTGATCACAGTTCCCCCCTCAGCAAATTCTGAGAGTTTTTATGAGCACCTTTTGTGTTTTTATGGAGACTTCATTATATAGGCATGATCAATTAAATCACCAGCCTTGATTATTTATAGAACTACCAGTTTCTCTCTCTTCCCTGGACTTGAGGGTGTTTGGGGGGTGGGGTTGGACCCCCTGGAAATCAGTATCTGCATATGGATAATCTAGGGATTTTCCGAAAAGTTACCTCATTGACATAAAAAAGTTGTTTGCTATTCTCAACTGGGAAACTTCAAAGGTTTTAGGAGCTCTGTGCCAGAAATGAGATGAAGACCAAATATGTGTGTGTGTGTGTGTGTATGAGATATATATACGTCATATATATATCACATATATTTCTTGTATGTTGCGATAGTATAATGCCCTTTCCTAAAATGAAAAGAAGACTCTAGATAATTTCTCCATCTTTGATCCTGTCAATACTATCTAAGGTTGTGATATTTTTTACAGGAAAGAATGCTGCTATCTATTTCTTAAGACTCTACACAAGGTCAGAGAGCTAGAAAATCCCACATAAAATTTTAACACAAATTTACTCTTTCTCGTTCCTTTCTCCTGCAGGAGTCAAGTCCCCCTGAAGATCATGAACTTGTCTTCTGAGCCCTGTAACATATCAGATTGGCTGACACTAGAATCAACAGTGAAGGCCTCTGTGTACCTGGTCACTTTCTCTTTTGCCACAACCATCACTGTCATCATTATTGCAATAGTGTCACAAAACTTGAAGCTGAGGCAAGAGGTCCGGTACATCTTCCTCTGCCACCATCTGCTGTGCATCTCAGCCTACTGTGGCCTGGGGGTGATTTTCCAGGGGATGCGGGCCCTGAGGGCAAATGTCCCTGTGCTGATGTGCTGGGTGGTGTTTGGGGTGCAGATTTGTGTTGGAGAAGGGATTCTCTTCACTCTGGCCCTAATGGCTGTCAACACCTACCTGGTGATTTGCTGGCCATTGCAATCTCTGTCCTTTGTAAATTCAAATAAGTATAGGATTCTGGCCGGGACTTGGATACTCATTATATTCAAGAATGTTTGCTTATTCCTCATAGAAGTCACTAGCTTC
Source organism: Galemys pyrenaicus (assembly GCA_019455555.1). Classification (NCBI taxonomy): domain Eukaryota; kingdom Metazoa; phylum Chordata; class Mammalia; order Eulipotyphla; family Talpidae; genus Galemys; species Galemys pyrenaicus. The sequence continues at coordinate 23,365,509 of JAGFMF010011501.1, forward strand.
CCTCAAGATGCTATTTTAAAAGCTGAACCCTTTTGCCCAGTGGTCTTAAATGGCATTCCGGCCAGAGCCATCGGCATGGTTTTCCTTTTCCTTCCTTTGTCGATCATTCTTGTAAGTTACTATCTGATATACCAAGAAGGGAAGCGAGCCGGCCATTTTAATAGGTCAAATATCAAAGCAAGAAAAACAGTCCTTATTCATTTAGTGCAGATTAGCTTACATGTAATACCAACCCTGATGTTCATAGGTTTGGGAAAGATGTGTGGCATGTCTCCGCTAGTTTTAAATCTGGTGCTTTTCGGAGTCTTTGCATTTGCCCAGTGTTTCAACCCTCTGGCCTATGGACTCTGGAATCAAGAGTTGCAAAGCAGGATCTATCACTGGATGGACTGTCAGCTGTGGCTTGGTGGCGCCATCAACAGCAGAGGACCGGTTTAAATAAAAATGCCACTTCGAATCAATAATCAGTGCTGATAAATCGTCAATAATTAGTGCTGAGGGTTTGCCTTTTGTGCGACCTAAAATTAGAGCCTTGATTTGACTTTGAAAGGAGCGTGAGCAGACCAGAGTTACCTGCTTCACAGGGTGTATGAGGCGTATACATACAATGGAACGTGGTTCCACCTTCGGAGATCCTGTCACTGCTACAATGTGAATGAACCGTGGGTGTCATGCTAAGTAAAACAGGACAATAGCACAAAGACAAATACTGTGTGGTTCCTCGCATATAAAGTATCTGAAGTAGTCAAATCCATAGACTCAGAAAATAGAATGGTGGCTGCAGGGCTGGGGAGGAGAAGTTGGGAGTAGCTGGATGGTCCTATGAACTTTTTCTTCAGATGAGATCGTTCTGGAGATCTGTTTCATAGCAATGGAAATATGCTTAACACTACACTTAAAATGGTTAAGATGGTCGATTTTATGTTATGTGTTTTTTTAAAATGACAACTTAAAAAAGAGTAATATATAAATATACAGAGTATATATATATAATATACAGAGTAATATATAAATTTATGGGATCTAAGAACTCACCCAACTTTCATCCAAGGGAAGGTAAAAGTTGAGTCCACAAATAGGGAGGCCCCTTGGGAAAAGAATCCGGTGGTTTCCTACTCTCATTCTGTCATGTATGATGTCCTACTAGCTCAATATAGTGGTTACCAGTTAGTTATAAACAAGACTGGCATTCATATTAAAGGTTAATTTTAAGGGAAATTTCATTTCTAGCTATGACATATTGATATACACATAATCTAAGGGCAAGTATTTTATATATGTTTATACACACATATATCAATACATTATATACATGCACATACAATATATACATATATATGCTAGAGAAAGAGACTGAGAGAATAGAGAAATTTACATTTCTCTACCTATACATAAACAGTTATAGGACTTGCTTGGCCAATCAAATCTCTTGTATTTCTATGAGTTCAGGTCAGTTTGACCAGAGTTGTGTTCATTATACCTACCGTTTATGTTGCACTAAACTTTTTTTGTAATTCAGAAAAATTACTCAATCACTTGTGCCCTAGTCTTGTCTTCCCTCCCAAATCATGTGTTGAAACCTAAGCCTCAGTGAGCTGGTGTTAGGAGACAGCACCTTCAGGAGAAGAGCTTGTGAGGACGGGTCACAATAGCAGCTGAGCGGGTCCAGCAGAGAACATGCGACTTGCAGAGTCAAAATTATTTGCCATCTGGCCCACTGCAGAAAAAGTTTGCCCCCCCACCCCGCACCTGTAACATAGTCGTCTCCCAAAACTTGAAATTTGATGACTTAGAATTGCAAATTGATTCAGGAAAAGTAGACATGAATGAATACATGTAAGGACTACCCCAATTAACTAATTTTCTTTGCGTCTGTATTTTTATGTGGCCAAAGATGATTTTTATCTTATATCACCTATACCCTACAAAGCGTGAGTTTAAAAGTTTTTGAGTAAGTACACAATGCAACACCTTAAGAAATAAAGTGTTTTTCATTGCCATTTTCCCCTTTGCTTACAATCTATGGTGGGTTAGACTCAGTACAGTATGGTAGCATAACAGATAAATAGTGAAAGAAACAATTCTCTGGAAAAGACCTTGAAAGGCTAATTATGATTTGCAGGCTTTCTCAGGCACTTGCTCTTTCTGTCCTCCTGCTAGAGAATTCGGATGTTGCTTTTTGGTAAAACAAAGGGAAACAACAGCTTTAAGATGAGATAAGCTGTGCTTTAAAAAAAAAAATCGTTATTCTGGCAATGAAATGTTAGCCTGGATGAGAGGAAGGAAGCAGGCCATTCATTCTAAGTTCCAACTCTGGGTTAAAGGGAGAAGGCCTAATAAATACTTAGTGTCCTGGGAATTGCGCCTTTAAATAGGTATACACAGGTTTTTGCATAAGCCTAGAAAATACAGCTGTTACTTTGCAAAGTACAAAGAACAAAAATAATCAATAGAGGGGACCATGTGGGCCAGGAAGAACCAAAATGGAGGTCTGGGTCTGGGTGAAGGAGGGGGTCAGATGACTTGATCTTGTATTTTTGTTTGAGTCAGGTTAATTTACCTACAATAAAACTCATGCCCCTTAAATGTACCTTTGATGGGTTTAACAAATGTATAGTCACATGATGTGTGAATACAATGAAGACCACAAGAGTTCCATTGCCCCAGGAAGTTCTCTGGTCCTTTGGGAGACAGCAGACTTTCCACTACGCCACCCCCAGTCCCCAGTCCCCAGCCCCCACAATCTGTGGTTTGTCCCTGTGGATTTTCCTTCTCCGATCTATTGTCATATGATTGAAGTCATACCTTAGCAGCTGTTAGGAACTGAATTCTTCCCTCTCCCCCATATATATATATACACATATACATATATACACACACACACACACATATATATATATATATATGAAAGCTCTAATCCCCAGTACTTAAGAATAGGACCGTATTTGGAAAAAACGCCTTTAATGAAATGATTAAATTTAAGTGAGGCCTTATGACATAGCCCCGACCCATAGGACTGGTGTTTGAGCAGCAGGGAGACAGGAGAGGTCTGCTGCACCATGTGGGTTCCCTCCCTGGCCGGGGATCGAACTCGCGCTGTAGTAGCAGCAGTTGCTTCACCGTGTGGCGCTCAAGTCACAGCGCCACCAGGGAGGCCCCTTGACTGGTGTTTTTTATATGAAGACAGAGAATCAGGGAAGTGTCCACACGGAGGAGAGGCCATGCAAGGACACAGCCAGCCAGGAAGAGGACTCTCGCCAGAAACAAACCTCGCCGACACCTTGATCTTGGACCCGTCGCCAGAAATGTAAGAAAATAAATTCCTGTTGTTGAAGCCACGCAGCCGGTGGTATTTTGTCACGGTGGCCCAGCTGACGAATACAACAGCTTTTTGTGCTCGTTGACTAGTAAAAGGAGTCTGGCTTTTTGAAATTAGTGAATTTTAATTTGGGGCTCTTTTGGGACTCGCTGTTTTTTTAAGTCAGAAGTGTAAGTTCCTTGACTGGTTTCCTTGTCACGGTTTCTTAAGACTGGTCGCCCGGGTGCTGACTGAGAAGTTCACATCCAGGTTCATTCAGGTTGCTGACAGAACCCAGTCCCTAGAGGCTGTAGGATGAAGGTCCTGTCTCTTCTAGGATCAGTGGGTGGGTGGGTCTGCCTTTGGCTCCGAGACGCCTCCCCTGGTCCTCACACATGGCCCCTCGCTGGCAGGGCCAGTGAAAACTAATTCTTCTAATGCTAATTCTTCTCACGATCAGAATATTTAATTTTCACTTCTGTTGCAGCTGAAGAAAGTTCTCTGCTGTTAAGTGGTCATTTTGAAAAGTCTAGGCTATCCCTTATTCTAAATGCAGTTACCTTAATTGTAGCTGCAAAGTCCCTTTTGCCATATAACATCATATACTCACAGGCTTAGGGATTCGGAAGAGGGCATCTTTCAGAAACCATCCTGCTGGCTGTAGTCTCACATATTTTTTTTCATGCTTCTCCTAGATGCTTTATCATTTCAGCGGTTATCATTTAGTCTATGATCAACTTAAAACTAAATTTTGCATATGGTTTGAGATTAGTGATCGAGATCCTAACCCCCCTCTTTTTCCTTTTCAATTGTCTCACATATGAATGTCAAATTGTTCTAGAACTATTTGTTGAACAAGTTAGGTTTTTAATTTCATCATAGTGACAGTTATAATTTTTATGATTTTAGAATAGACAAGACGAATGCTCAGGTTTCATAATTGTCATAGCTGATTTCATGGATAGTCCTAATATAATTTTGAAATTTACAAAATATTCATTTTCTGGGGATTCTTAGGAGTGGGGGCATGTGCACCTGTTCCTGTCTCACCTCCACACACCCAGCATTTCCATGGTCATGGAGCCCGTGACTCCATGGGCCCAGGGCCGCTCTATAACCAGGCCTTGAAGGGATTTGTAAGATCCAGGTTCCCTTCTCCTTGCTTCTTTGGTGGTAGGTAGGCATTTCTTTGGAACATTTAAGAAGGCATATTGAGGAGGATGTGGGGCAAAAAAGAAATCATCCTGTACCCCTCTGGGTTATTCTAGCTTGGCAAATAATCAAAAAAGTATCAAACAGATTGATAAGAGAAAAAGCCAAAAACAAGTTGAATAATGACAAGTCTACTTCCTGCAGACCTGTTTGGAGCAGGCCTTACCACTGACTTCAGACACCTCCTTACACAGTCTAGATAAGATTAGGGAGCTTGGGGGGGAAAGCAGATGATCCTATAGGGAGTTTTCTGAGCAAGACACAGTAAACAAAGATATGCAGATTTAAGTTCTGCCTTCATCTTTTTTGTTTGTTTTTTAGAATTTATTGGTTTTTGCATATAGGAACTGGGGTACAAGGCAGGGGTGCTGGGGGTTCAGTGAGACAATTCACCAGAGACAGCGTGGGGAGCAGAACAAGCAGACTGACTGAAACACACTGCTGAGGGGAGCAGCGGGAGGCAGGAGAGGTCTGCTGTGCCCTGTGGGTCACTCCCTGACTGGGGATTGAACTTGTGCTGCAGTGGCTGCCAAAGTTCTAGTGCTGCATCTTAACCCCTTGCTCACCAGGGAGTCCCCTGCTTTCTCCTTTTAAAAGCAATCAGGAGATTAGGTCTTCTGTGGGGTGGATAGCCTTAAAGAGAGAAGTTTACACATAAAGATCCTTTTTCAAAAGCAACTCTATCCAGCCTTTAGAGCCCTTCCAGTGAAAGCAGCCTTTTGCCAAAGATAGAGGTGGAGGGAGGGGGGTCAAAATTTTTGTCCCTTTAAAAGAGACATGCATCTTTTTAAGACTTGGCAAAAGTTAGAAGTTGCAGGCAGGAAACAGAGCATCAGCTCTAGGCTGAGCGCTGCAGGGTGGCGGCAGTGGGGCACAGACAGGATTGGGGTCTCACGGTAGACAGGGAAGGAATAAGCGAGCATGGGGCAGCCTCAGACGGGTCACAGCTCGTACTCTTTAAAAGAGGAGTTTGTCTGTCCTGTGGCTGTGCCTTGAGTTGCTTCAAGCAGTGCTGCTACCAGCAGACCCATTAAGGGCTGGATCTGATGCAAACTGTCCCCTGGCTGGCAGCCCAGACCTGTCTCTGGAATCAGAGGACTGAGACAGATCGATACCTGGGGGCAGGGGAGGAGCCTGACATGCTTAATCTTGTTCTTTTCCAAGTAAAACCAAACGTGGCAGTGATTAAGCTTACAGAGTGCAAAGCCTCTTCTTCAAAGTCTGGGAGCAGAACAGTCTGAAGCTACTGTCTCCAAGCTGGGGTCGGAAGGAGGCAGCGCCAGGGGCCAGACCTGAGATGGCCCTGGATTGCCTGCGTGCGTGTGCGTGCATGTGTGCATGTGTGGGTGTGCGTGTGCGTGCGTGTGTGCGTGCGTGCATGTGTGTGCGTGCGTGTGCGTGCGTGTGTGTGTGAGAGATGAGGAATTAGTCTCTCGGTGATTGTATTTTGAGCGCCTGGGCACCCCCTTCTGGGGACTCTGTAGGGGCAGGGCCTGCAGGGCACGGAGCAGGGTCTCCGTAGTCAGAGCAGGCGGCCAAGGAGGAGGCCCGGAGCCCTCGGCGGCTTTTTCAGCCTTTTACTGCATCATCACATCAGAGGCGACCAGGGACACGGCAGGCGGGCCGGGGGCCTCTTCACACTCTGGGCTCTCCGGCCTCTGCTCTCTCCGCTTCTACATCTCTGTCTTCTCTCCTCTCTCCTCTCTCTTCTTGACGCCGCCCTTATAGTCGTCGGAGCCCAGGCGCGCCCACTGCGCACCCCACGCCCTCCTTGAGGTGGCGTCAGGCCGCGTGCAGTTCGCAGGCACCGGCATCGCGCCAGGGCGGGGGGCGGGGCAGCCTGACACTTCGCGGACCCCGCGAGGGGCGTTCTGGTTCTCCAGTTGGGGTCACCCCGTCACCTGCCCCGGCATCTGGAGACGGCTGGTGGTGGGCGAGCTCGGGCTGGGAGGGAGCCAGGACCTCCTTCCCTGGGAGCCGTTCTGGCTCCTCACGCCCTGCACCGCCTCCTCACCAAGGGGGCGCAGGGGCGGCCTGGAGCAGACTACCTCAGACCGGCCTGTTTCTAGAGGGGCCCTGCTGCCCGAGGGGGCGGAGGCCCTCGCTGCGCCCGGCGGAGAGAACCGCCCTGACCTCACCACCGCGAAGGCTCCTCTAGTGCCCCCTTCCCTTCCCGTCTAGTCTAGTCTCGGGCCTGCCCTCAGCGGGAGTCTGACATGCGGTTTGAGTCTGACTCCCTCTACGCCAGGGGCTTCCTCTTAGCCACTCTCCACCCAGGGACCTGCCCCAGCCACTTCCTGCCCTGCGCTCAGAGCTGAGCTCACTCCTGTCTGAGCTCTCGCTGCAGTGGCTCCTGCAGAAAGCCTGTTTGGCGCGCTACGTCCGGCCGCCCGGCTCGCTCCCCCAGGCCAGGCTGGACCGCGCCGGAGGAACAGCACTGGGGCACCGCTGCGAGTGCCCGAGGCCGGGGTGATGCTCTGGCAGTGGCACTGGGGGGTCAGAGCAGTGGGACGCTCGCCGAGACGCCAGACAACCTCAGAGGTGGCTGCGCACAAGTCGGGGGTGCCAGTCAGTGCCAGCCAGCAATGGGGGGAGCAGGCAACGGTCACAGTTACAGCTCCGCAGAGCGCAGGTACAGCCAGCAGCAGACGTCTGCCTAGAGGTGGTGCTGCAGGATCAGGCCCCAGGGCACAGCTCTTTATTTATTTATGTATTTATTTATTTATGTATTTATGCATACCAGAACTGGGGCACAGGCCAGAGGTGGTGGTGGGGGTGAGAGGATTCACCAGAGACAGAGCGGGGAGCAGAACAGACAGATCTACTGAAACACACTACTGAGGGGAGCAGCAGGGAGACAGGAGAGGTCTGCTGCGCCATGTGGGTCCCCTCCCTGGCCGGGGATGGAACTCGCGCTGCAGTAGCTGCAGAAGCCCCACAGTGCGGCGCTCAACCCCTTGCACCACCAGGGAGGCCCCTGCGCAGCTCTTCTAGAGACAGCAGGCGAGGCCAGCAGACGTGGCAGCGGGCAGCAGAGCCAGGGCAGCAGCGGTGGTCAGGTGCCAGGGCTACGTGGCGGCCCGAGGTCTCAGCGAGTGCGTGTCTGTGAAGGTTTGTTTGTTCGTTTGTTTTTAAATATTTATTTATTTTTTGCATCCAAGAACTGGGATACAGGCCAGAGGTGCAGGAGGTGAGACAATTCACCAGAGACAGAGCGGGGAGCAGAACAGGCAGATCAACTGAAACACACTGCTGAGGGGAGCAGCGGGGAGGCAGGAGAGGTCCGCTGCACACATGGGTCCCCTCCCTGGCCGGGATCAAACCCAGGCTGCAGTGGTTGGCCATGGCTCACAGTGCTGAGACTTTAACCCCTGCGCCACCAGGGAGACCTGAAGGTTTGATGAGTGACTGAGCAGAGGTCCGAGTAAGTGACCATCGCAGAAGTGATGGTCTCGGCGGACGGATGGTCTGATCATCTGAAGCCCTGCTTGCACCCTGCAGCCTGCCTGCCTTCAAGCCTGATTGGTCCCTTTTCAAAACTGGCAGTTTCCATGGTCTGAGTGGCATGGTGTGTGTGTGTGTGTGTGTGTGTGTGTGTGTTGGTTTCAAACCTGCTGGCCTGTTTCCAAAACTGGTGTGTAAAAACCCACCCTGTGCCAGGTCTGGCTGTCGCACTAGGGCGGGCAGGCAGAGAGGGGGACACGCGGCTGTACCCCAACCCGGGAGCTGCAGGGGCTCCTCTTAGCCGGTGAGGACACGCGTCCAGTCCTGTCTGCAGACCCCCGCAAGGCAGAGCGGGCAGGCCAGCACCTGCTCTTGGGCCTCTGGCTTTTGGCTGGGGCTGCGATTTCCACCTGGGGAGCTGGGGAAGGCGTGGGGCGTGAGTGAGGCTTGGGACCGTGCCTGAGGTCAGCAGCCCCCTCCCTGCTAACGAAAGGCTGCCCCTCCCTTTGCAATGAAAACTATACTCGGAAAAGGAACAGCAGTGGGCAGGCTTGGGAATGCCGCGCTTACCTTCCCTCGGGCCTGGGTCATCTACCTCCCTGGGCTGGCATAGGGTCACTGTTCTCTGGGGACCCCTTGTGTGCCCCTGGCCAGGGCCATGGGTTCCGGCCAGCATGATGGGAGCTGGTCACTGGGCTGTGCCCAGGCCTAAGCGGGAAGGTTGAGGGACCTCAGCTCCACGGGTGGCCGTGGCAGGGAGCGAGGGGGGACCCGGCCAGCACAACTCGAGGGCACTGACCGCCATCGTGACTTAGCGTCGGGGGCGGGGCATGTGCCAGCACGTCCGTGTGCGGTTGGCTCAAACGCTTCTTCCCTGAGGCGGCAGGATGACTGATTCGGGGATGGGCTCCCCTCCCCTTCCCCGTAGTCTATCAATAAAGGAACATTTTATTTTCTTTGGGCCCAAAGACAGGTGTTTTTAGCATAATAAAACCTAAGCCAGTGGAGGGCAAAGGAACGATTTTACGCCACTGGCCTCTGTGGCTGTCACCTGTGGCCTTGATCGTGTTAATGCAGAAGGCGCATGGGCGTGGGCACAGGTGCCTGACTGTGGACACCTGGAGGAGGGGTGCGCCCGCATGCGTGGCGTGCACACCTGAGCCCGGGGGAGACAAAAGGCACAGCAGCAGCAGCGGTGAGAGGACCAGTGGCAGTGACTGCAGAAGGAGGGAGGCCACGAGGCTGAGAGGGAGGGATGAGGAGAGAACAAAGGAGGGGAGGGGAGACAGACAGGAAGTGTGAGTGTGTGTGTGTGAGAGTGTGTGGAGAGAGAGAGAACATCAGAGAGAGCCCAGAGAAAATCTGAAAGATTCACAGGGGCTGTGGCTCGCTTGCCTCCTGCCCCCTGCCCGCCCCCAGCTGCCTCCTTGCACGCCAGCCTCCCGGTGTGGGGCACCTGTTACCTGCTCCCTGAGAGCCTTAAAGCCCAAGCCCATAGTGAACCGCCCTGTGCCTGATGCTGCAACCGCCAGGCTCAGCAGGTCCCGAGGAACGACTTTTGTGAAATAACCGCATCACCTAGAGGCAGGCAGGACAGCGCCAGCTGCTCCGGAGTCCTTCCTGTAGGCGACAGCTGTCAGAGGAAGCTCACTGCTGGGGCAAGTGAGAGGAGGCGTGCTTTCCAGGCTCACTGAGGTAGCTGGTTTATGGCGTCCTGTGGGTTTCAGGCCGCACAGGCGTGAGCCTGCATCTACAAACGCTGCATCGCGACCCGGAGGGTGTTTTGATGTCAGTTACTTCACACAGACTGAAGCCTGTCTTGCCTCCCCACACACCCATCCTCAACCCCCGGCACCTCAGCTGCCCGTCCACACCCCTGTCACCGCACAGTGGGGATTTGATCCTCTGAGCACTAGGAGGGGATTGTGGTCATAACAGGGCTCCCTCAGCCCCTCCCTCCCTTCCTGTCTCCCCTCACCTGGGGGACCCTCCGGTGGTGTCCCCAGTGCCTCTTTCAAGATGACTCTGCTTCGCTGCTGCCTCAGGCTCTGGTCCTCCGCCTGGGCACCTCCCCCAGCTCTGGAGAAAGCGTGGTTCTTTGCTTTCCACACCGCCCTGGCTCAGACCTAATGGGGGTGCCCAAGAGCCACCTCAGGGCGATTCACATTCAGTTACAGCCAGCCCAGCACCCAAAACAGCCTCAGACTGAATCTCAGGGCACCTTCAAGCCCCTCAAAGTCGGCACCAGTACAACACCTTAAAGGTGGGTCCACCTCTCCACACCTCTGAGGCCCTGTGCACAGCCTCCTCCAGGCGCCCCCAACCCCCAACCCAGCCCATTTGCTGCTTTCTCTCTAGTCCTCCCGCCCCCCTCACTCTCAACCCCTTTCTCTTCCTAGTTTAGCTTTTCTTCTGCAAATAGCTTCATTCTTTTATTATTACTTAAGTTCTGTTGAAGTAAATGTTTAAATGCACTGCAAGACATTCAACAACCAAGCAAAACAATCACGGAAATCAACAAGCCAGGAGAACAGGACCCAGCAGGGCCTCCCCCGAGGTCTGGGTAAACGGTGCAGGCTCCTGACAGCAGACACATCAGCTGTATTTCATCCTTTGTGGGACGTTTAAGCCAGATGAAAGAGACTTTATCTTCAGACCATGGATGTCAGACTTAATTGTTTTGAGCAAACTTGTTAAAGACACAACTTCCCGGACCTCTGTCCATCGTAGAGATTCTCATCCAGGACCAGGAACCTAAAATCTAGATTTTTAAAAGAAGATTTATTTATTTATGAGGTGCAGGGGTGAGAGGATGTCACCAGAGACAGAGTGGGAGCAGAACAAGCAGAACTACTGAAATCCACTGCTGAGGGTAGCTCTGCTGCGCCCTGGGGGTCCCCTCCCCGGCCGGGGATGCTGCAGTGACTGTGGATGCTTCATAGTGCTGTGCCTTAACCCCTTGTGCCACCAGGAAGGCCCCTCCAAATCTAGATCTTAACCAACTCCCTGGTGGTTCATAGGATGCCCTGGACCGGGACACCCCAAACACCTGATCAGACTTCCGTTGTTGGAACCAAAGACCCTCTGGTGGTGCGTCTTCCTCTGAGCCTGGTCCTCAGTGCCCTGGAGAGCAGGTCGAGGAGGTATCTTGCAGGCGGAAGGCTCTAGCTCCAGCTCGGTGAGCTCTCCGCCATCTCCACTCAGGCCAACCTGCAGACTCCATGGGAAGCCAGTCTGAACCGGCCTATCTCCGGTCCACACTGCTTGGTGCACCTCAGTTGCCACGTCCCAAAAACGGTGGGGTTTGAAACTCACGGTAAAGAGCAGACGGGACAGTGAGAAGTCACTTAACTTTCATGTGGCTCACCATGACCGTCCAACGGGTTACCAGCCAGCTCGACCTGGGGAAGATCTGGCAGGTTGGCTTGAGATCTGAGAGGGTCTTTGCCCGGGGAGGGGTCCTCACTGGTTCTTTGCCAGGTTGCTAGTTGCTGCAGTTGAGCTACCCTAGTTCATTCGGTCTCTGGAGACGGTTCACACTGCCCCCTGGTGGGCAGGCGGTCTCGTGCAGACACCTGTGGAAGCCCAGCGAGCCTGGGCTCAGAGTTGGTGTCCCAGCTTGTTCTGGGAGAACAAGCTTGGTATTTTCTTCTTGGTATTCTCCCTGGCTGGAACTCTCCAGAAAGCTCAGAACCAGAGCTAGAAGGTCCGGAAACTGGAACCTGAGATGGCTTTGGTATTCGGCACACATATACACTGGGTCGTAATCTGGATACAGAAATAAACAAATCTGCCAGAGAGGACAGGAATCGTCCTACCCTTCTTGGTTTTTCTCAGGTTGGTTGAGTAATCACATTAGCATAAGGCAGATTAGTAGGAGCAAAAAACAAATCTAATTATGTATGTAAGAATGGCATAGGGCCTGGGGCTTCAAGGACAGAGGAGGGGACTTGCATAGGAGAGGTGACCCCATCATTGAACCAGATGCTCTGTTCTGTGTAATTAGATATTTGCCCTGCCATGTAGGATGCTTTCCCCCACAGAAAGTTATTTCTGATAGAAATCCCAGTTCTCGGTAACACCACCAACTGTCATTCTTCAAGGTAGTTAAGGGAGTGGTAGTTTCTTGTACGTCTGCAGGGCCTTGATTGACCTCATATCACAGTAATTCACAGGCCAGAGTGGCAGAGCCTCTGGAGGCCTGTTCTGCAAATCTCGGGGGTCTGCCTGCCCATCTTAGGGAGACCTGCCTTCACTGGTGGGCTCCATCGGGGATGTAGGTTGTACGTGGCTGGGGCGCCTGCCTTCACCTGTTCCACTTCTTGCCCCATCCCCGCCTTCCCTCTTACAAGGATGCTCCTCTCTCACTGGGCCCTCTGAGGCCCAGGCCGTTGACTGGGGCCTCTCCGGGTCTTCTTAGGGTGAGGACGAACACGTGCCCATTAACCAGCAGCCCACCTGGCCACCAGAACGCCCCTGCTCGAGGGGACAGAGGTCAGGCTCTCGCCCTCCAGGGCATATTTGTGGGCCTGAGAGTCAATCCAGAATCTAGTCATTAGACTCCCCTCTGGCGCTTCACAGCAGGCCCTGGGATCTTACCCCTGCAGCTGCAGGGCAGAGAACTGCCAGCACTGAGGCCAGAAACTTCACTGTGGCCCTGGGAAAAAGGACATTCCCCCCATCTCACCTCCTGGAGGCTACGGCCATTAGTGTGTCAAAACTCTATGCAGAGCAGTGGGACGGGTGCGTTCAGCCCCCCGAACATGCAGCCACCCCTTCCCGCTGATGCTCAGGCCCTGTGTCCAGAATGGGCCTCTGTTTCCAGCACTGGGTTCCTGCGTGAGGCCTGTCTTTTGGCGAACAGGCGTCCATGTCACACTGGATAATGGTGGGCACAGAACCTGCTCAACGTCTGCAAATAATCAGGTGATGGTGGCTGCTCCAGGGGAAAGGTGTGTCCAGTGCCAAGGTGCCCCCAGCTCTGGGGCATTGTGACAGCAGGCCTCCCATGCTGGGGCCTGTAGGGTCAGAGAAGGATCAGGGATTTCTACCCTCCCACCACTGTGATGATGGACACCTGCGGTGCTGCGAGCATTCCAGGGTGGGCATGTGCAAGTGGGCGCACCTGAGTTGGGACATGGGCATAAATGGGCGGCGTCATGAGAATGCCAGGACCGACCGACAGAACCAACAGGACTGACAGTACTGACGAGCAACAGCAGTAGAAAGCAGCCGAGAGGGTGAGATGCGCTGGGGGCTGGGAGGCCTGCCAGCTTCCCAGCCCCCCGGCACCCCTGCCTGCCATGTACCTGGCCACTTCTACTAAATAAAGTATGAAAAGCCACCGAGGGCTCCAAGACTCTCCTTCCCTGACCCATTTGCCCAGAACCATCCCGAACTTTGCTCCTGTGCCTCCCCTTTCTTGCCGCTGCAGGGCCTTCACTGGGTGGTAGCCCCTTTTTTAGATGACTCCAAAGATGCAAATGGCCCCTGAGACCAGGGGAGAAGTTATGAAGACTTCTGGGGTTCCGTGAGCTCATGCCAATTCACTGTGTGCAGCCACTGAAACAGGGTCTGTGCTCCGCTTCGTTCAGGGCCAGTGGACGCCAGGATGAGAAGAAAGCAAAGAGAAGAGAGTGGGTTTGGTAGCCCAGACACCAACTCCAAGAGGAGAGGAACTCCAGGGCATGCAGTGGGAGCATCTTTCAGAGGAAGGAGAAGCAGGTAGGCTCCTTTGGGCTGGGCGGGGGAGGGGGGGGAGGTGGGAGGGAGTCCAGGGTGCCCAGCAGGACCTAGCAGGCATCCGGGAGGAGCTCACCGACACCTGTGGAGGTGAGCTCGTTTTGCAGGTCAGGTGGCTGCAGCACCTGAAGTCACCTGAAGCACTTGAGGGCCCTCACCCAAGGCTGGTTGTCAATTAAGTCTAAGTGTCCTGATGGCAGGTGTAGTTAACCAGGAGAACACGCCTTCCCAGCTCCCAAGGATGAATCTGCCAAGGTTGAATTTCTGGTATCAGTGTTTGTATGTAACTGTGTTTACAGAACCTTCCTCTAGCCACTTTTGTTAGAAAGCCTTTCTTTGCCCTGTGTTCACAGCTTTAGGGCTGCCCTGCATCAGCTGGGGTCAGTCACCACCTCCTGTGCCCTGAGCTGGCTGGGGCAGTCCAGAGATGAACCTGACTCCTTGCCCACCCCCCACCCCATCAGTGGAGGAGGAGAGGACCAGCTAGACCAGGAAGGGAGAAATAACCTGGGTGCAGGACCAAAAGGTGTTCCTGGGGAGAGGCGACTGGCTTTGCCTGCTGGAGTGTCACTCACATCAGTGTCACAGAGTTTTAACATCTAAGGTGGTGGATGCTGAAAGCAGGAGACCCAGAGAAAGGCCTGCCTGAGCCTCCAGCTGAGAAGGCCTGGGGAAAATAGGGACCAGCTGAGCTGAGAAGGGCAAGCTGAACCTACTCCTGTGGGTAGAAATCATTGGAAAACCAGGAGAGCAGGGTGGCAGCAAGGAGGGAGACAGGGAGAGATGGCTCCATGAAGGGGGTCTTGGTTGTCATGGCAACTGAACTGCTAGGGCTGAAAATTTCAACTTGAGAGATGGAAATGACTTGTGTTTTTCTGTAGTAATAAGAGTGACTGAGAACCATGGTGTGTGTGTGTGTGTGTGTGTGTGTGTGTGTAAAAGAGAGACTGAGAAACCTGACTCAGTTTACCCAGTGCCAGAATGAAGAAAGGATCACAAATGCCTCTTCCTCTACTTACAAGAACACAAACTCTTATCTGATTAAGGCCTTATTTTCTGAGCTCACATGACCCTTACTTCCTTCCTGTGGGTCTGCTCTCCAAATAGTAACATTGGGGGTTGGGTTTCAACATATGAATTTATGTGTTTGGGGGACAATTCATAGACACAAAACAATGTAAAACTAGAAATTCATAACTTATTAAGTTGCAATAATTTTCTACTTTTGTCTTGAGAATAGAAAAGCAATATAATAAGAAGTGTTTACATCCTTTGAAGCTTGGTTAATGTATAGCAGTCAGCATTATAAAAATGCTAAATAAAAAACAACACTTGGTTTATAATATTGCCATAGAATCACAATTATTTTAATTAATATATTGAAGTCTCATACTAATGATCTAAGAGGAGGGGTGTTTTCTGGAACTATGTTCATCTTTTTTTAAAATTATCAATAGGATGGCTAATAGATGTTCTTAAAAGTGAACCTAGAAAAAAAAAATGGATCAGGCAAATTTAATGGAACTGAGAAAAGAACCTGTATGTATATAGAAAGGGTTAGTTGCCAGGTAAGAGCAGTCATAAGAACTGATAAAATTGCATTCTAGTCTGTCCAAAAAAAAAAAAACTAAATACATAACTACAGAGATAAAAGGGGAAATCCTGTATCTGTACATACATGAACAAAATCCTTGCTGAATCCACACTTCAGAGTTATAGAACAAAATGCCCCCAAATGTGGAATAGTCTTAATCAATTTTGAAGGTGAGAAGCTGGGATAAAATACACATTGCAGCACAATATCTTGTTAATTTATGAAGAGAAGACATTCTGAGATATACAAAGACTTAGAAAACATATTACCTATGTAGTTTTCTTTTAAAATTACTTAGAGACAATCATCAATAACCTGAAAATGGAGCAAAAAAAGAAGTATAGACAAGTCATAGCAAGGAAGAGCAGTGGGGAAACTTAGAGAAAGCAGAACATTAACATTGCATGCATGAATATGGATTATCGTGTAACACAAGCTTTCAATTTTTACTTTTCAATTATATAATATTTGTCATGGTGAGTAATTTCTATAATGCAAAAATAACAAATGACATATAGTTGAATAAAATTAGATAGCTAATATAGAACAAAAGATTAAAAATCTAATAGTGATAATAAATATCCAGTTCATAAAATAGCAGAACAGAATTAAGAGAACTGAGAGAATGTAAAGGTGATAAGTATCTTGGCTTAAATATGTAGCATGTTAAAGACAATTTATTTTTTGGCTCTGACATTTAAAAATAAGTCAAAATACATTTGGAAAAGTTGTAGGTAAGTATTAGAAGAATTGAAAACTGTTACAATATTTCCTAGGATAGAAAGTAAAAACAATGAGAATATAGATGAAAATGACATAGGAGTTTTCAAAGGTGAAAGAACAGAATATGACAGAAGTAAGACCAACTATAAACAACAAATGCAATGGATGACCTCCTGGAAAAATATAAAAATAGAAAGAATTCAGAAAGCAATAGAATACCCTACTAGTCTAACCACCATTGAGAAAGCAGAGGATGCAGTCAATATTATCTCCCCGAAGAACTCTAGGCTATATGACTATCTAAATTAGTTAATCTAAAACTATAAACTACTACAGAACATATAAAAAGGTAGAAAATTTTATGCTACTATTTTACCAAGCTAGAGTACCCTAAATCTGACTATGGCAGTTATAAAAACTGATAGATCCATCTCATTTACAAATATAAATGCAAAATCCTGAAGACCATTCTCTGTGATGGTATATTAAGTATATAATAGAAATAAAAATAAATCCCACGCAAATTTAGAATTCATTTTAGTTTTCATAGTGGCATAAGTTTAGAAAATCAAACTATCACTATAGTTTAGATTTGGGCAAATGAGTCAATATACTGTGGGAGAAAAGATAAATATCAACTAGAGGAAGACAAGAGAGACACCCATGGTTTTGGGTAAGGATTAAAGGTCTATTTATAAATAACATCTGTATTACCCTTTACAAGGTGCGTTTGCTGAGATTGGGGTAACACATGTTCAGCTGGATTTCAGAATTGCTATGGACCAGTGACAGCTGTAGGCTGAATGCAAGTGTCTACAAAAGCTATTCTGTTCTGGTGTTATCATTAAACTTTGAAATTAGGAGAGACACAGCTTTTCTTTCAGTGCACAAGTCTTTTGTTCAAGAGGAGATGCACCTGGAGAGTTGAGTCAATGAACCACACTAAGGAAACTTCTCAGATCTGAGTGTGATTTAGATGATGATGTCCTGGACTTTGTTCCAATGTTGCGATGAGTTAGACTTTTCTGGATGGGGTGAATTAAAATATAGATTAAAAGATACTAAGAGACAGATTGCCAAAGTCAGTATGTGAAATGTGTTTAGATTCTGATCAAACAAATAAACTGTAAAAACAATATTTATTAGATAATAACTACATAACTACAATGGGGTATTTAATGTTATTTAATGGGAGAACATAACTACAATGGGGTATTTAATGTTATTTAATGGGAGAACATAACGACAATGGGGTATTTAATGTTATTCAGGAAATAGTCACATTTTTTAGGCATAAGATATACTTTCTTAGATAAAAAAGAAATATTAAAAGGAGGTGGATGTGATGGTGCTGTCAAGAGTGTGGTTTTGAGCAAAAGAGCAGCCAGTATATCCCAGACTTGCCGGATATCTAAGGACCAGTGGCCAGTGTTGCATCCTTGGTCCTGAAGGTGAGGTGCCTCAGTCCTTCCAGAACAGGGTCAAGTTGCCTGGAAGCTGTTCTCATGGACTTCACGAAAAATGAGTAACTCTTTGAGGTCCTTTTCAAATTCTGCTTCTAAATCCAGTCCCACCTGACCAAAGTCAGAAGCCTAAAAGAGAAAAAAGCAAACACACGAGTGTCTGAGGACAGAGAATGAGGACCTCAAATCAAGAGGAGCCCCACTCTCCCTTTGCAGAGGCTGTGCTGCCCCAGATGATCAAGGAAGATGCTGCTGCTACAATATTCACATGGATGAGACTCTGCCTGGTTGTCCACTCGAACCTGACAGGTGGTCTGGACTGAACAGCTGGCTTTGATCACTGCAAAGCCCAGGCTTGGTGCTAAATACATAAAGCATTCTTGAACCTACTCTTCTCCAAGCCAGGCAATGTATGCTCCCAGGGTCTCCCTCCCATTCCACATGTGGACACCAGCTTATTAGATGTGGTCTGTGAACATGCTGGCTAGTAGCAGCGGTCCCCAAAATTACCTGTACAAGTGAGAGGAACAGTCAGGGAAAACAAAAAAACTAAAGCTAAGGATGTCTTCGATTTCAGGGTAGCTCAGTTGTCTCTACTTATTAACAAAGGGTGAAACTAACCATTGGAGGGCAAATCTGCACACCTGAACCCACTGGGAGATTTTTTTTAAAAATAGTTTTATTTATCTATATACACAAGAGCTGGGGTACAGGCCAGAGTCGCGTGAGGTGAGAGGATTCACCAGAGACAGAGTGGGAAGCAGAACAGGCAGATGGACCGAAACACACTGCTGAGGGGAGCAGCGGGGAGACAGGAGAGGTCTGCTGCACCCTGTGGATTCCCTCCCTGCTGGGGGATCTAACTGGTGCGCTGCTGTGCCACGGATGCTTCATAGTGCAGCGCTCAACCCCCTGCGCCACCAGGGAGGCCCTGCTGGGAAATTTAGAAGTACAAAAAAATCTAGTTTGAGCATCCTTTTGACTGCTTCCCAGGATGAGATTGGATATAGTTCTTGCAAAGTTCTGCTGTGCCAGAAATTAGGGGAAAGTGGGAGGGTTGAAAAGGAAGCAGGAAGTGTCCTTTACCTTGTAAAATGTCTTATGGTTGTGAAAGATCAGACGCATGTCCCGCACAAACCATGCCGCGGTATACACCTTCTCAGCCAGCCGTTCCTTTATCAGGTCCAACCACATGGCTTCCTTGAAGGGTTCACCATAATCTTGAATCTGATGATAACCAGCACAGGCACCCTATGGATTTTCACTTCTAAACACAGTCCAGAGTCCTGTTCTAAGCCATGACATCTATGCGCCGCGCATCGCGCATCGCGCTACCTGCTGCCGCTGCATTGACTGGTCTTCACAGCAATGTCATAGGACCACACTGTGAGGGCCCCGATTTTAAAGTCGAGGGAGAGAGAGGTTAAGTCACCTGCTCAAGATTCCCCACTGACGTGGTGGAGCTGGGACTTGAACTCACAGTCCCGGGTGGCCCCTAGACCCTGTGCTGGCTGCAAGGAAGCCAGTCCTTCCTGAGAGTGACACTGGGGTCCCACCTGGGTGGGGTCCCAGGCCAGGACACGCAGGGCCGTGTGTACCAGGTGGTCCCCTTAAGGCAACCTGTTGCTATCTGCGCAGGTGCCCCCCAAAAGACTCACCCTCCAATCCGCAGAATGAATTTGAGGTGAGGGAAGCCCAGAGGCTGAGAACCCTCATTCGGGACTTACATTATGTGGGGTCTCCGCAAAAAAGGAGCTTTGTGGATGACAGTAGGCCTTCAGGAGGAGGAACTCGCATTTCTGTGGAGCGTGGAGACAGCGCGAAAGGCCAGCGGCTCGGAGAGTGAAGCAGGCCCCGCGGACCCACCGCACCCCTCGCAGCCAAGCACAGCCGCCCCGCCCGCCCGCGGACTCATCACGCTCTGCAGTGAGACCGCACAGGCTCCCCTGGGTGCCCCGCCTCGTCCTTGGCCGCGTGACTCGTCCAGGGTGAGGTTGTGGGGGGCTGGGGGCCACACTCCACTCACCAACTGCTCCTCAGGCTGCATCTGCCTCGCCAGGACCTCGGATTCCCCGTAACTCGGCTGGCTTCGCGAAGACGCCTCGGCCCGGCAGAAGGTGCAGCTCCACGGGCTCCTGGGGGTCCGCACAGGTGAGGGGCGCGGCTGGAGACAGCCCCTGCGCCTGCAGCCCGCGCCCTCCTCAGGGCAGGCTGGAGGGGACAGCCCCGAGTCTCCGAGCCCCAGCGGGCCCCAGAGGTGGCCTCTCCCAGCGAGGGCGGCGGTGGGGGCCAGCGTGTGCCAGGGCGCTCCGCTTCCCGCCCGCCCGCTGGGGGCACAGGATCCCGCCCACCAGCCCTTCCCCGGAAACGGGGCTTTAGTCCCAGAGCAGCCGGGCGCCCTCGGCCCACGGGAACAGGCCTCTTCTGAACGATGCTGACCAGTATCAGTAAATAGTGACCCCTCCTGGGCCCCTCGGCGGTTGCCTCGGCCACAGAAGTAGGGAGGGTGTCTCGGGGCAGTGGCGGCCGCGGGGTCCCGTTGGCTCAGTCCGGCTCAGAGCCCCAGAGGGGACACAGGCTGCGGAGGACTGGGGGGGGGCGGGGGGGAGGGGCCGAGAGAGGAGACGCGCCCAGCTCACCTCGTGGCCTGCGCGGGCGGGATGTGGCAGGCGCCGTGGAAGCCTCTCCCGCAGGCGGCACAGCAGAGCAGCGCACCCCCTCTGCAGCACACCTCGCATTCCGGGGCGTCTTCCTGCTGGAGGGACAAAGGCACGTCTGGCTTCTCCTGCCCTGGCCAGGGTGGGGGAGGGGGGCCTCAGGCCCTTCCCACACTGGCGGCCTGAGGATGCTTTGCAGACTCGTGAAGTTTGGTCAGACACAGCCTTACAGGATGAGCTCACTTTCGCGGTCCTGCAAACATGACTTTTCTGCCCTCAAAGGAATTTGGCTTGTGACCCGGTGGTGCCCCGCTGCAGGCGCCCATGGCCAGCGTGCCCCACACACCCCGCTGGCGCCCGCTCCCCGGCCTGTGGCAGCTCGAGGCAGCCCTGGCGTCACAGCTGCTGTGCAGGGGGCCCCTTCTGAGAAACCAGGCGGGTCTTTCTCGTGGCCTCAGAGATGGCCGAGTCATCCCGCAGGGGTTTAGGTGACGGCGTTTTACGGCTGGCTGAAGACCCGCCGGCACCTGGTTGCACTCCGGCTCCACAAGACAGAGTGTGGGGTTCTGCGCACCCCGGGGCGTCTCTGCGCTGCAGGGGGCTCAGGAAGTCCTGCACACCCCCAGCCCCTGCCCCACAGGGACGGTGCA
This sequence comes from Galemys pyrenaicus, assembly GCA_019455555.1. Classification (NCBI taxonomy): domain Eukaryota; kingdom Metazoa; phylum Chordata; class Mammalia; order Eulipotyphla; family Talpidae; genus Galemys; species Galemys pyrenaicus. Next base: position 23,386,292 of record JAGFMF010011501.1, read on the forward strand.
AGGCAGGACGTGGCCCTGGGTAGTGGAGCAAAGGGTCGAAGGAGCGGGAATCCACTGTGTCCACAGAGACCACCACGGCCAGCCGCAGTGGCCCACAGCCGAGGGCAGGGGGGGCCCAAGGGCTGCAGTTGCTTCCCACTCTCAAAAGTAGCCTCTCGCCAGCGAAGAATCCCCCTTGACCTGGGGAGGCCGCCCATCTCGGTCTCGCCTGGGGAGGTTTCTCACTGGGACTGGCCAGGCCAACTTCTGCCTTCTGGGCCCCAGGGCTGCAGGAGAGGGCTCTGCCACCCGAAGGTGGGCGTCTTGGACCCTCCCGTCCTGAGCTCACCAGTCGGCTTTTCTTGGCCTTGGGGTTGACACTCTACACCTGTCCCTGCCTCCGACTGGACATGGGGCCGCGCTGAGCCAGGACACAGCTCCTGCTCCTCCACTTGAGTGCCTGAGCCTCCCCAAGCTCTGCAGCGGCCTTCCAGACAGGTGGCATGTGAGGGGAATGCCAGAGACCAGTGCTCCCAACCAGCGGGGCCGAGACAGGCAGCCCTGGCCACGCCCCACCACCTAGTCTGCCGTCTTTCCACCCCAGTCTCCTTCTTCCCCTCCCACTGCTTCTGGGTGTTAATAAAGGGCTCAGGTGCTCCCTCCCCAGTCCCAGCGAGAAGTTCAAACAAGAGAGGCCCAGCCTGCAAGAGGCTCCTGCCCTAGGGCCACAGGAAGCACAGGAGCCTGGGCTGTGCGCCCTTCTTTCAAGCTGACAGCCCCGGTGGGGGCTGGTCCCCTTCCCTGCAGGCAGGCGGGGGTCTCGGTGGCCACAGGGCCTCCCCTCTGGCTCTTCCTTGCCGACTGGCTATGCCCGTGCTGCTTCAGCTCTGAGCCAGGCTGCTGCGGCTGGGCCTGGCCTTGAGGTGGCAGAAATCCAAGGGCAGTGTTCATTCTCTGCAGCTTTCAGAGCAGAAATGGGCCACGAAATGGACTCGCTCCTGCTGGAAACTGATCTGGCTTCATGAATTTCAACCCTTCAAGGCCGCGTTTTAATTTATACTGGACTCTGTCTGTGGACTATTAACTGGCTCACTCCTTTAACAGGTCCGTGGGTTCTATCCTGTAAAGCTGGCCGTCCACACCAAAGACCCGCTCTTGGCTGGCTTCATCCATTGCAGGTCAGAGCCTCCTGGCCCCCCACGGGGCACTGGTAGGACAACAGGTGTTGAGCGCGGCACCTTTGGGGTAAGGCAGCGGCTGGATGGTTAAGGCAAGTGTACCTGCTTGTCCCATATTTTTGAGTTGGTAGCGCCCCTAAGACGCTAGAGGCGCCATGTTTAAATCTAGTGCAATCTCCCCGCAATCAAAGCTGACGTTATTGAGATTCCCGACGTGCTCACTGGGCAGCGGGTACACACTTCGCTGCACCAGATCCAGCACAGGTGTTGTCTGGCGCCTGTTTCAACAGCATCTCACAGACGCTCGCTTTGGCCTCTGCAGGGACACAGCACACCTTCACTGGCTACCGTGGCCCCATCAGCACCTGGGCCTCACACGGTGTCCGCAGGTCAGACCCTAACCGCATGTGCCCCCCCTCCGGGGAGCACAAGAATGACCCCTCGTTGCAACATCCTTCCCATTCAGAGGTGAGAAGACACGCCCCCTCGGAACGTGTGGCCACTCACACAGGTACTCAGAGAGATGCCCTCTCCCCAGCCCCCCGGGCCTGCAACCGATTCAGCGAATTTCTGGGCCTCCTCTGGTCAGTCGTGGGCTGAGCCATCCCTGGCACAGTCAAGAAACAATTCTTGACCCTGCCGGCACCCACGGTAACTGCCCAGCTTCTTCTAGGCCTTGTGAGTTCTGGCTCCAATATCTGAACCCACTTTCTGGTTGTGGACAACCCTAAGACATAGTCCTCGTTGTAGATTGCACTTATGCTCTTTCATGTTTGCAGAATAAGGGCCCTCCAACAACACCCCTGTAGAACCCGCCCCCTCAAATTAAAGAAAAACTGAAAAAAAAAAAAAAAAAAGCAAGCGCCGTCACCCTCCATCCCTCGCTCTGTGCCCCCACTGGCCGCNAAAAACTGAAAAAAAAAAAAAAAAAAGCAAGCGCCGTCACCCTCCATCCCTCGCTCTGTGCCACCACTGGCCGCACCCGGCACGTGGAGGTGCCCCCGGCCTGGCCCCCCCTCTGCGCCAGCTGCCCCCTGCGGGCTCCTGCAGGGCACCTCACAGGCCGCCACCCACGCGGGCTTCAGCCTGCGCCTCTTGCCGTGACTGTCCAGAGCCAGAGGCCGGGGGACGGCTCTGCTGCAGAGCATGGTGGCTTGGGGCGAGTCCTCCCAGCTGCCTGGTTCTCAGAAAAGACTTGAAGTGGAACCAAGGGGCGTGAGAACAGTTTTGCCGAAGCTAATTGCTAACAACCAGAGCTAACAGCCCAGAGCATCACTAGACTCCCTGACCAAGGACCCCTAACCTCCAATATTAAAAAATGATCTGTCCTCATTGTAGGGTCCGCGGAAAGTGTCAGGCTTTTCCGCCCTCGCGCCATTCATACAGGTGACAGACACCTGCGGTCCTGCACGCCGCCTGACGGCCGCACCGCAAAGAGGGCGCGGGCGTGTGCACGTGGGCGCACCTAGGCTGAGACTCGAGGGTGGCAGCAGAGAGGAGCAGAGAGCAGAGGAGAGAAGAAAGAGAGGAGAAGAGAGCCCAGAGAGAAGCCCCACCAGGGGCCAGGAGCCTGAAGCCTCCCTGCCTCCGGCCTGGCCGCAGTGCACCTGGTCACCTCGGATGTCAAGAGTAATAAAAGCCTGAAAAAGCCCCTGAGGGCTCCAGGCCTCCTCCCTGACGTCTGCTCTGATCTTGGAGGACCAGCCCGCGCCCCCTGGCCCTGCAGCATGCCTTCATTTATTCATCTATTCATTTTCCAACCTGATTATTCCCGCTCAGGGTCTCAGGCAGCTGGAGACTCTCCCGGCAACTCGGGGCAAGGTGGGCAGCGGCCCTGGACAGGACACCCTCCCCCGGGGCGCACACCCATGTCCAACTCACCGCTGAGCCTCTTGCTCCCCTTCAGGATGTGGGGGCAGCGCAGACAGCGGGAGGGGCCCACACAGACCCGCGGATCTGCTGGGAAGCGGCCCTCTTTCCTCAGCAGCATTATAACGAAACCAGGGCGGGCTGCTGAAGGAGGCGACCCTGACACCGGCCCGGGAAAGCGTGGCCTTGGGAGAGGCCCACGTTCCCCAGCACACCAGAGCTCAGGGCAACACTCTTCCTCCTGGGGGCTCCTGATTGGTGGGACGGCAAGTTTGGTCACGGGGCGCCACCTGTCCGGTCACAGGAGCAAGAAGGAACTGTTACATCAGGGCCACTAATCGATGATCTGGATTTTCAGGATCTTTATTATTTGCTCTGGTTACAGAAATAATAAGTGGTGATAATAAAACCCCAACTGCACATACAGAAGACACACAGACAAGAAATGCCCCCTCATAACCCTATCCCACAATAACCAATTCTTTGAGATATTTTTTCAGTCATAGAAATACATACTCCAGAAACAGCTGGCTCCCCCTCTCCACATCACCACCGGTTTAAGCTTCCAGAAGCGTCCCTGACCTTAACACCCTTGGGTGGTTTTCTGTGGACTAAGGGACGGTCTTCAGCTGTGAACTCACACACAGCAGCAGTGAGGGACATCTGCATTCTTCGCTCATATTTTCCGCTATAAGGAGCACCCTGAGCACATCAGGGTGTACAAGTGAGCGTGGAAAAGGCAGCTACACAGCCAACTGACATGGGGTTCCACTGCCCTGTTGAGTCCCCCGAGGGACAGGCCAGCTCCAGCCCCTGTCTTAGATGTCATTAGAGAGCGGGGAGCTGCTGAAGGGGGTGCATGTCTGGAGCAGATATTTAAACAAGAGGGCGGAGGGCTGCCTCTGGGGCAGGCTGCGGGCAGAGAAGGTCTGCAGGCAAAGCTCGGCTGATGCATTGTTCCACCTGGTGCTGCCAGGACGCGTGTGTGGAATGGAGCAGCACTTAGGGTGTAGACAGACCTTCTCGTCCATTTCCACACTATTCTTGCTTGTTTCTTTTTAAAGACTTATCTATCTTTAAATCCATGAACTGGGGTACAGGCCAGAGGTGTGGGGGGTGAGAGGAGTCACCAGAGAGAGAGCGGGAGCAGAACAGGCAGATCCACTGAAACACACTGCTGAGAGGAGCAGCAGGCGAGGCAGGAGAGGTCTGCTGTGCCCTGTGGGTCACTTCCCGGGCCTGGCTGGGGATCGAACTCGTGCTGCAGTGGGTAGCTTCAGAGTGCTGCGCCTTAACCCTTGAGCCACCAGGGAGGCCCCTATTCTTGCTTACTGCAATGCCATATTTACTTTTCAAATGGAAACACTTTATTTCTGACACCTTTGATTTGCAGCCACCCAAATAGCCAGATCTTTTTCTAAAACATGTAGACAGTGCCTACCCTGAACTTTAAAGACTTATTTGCTCCCCATCACTAATTAACTACAAAAACCACGCAGCACGCACACTGCGGGCAGGCTGGCCAGTCGATACGGAGACGCAGCGCCTGCGCGTGAAGGCGACTCGGGGCTGGGAAATGCGAGGACTCGAGGACAGGCTTTGGCCGGGGGAGTCTGCAACACGGCACCTGAGCAATTCACCTGCAACTGACCTCCCTCTTGAGACTTACTCTTGGAGGGCAATGCAAAAGTCCTTTCTGAAAGAGAGAAGGGCAGTCAGCGGGGGTGATCTGCTCCTGAAAATCTCAAACTCCCACTTCCTAGTTTATCTGCGCCAGCCATCTTCAGGGCCATCAGATCCAAAGCGTCTAAAAGGAAAATGATCTCTTTCCTTCTCAAGTTCTTCTTCTGGACTTTTTAAAATAAAATCACCTTTTCCCTGGCACTCGAGACCACAGCCAGTTAGTTCTTTTTTCCAGTCCCCTTCCCTCTCACTGCTTTTCCTTACCCTTCTTCCTTTCTAGATAAAAACCCTTGTGACTCGCAGAGATCACTGGCAGGCTTTGCGCTGGGTGTTGGGGTCATGAAGACTTGCACCCTGTTTGCTTCTCAGGATGGACAAGGGGGGGGGCACGCAGCCTGAAGGTGCCTCCCGAGGGGGCTGGTACAGCGGGGTCTTGAGGGGGTGTTTACAGGGTGGAGGACGCAGGGAAGCTGTTGGTGGGGGTCTGCGACTTCCTCTCGCTTCCTTCCAGCCCCCCTACCCAGTACCACCAGGGGAAACTTCTTCCATCTCTTCTGACCTCAGAATCCTTTGCTTGCATTTCAAGTTCTCCACCTCCAGCACCCATCAGATTTCCACTATCACCCACAGGTCCTGTCTAGGAGTGGGTTAACTCTTTCTCAAGCAGGCTGTGGGATCCCGAGGGGGCCTCCTCCTACTGTTCCTGCAATTCCGCTCGCCCTCAGGAAATCCGCCCCACCGCCTCCGCCCACTCAGCGTCATACCGTCAGCAGCTGTCCCAGGGGCCTCCCTCGGCAGCGAATACTCCGCTTCCAATTCTTGGACTGGGCCCCTTTTCCTTCGACTTCAAATTCGTGTGGCGTGAACCACACCCCCATCTCGTTCTGAATGCATTTCACTGTGGATCCTGTAAGACAGAGGCGCATCACTTCCATCCTGTGTGAACCCACCCTAAGCCTCTGCACCCCAAACTGTGGTGTTCCACCTTTCTGCATCCAGAGAGACGCCTTGTGATGGGCGGGCAATGCCAGGGCATCTGGATTCTTCCTCTTGACAACCAAAGGAAGCCAGAAAACCTGCCAGCGTGGTGGAGGGAGGGGCTGGCTTTTGGGAGACACCCACATGTTCTGAGGGCAGGTGGTCAGTGTCCAGGGCCCATGGGCCCCTGGGTGCCAGGGCAGAGTGGCCTGGTTTGAATCAGCTTGGAAGAGCTTCACAACTCCTTCTTAACAAACACTTCACTTTCTACAGCGGAGCTGGCAGGTCCCCTCCTGGGCAATGTTCCCTGCTAATGGGTTCTTCATCTCGGGGACCCCAAGAGCAGAAGATCAAGGCGCTCACCTTGCTTCATTTTCTCCTTGTATAAAATCCCCTTCTTGTCCCCACAGGTCACGGGAAGTTCTGGCGAGTGAAAGTCCTCGTTTTCCTCTTCAGATTTTTCTGGAAGTCAAAAGGACAGTTCCACGCTGAGTCTTGGCGCCATCTCCCTCTCTAGCGCCTCCTGTGGGCGGCGATAACAACAGCAGCCACAGCGAAGCCAGGGGAAACAGCATCGGGCCCCTCCTCTGGGTCCCTTGCAGGAAGTCACCCACTTGGTGGCAGATAGAGGAACAAAACCACCACCTGACATGACATCCACACGCAGCTTAGTCACACACAGAAGGCTTCTTCGGTGCGTGTGCTGAACTCACAAGCGTAGCGGCCCTCCCCGGCCTCCTGCTCTGAAGCCTCTGCTTCTCCCTGTGCTGGTGGGAGTCGCCTGCCCCGGCTGTCTGCACCCCACAGGGAGGCAAGGTCGTGGGCTGTGATCCTGGTGCGCCTGGGAGGGGCCAGAAGGGCAGGCAGCGCAGAGGGGAGGGGAGTCTTCATAATTCATGGCCCCTTTTTATTTTTCCCAGCTTCCCTGTTTCTCCCTCTGTGAGCAACACAGCCCTGCAGGGTTCTAGAAGAGACTGCACCAGGAGGATTTAGCAATGCAACGCGTCAAGCGGGACCAGGGTTCTCCTTCAGGGAAGCAGCTGTAAAAGGGTTTCAGTACCGGGGACCCCGTTCCCTCTTCCCCAGCCGCGCTGGGGGTAAACTGGGACAGACTGGGCGCTGTCCTTGGGGGCACAGGCGAAGGACGTTGCGTGGCTTATATTGAGCGATCAGGGCTGGGGCTGGTCCCGCTCTCTCCCTGGGCTCAGACACTCACTGACGGCGCCAGGGGCAAGTGGCTGAGGAGGCAAGAGCACCACCAGGAGGACAGGGCAGCAACAGCAGCGAGGACACCGCCGGCTCCTTCAGAAGACAGGACCCAGACAGTCTGAGAAAGGAGAGGTCCCTGAGAACGAGGGGGGACCCCCCAGAGGACCCCAGGGGACACCCGGCCTTGGAGGATCCAGGCTGGGGAGCGGTCAGGGGCATTCCGAGGGCCTTCCATGGCTCTCACGGGGAGCACAGCACCTCCACTCGTCTCTGACCCCCAAGAACAGCCCCGTGGCCTCTAGGAGGCGCTAGTCCCGGTTGTGTGATTGATGAGCAAGTAGGCAAAGGGTGGGCTACTGCTGTCAAAGTGGGGGGGGGGGAGGGTTGCTGCTGCAGGTTCCTGAGGGTGTGCCGAGCACAGGACACCGCCCTGATGGCCAATCTCGAGGGGGTTAGCGGGCAACAGGACCCTCCTGTGCTTCTCTGCACCTCTGCCTCCCGTCACCCGACGGTAAGTACAGATGCCCCAGAGGAGCCTGCGAGCAGATGTGGGTGCAGGGGCGGCTTGGGGTGCTGAGTCCTGGGCACAGCAGCACCCCCACCTTTACCTGGTGTGGGCGGCCCATGTGCCCCAAGCTGTCGAAGCCGCCACCCTGAGCCTTAGCCAGGGAGGCAGCTGGAAGCTGGTCCCGGGAGGGCAAATGCGTTATCCGGTTTTCCGCCCTCCCGCCGCCAGTCAGCCTCAGTGATAGACCCCTGCGCGGCCTGCGGGCGCACCAGCAGTCGGTGTGGGCGTGCACAGGACGCCTGAGCGGGGATAAGGGCAGCGTCACGGGGCGCCCGGAGGAGCAAGAAGAGAGGAGCAGCAGCGGCAGAGTAGAGCCCAGAGAGCGGAGATTCGCTGGGGGCTAGGAGACCTGCCAGCCTCCTGGCCCCCTGCACCCCGCCTGTTGTGCACCTGGTCGCCTCTGACCTAAAGAGCAATAGAAGCCTGAGCAAGCCCCCGGGCCCCAGGACTCCTCTCCCTGTCTGCCCGGATCACAGAACCTGCCGGCGCCCTCCTGCTGCCACACCCCACGGTCCTGCTTTTGGCTCTTCTCTGCCTTTGAGGGGCGAAGCCTGAAGGGAGGTCAGCCTGCTCGTGACCATTAGCCAGTGCAGCGACAGCCTGGGGCCTGCTGGGAGCCCGCAGTGCAAGAGCAAAGAGAAACCAGGGGGGATACACGGAGGGGGTGAAAAGTCCACCAGAGACGGGAGGAGCAGGATGGACGGAACCTAGTGAGCTGAGCGGCCAGGAAGACAAGCCACAGGCACGCCACGGACGGAGGAGCGGCACGGTGAGAATAATGACCTGGCGAGGGCTGGGGCGGGGCTGGGGGCAGAAGGACGCGGAGAGGGCGTGGCTCCAGGGACCCAGCGCGAGCCAGCTGCAACTACAGCACAGGTGGTAGCGCTCGCTCCTAACCCACGGCCTGGGGCTTAGATTTGGAGAGGGAGCCCGGGCACACAGCACTGTGTGAGGAGGGCAGGTGTGAGTCAGGCCGGCCCCACAGTCCGCTGCTCTTCCCACACCCAGAAAGGCCTCCAGAAGACTCCCCATCCTGTCTCGGCACAGACGCCACCTGTGCTGCCCCCAGGTCCCAGCCAAGGTGGGGTGCTGGGGCCACTGGGGTCGCCTGGACTCATGCTTCAGGTCCCACTTTTCTTAAAAAGACCAGAGGTTTCTGTTTGGTTTCAGTGTAAAGAACAAAGGACTCAGAATGAACAGCTAGGTTGATTTGAGCTCACGCAGGTCTTTTATGCTCTGCTTGAGCCTATAAACTGGGCCGACGAATCCTCCTTTCTGAGGATGAGATGGTAACAGGCACAGCAAAGCGTTTTGCCGGGGGCAAAGGGCTGCACCCGCCTTCCCTGTGGTCCGGCTGCCTGCGAGCGAGTCCCCTTTCGGGCGCGCGGGCCTGCGGGCGTCTTTGCAGCCGTCGCCCAGCAGAGGGCAGCACGGACTGGCTTTCCGCACCGGCGCTCGGGCGCGCGCACTGGAGAGGGCACCCTTTGTCTCGTCACACAGTGCTTGTGTGGTTTAGGGGTGAGTTTAATGTAGCTCCACACGCAGAAGGAGAAGGAACGGCTTGTCAAGGAGACAGTAAAAACTATATGTCGACTCAGCTACTCACGGTAGAAACATACCATGTTATAAAGCAACCTTGCAGAGAGAGAGAGGGAGGGAGAGGTGACGCCTGCTAGCACCCCGTTGTAGTTGGGATAAACCCCAGGATTTATCTGTGTCAAAACAAAAGCACGAGGCCCGGCAGGCGTACACGCAGCCCCGACCGCGGGCTTCAGACCCCAAGAAGCGCCCGGCAGTGGTTTAAGCTCGCGGGGCGCTGGGGAGGCTGGAGGGGGCTCCTTACCGGCTCGCTGGACCCGCTCGCGGTGGAGGGACCTGGAGAGGTTAGTGACCGCCGGGAGCCGTCCAGGGTGCCCTGAAGGCAAGTCGGGGAGACCTAGCCCCCCTGCAGGAGAGGGGACACCTCGTTCAGGGTGGAGCCTGGGCACGGGTAGCGGCAGGAGGGCAGGGACGGCTGGCTCTGTGGGGAGGGGAGAGACTGAGAGGCGCCTTACTTGAAGGGAGGGGATTGGCGCATTCAGCGTGGGGAGGGCTAGGGTGGGGGCTGGGACGGTTCCGCTCTGGACCTGGGTGCTGGGCGCCTCTAGGCTTTTCCTGTGTGACGCCACCGCAGGAGCGCTGGTCATGTGTTGTCTGCGAGTGCGTTACCCCACCCCTGCTCTTCGTGCTGCTCCTGGGGGTACAGGAGGCTGGCCAGAGTGGAGGGCCGATCCCCAGTCTCCCCGAGTGCGAGTGCGCTCAGGGTCACAGCTCATTTCTCGGACTCCGTCAGTGGACCCGCCACACACAGACTGTGGGTGCCCCAGTCAGTGGCCCCAGAGCAGGGCCCCTTACACTCCAGCCAAGCTGGTGGGGAGAAGGCGCCAAGCATGACGAGGGGCCCGAAAGGAGGGAGAGGGGGACCCTGTTGCAGAGGGGGCAGAAGCAAGGCCAAGGCCTGACCTGCAGGACTGGCCTGGAAGACAAAGCCGAATTCCCCAGAAGTGGAGCACAGCTGGATTCCCAGAGAGAAGGAAGCGGGAGGGTTTCCCTTGCCTTGTTTCTGAATTGAATAAAGCTGGTCTAGAAGATGGGGGCAGACTGCCCCCCCCCCCAAGCTCTCATATGAACGTCTCCTCCCACGGATCAGCTGCATGCTGGAGGCTGGAGCTGGCCTGGCACCGAGCACCACAGGGTCCGCACAGATGCTCGGTCCAGCCCCTGGAGCCAGATGCCTGTCCTAGGCCACGCGGTCCATCCTGTGGGGGTCCAAGTTCGTATCAGAACTCCGCCAGGGCAGCAGCCACTCTCCCTTTTTATTTTTGGGTCTTTATCGAGTTCAATGCTGAGGGCCCCTCCCCAAGGCAGAGCCTGTCCTACAGGGACCTGGGGCAGGTGCCAGGGGGCGCAGGGAGGGGGGGAATGGGGGGTCTGCCTCTCCCTTACTTTCCCTTTGGGAGAATATTTTTCTGACAACTTGTAGAACTTGAACTTTTTTTCCTTTTCTTTTTTTAAACAATAAATTCTTTCTGCCAGCTTGTGTCTGTGCAAATGTTTTCTTCTCCCTCCCTTTCTTATAATAAACCTAATCTTTCAAAAATGTAATAGATACAATCAAATCAATAGTCACTTATAACTCAAACATGGATTTTATGCTTTATATGTCAATTCTTTTAGAGTACTTTTTTCTTGCCTTTTTACCAGTTTGGAGAAAAATAAGCATGAACCCTTATGAAAGGAAAATCACAATATTGGCCAAGAAAAAAAAAAAGCTAGCTCATGTTAATAGACAGGGGGGCTGAAAATACTAAAGAAGTCACATAGTCACAATTGATAAATGCATTAACATATACAGAAAACACAATAATGTATATATTCAGTATAGATCATAGAAGCAAATAAAGGATGGAGTCTTATGAATAGCACATAGAAAGGGTCCTTTAAGGCAGAGGTATGGGGCACAGCAGGGGTTCTCAAAGCTGGTGATATTTGCCCCAGGATATTTGACAATGTGGGGAAATCTTTTTGTTTGTCAAACTGGGAAGGAGCGCTGGCATTTACTAGGTGTCTCAGGATGTTCCTCAAAGAGGATGGTGCAAGAGGACGGCCCTCCAGAGAACTACCCAAATCCCCCAATGTCAGTCACGCCAACACTGATCAATTCTAGTCCAAACCATCCTGAAAAAGCTAAACCGACTTGTCTAGCCAAAGTCTAAAGGAAAGACTCTAAACCCAAAATTTCTCAAGTTAAAAAATAAAAACAAAATTACAAAAAAATTGCAATGACATAACAAAGGGTTAAACTCCATAGCTGAGTAAACAAAGAGGAAATAGCCCTGTACAAAGGAGGCGAATATGAACCAGGGAGTTTCAAAAAAAAAAAAAAATACTGAACAATTTAAGAACTGGCTGTGAGTGGGCCAGGCTCATTACGGCTGCAGTGACGCATCGCCCCTCCCGCCTCGGTGCAGCAAAGAGGACCAAGGGCCCGGCGAGCCCAGCCTGTTGCTCTGAAAAAAGTTTCACTGAGACACAGCCAGACGCACTTGTTTATAGACTCGTCTCTGGCTGTCCCCACGCCAGGGTTGCCATACACACTGTGGCCAGCAGCCTGCGCTGGCCTTAGCTGGCTTTTCAGGCAGCGTGGCGGCGCTGGCTCGGAGCAAGGGCTCACACCTGCATCGTGTCACTTGTGCATTGCAAGGAGTCGCGCGCGGCTCCTGTCACTGACACTCGGGGACTTCAGGGACAGAGCCGCGGTCGGTCGTGCAGTGGAGAGGACAGAAGACACTCTCAAGGCTCTGGCCGCACTGACGCTTTCACTTCAGCCCGCTCAGGTCCTGCGGCCCCTCCTGAGCCCCAGCGGGGGTCCCTGCCCTTGGGTTGCAGGCGTAGGGAAAGGGGCGTCGGATGACGTAAAGGGGGTGACACTGCAAGAGTCTGACCAGGATGTGTTCATTTAAAGCAGGAAAACCATGGAGGAAACCACTTCAATGCGTCCTGCCTTCTGCCCCTTATGTGCCCCTAACCCCGCGCCCTCCCCCTGCTGGCCACAGATGGGACCCGCCCCAGCCTTACCTTCTGGGCCAGGTGTCAGGGCACACTCACTCTCTGCCTTCTGGGGACCGGTCACCCGCCGTGGCTCCCCGGCCAGCTCGTCCTCCCTGGGAGTCGCCTGATTCCCTGCTTGCTGCTCCTCGACTTTTTGGCCAGGTGCGGCCGCCCCTGGCCACGCAGTGGTGCGGGAATAGTTTTAGTTGGGTCCAGCGAACTCCCTGCCCCTATTAGCGAGCTCGTTTGTCACACCTGCAATTCCCACCAATTCGGGCAATGTCTGTCCCCCACAGCTCTCTTTTTCTCTTGCTGTTCACTTTCCTCTCCTCTTGTGTCTCTCTTACCCCCCCTCCCCCCACACACGGCTCCTTCCTGTGCCTGCCCGGCTGCTCCGCTGTCAAGCGCGTCAGGAGAATCTAAACTCCGCGGCGCGGGGGTGCCTGAGCTGCTCACTGCCGCGTCCCCAGGACCCAGGGCGCAGCCTGGCGCCCTCCTCACGCTCAGCCCTCGTAACTGCGGGGAGGCCATGCTGACCGCCCGGTGAGGGCCTGGTGCCCAGCGAGGGAGGGAGGCCTTGGCCCTTCCAGCTTACCTCTCGGGAGCCTTCTCCTCTGTCTCCTTTTGGGAGTTGACCAGCTATGCCGTTTTCTCCTCTTTTCTGAGAGAGAAAATAGAATTGCTTCTTAGGGCTATACATATTGATCTCTACATGCCTGAGAGATCAATCCATTATGTCAAACTTTTCCCATCTTCCGTCGCTTAAGGGAGACCAGAAAGCTGTGGATGTGAGAACTGATCCACTTTACTTGGAAACAAGAAAAGGGTCAAAGGAGAAACAGATGTACTAACCTATTAGCATTTAAAAAACACCTGGTTTTTTGTTTTTTTCCAAATAACAACTGCTTTCCAGACTGGGAAAAAATATAGAGTATACGTACAAGCCACAGAAAGGAAAGATTCTCTTAGCCAACATTCAAGGCCAAAAATGATAAACGATGAACAGGTCTGCTCACAAGTTAAAATCAAAATCTCCATATTTCAAGAAGTGTCCTCATGGTATTAAAATAAAACAAAAGAAGGAAAAATTCCAATATGTAATAGTAGGTTAATATCCTTGACAGAGCCAACAAGACTCAAAAAAAGAAAATATAGATAAAAGAGGGCCTCCCTGGTGGCGCAGTGGGTTAAGCAACACACTGTGAAGCAAAACGCAGCCACTGCAGCACAAGTTCGATCCCTGCCGCCGGCCAGGGAGGGGACCCACAGGGCGCAGCAGACCTCTCCTGCCTCCCCGCTGCTCCCCTCAGCAGTGTGTTTCAGTCCATCTGCCTGTTCTTCTCCCCACTCTGTCTCTGGTGAGTCCTCTCACTATCCTGGACTCTAGCCTCTACCCCAACTCTTGTGTGCATAAATAAATAAATCTTTAAAAAAAAGAATAAAAAATAAAACGAATATAAAGTAAAAAAATCTAAAAGGGGGTAAAACAAAAGACTAGAAACAAAAAAGACTGGAAAATTAAGCAAAAAAGCATTTCTTGAATTGCTCTAGGGAGACGTGACACTTGCTTAAAGAGCCTCTTTTACCATCGTGATTAAGAGATGCATTATCAGTTTTAAGACTAACCAAACCTTGGGTAAAACCAAACCTTCTAGATATGCAGACTCGAACTAAGTAATTTCACATTTAGAAATTAACAGACAAGGAAATTACTGGACAAGGTTGCAAAGACACAAGCGTACAAACACGGTTTCTATTTCTACATTAAAAAGTTTAAGTCATCTAGTTGTCGGTCACAGGTCAACAGGTTAACTATTTTAAAACATTGTAGTTAATCATACAGTAAGGCATGATGTAGAAAAAGAAAGGAAGATAGCACTGAGATAGCATTAAATGCATAGTGAAAAAGTGGTCGATAGACTAGACTGTTAAACCATATACTGTAGTCCCTGCTATTTAGACTACACGGTCTATTCTATAAACTGTTACATAAGTGTACACACACATATATATGTATATGTGTGTAAGAATTTTTATGTGCACATATAAAGTACATAAGGCACATAAAGAAGATGGGAAAGCAGATTAAATAGGAGCTTAACTTCAGATTAATAATTTTCTGTGCTCCAGGTTTTCTTAGGAGTCTCATCTCAGAAGGACCCCACAGGCCTTGCACTAGCAAACCAAAGCAAACCTTGGTGGCTTAACCCACAGCAGGACAGTTCCCCTCCGGCGCCCTCTGCAGGCCTGGGAGGCTCCCGCAGCTGCCCTCCCTGGCTTGGCCTGTGCACCTCCCTCTACACCCTCCACACTCAGGGCAAGAGCATGTGGAGGGCTGGTGGCTCCCCTGTGCTCTGACGAGATGCCAGCCCGCACCCGCTCATCGACCAGATGTGGTCTCCTGCGAGGCGCCTGTGCATCATCTGTCTGGGCCAGGGCGGGAGGCGCACAGGAGGCAGGGGGAGCAGCAGCAGTGCCTGGCAGGACAGCGCAGGCAGGGACTGCTGGTCGACCCCTTTGTCTAGCCGCCCTCGTTCTTAGAAGCAAAGCCCCGGGCGCTGAGCGGGACAGCTGTCCTCCTAGGGATAAAACCAATGCAAATGCCATTTCTTAGCCTCCTTTGCAGGCAGGTGAGGCCATGAAAGTGGTGCTGGCAAAGGCAGGTAACAGACCCGCTCGAAGCAAGCTCAGGCAGTGTCCTTCGGGGCAGGAGGGGCCCCTGCCCTCTGGCTGTATGCAGGCTGCTGGCTGCACCTCAGTGAGGGGCTGCCCCATGCTGAGGGCGGTGTGTGCTGAGCCGGAGGAGCCTGGGGTCCTCTGGCTGCTGACAGCCTCCTCCCACAGGAGGGAGAAATCCGGTCTCTCTGTCCAGCCACTAGTTTGGAAGGAGGGGCGGAGGGAGGTAGCAGTCACACAGAGGCAGCAAATCCAAAGAACACAAGAGTTTTCTGCTTAAAGAAGTCGAACCACCACCTCAATAAGCGCGTGCTCTCTGGCGGCACATAAGCCGTGGTGGCCCAAGGGGCGTCCCAGCTGCCTGAGCGACATCAAGCCCACTTCAGCAGTGACCAGTCGCTTTCTTGCACTTACTCTTTGCAGGACACTGGGAAAAAGACAGTTCGCTTCCATGCTCCTCGGGATCTACACAGAATGAAAGGAAAAGCAATTTCTTTAGGAAGCTAATGGTCGAGTAATTATTCAGTTTTCTCTGGTTGGACAAATGAGGTGGAATGATGTGAGACGGTCTGAAACAGTGCTGCATAAATCAGCCTGATCTTGGAGAAGCGGTTAGGACGGATCATTGGTCTCCAAGGCTGTCACATCCCCCTCTCAGCTCGCAGTCTTTCTCTGCACCTCCTCCCCGTGTGCTTACCCACCACAAGCTCCTGCATGACTCTGAGACACCGCCCTGCCTCTCAGATGGGGACCCTCCCCAGCCTCACCTTCAGGGCCAGGTGTCGGGGCACACTCGCCCTCTTCCGTCTGGGCCTTTGTCACCTGCCGTGGCTTCCCGACCGACTTGTCCTTCCTGGGAGTCGCCTGGTTCCCCGCTTGCTGCTGCTCCTGGATCTCGTGGCCAGATGAGGCCGCGCCTGGGCCAAGAAGTAACGCGTGAAGAGTTATAATTGGGTCCCACCCGGCCCTTCTCCCCCTGTTGGGGACCTTCTCTTCATGTATCCAACCCCCACCATTTCAGGCAATGTCTGTCCCCCACAGCTCTCTTTTTCTCTTGCTGTTCACTTTCCTCTCCTCTTGTGTCTCTCCTACCCCCCCCACCACACACACACACACACACACACACACGGCTCCTTCCTGTGCCTGCCGGGCTGCTCCGCTGTCTGTTAGGCGCGTCAGGAGAATCTAAACTCCGCGGCGCGGGGTGCCTGAGCTGCTCACTGCCGCGTCCCCAGGACCCAGGACGCAGCCTGGCGCCCTCCTCACGCTCAGCCCAACTCTGCCGCGTGGACGCAGACCCGGCTGCCGTCCCTGAGACTGCGAACGCGAGTTCGCTCGCGCTGCTCCATGCGAGGCGCAGGGGCCCTGCCAGAGAGAGCCGCTCCTGCTGAGGGCCGGCGCTGCGAGGGCCAAGCACTCCTCTAAATGAGACCACTTAGGTGACGTTTCAAGACAGAATCTTGATCCACCGCGTGGCTGAGCGCACAGGGACCTGCCAACGCGGGGGCGTCCTCAGCAGCAGGGTCTCATGGCCTGCTCCGCTCAGAGCCTCCTCCCCGACTCCCCTGACAGGGAAGGGGGGCAGGCAGAGGGGCAGGTGGGAGCAGAGGGACACAGCAGGGAGCCAGAAAAACGCAGCTTCGCGCTGGGCCCCTCTGTGCTGACCTGCGCGGTCTGCGGCGTGGGTGGGGGCGGGTGTGCAGCGGCACGAGCTCACGCAGGGGGTGCTGAGCCCACTTTGGGGCTGGAGTCTGGGGCTGCCGGCCCTGGGTCTGCTCTGTCTGCTCTTCCTGGCTCTGATGCCGAGCTGGACACAGTCCTGACCTGCAAAGCGCCTCCCGCCTCCCGTCCAGCCAGCCCCCTGTGCCCCAGGGATAAGAGAAGCGCTGCGTGGCCGCCTGGCTGAGGGTTCTCCTTCTTCTGTGAGACGGTCCTTGATGGGGTGGCTAGAGGGTGGGGTGGCGTGGCCGTGCCAGGGACCCCGGCGGGCCTCGTAGCTGCGGGGAGGCCATGCTGACCGCCGGGTGAGGGCCTGGTGCCCAGCGAGGGAGGGAGGCCTTGGCCCTTCCAGCTTACCTCTCAGGAGCCTTCTCCTCTGTCTCCTTTTGGGAGTTGACCAGCTATGTCGTTTTCTCCTCTTTTCTGAGAGAGAAAATAGAATTGCTTCTTAGGGCTATACATATTGATCTGCAAAGCTTGAGATATCAACTCCTTTAAAGCAAGTTTATTTGGGCCTCCCCTGGTGGCGCAGTGGGTTAAGCAACGCACTATGAAGCAAAACGCAGCCACTGCAGCACCAGTTCGATTCCTGCTGCCGGCCGGGGAG
>JAGFMF010011501.1:23404016-23422704 GCA_019455555.1 Galemys pyrenaicus
TCCCCGCTCTCTGTGGTGAATCCTCTCACCCCCCACACCTCTGGCCTGTACCCCAGTGCTTGTATGCATAAATAAATAAATCTTTAAAAAAAAAAAAGCAAGTTTATTTCCCTCTGCTGTTATTTTGGAGAAGCAAAATAACAACTTGAAAACAACTTATCAAATAAGAGAAAATATTTTACAAACTATGTATTTGATAATAGTTTGTAATATCCATAGTATATAATGATGCCCCACAATCCAATAGGAGAAAATCAGTAATCCAGTTAAAACTGGGCAAGGAAGCTGAGTGCATGTTTTAAATGAAGATATAAATAGGCTGGAGGAACATGAAAAGAGGCTCACATCAGGGTCACGAGGGAACGCAGATTAAAATGACAATGAGATATTGCCCCTGCCTATTAGAATCACCACCATGGAGAAGACCAGAGATAAGTGCAGGTGAGAAAATGGAGAGAAGATCCTCATGCACTGTGCATGGGACTGTAAAATGATGTGGCCATGATGGAAAACACTATGGAGTCTCCTTAAAGACTTAAAAGATAGAACTACCACATGATTCAACAGCCTCACCTCTGGGACTATATTCAAATAAAATGAAAACACCGACTTGAAAGACATCTGTACCTCCATGTTCACAGCGGCGTTCGATGGATTCCCTATCTTGGCTATTGTAACTAATTACCCTTCAATGGATGAACAGATAAAGAAGTTGCCACTTAGTACAGTGAAGTGTTAATCAGCAATAAAAATGAGGAAACCCTACCATTTAGACAATGTTGATGGACCTTGAAGGCATCAGGCTAAGTGAAATGAGTCAACCAGAGAGAGACAAACACTATCTAATCTCATGTATATGCAGAATCTTAAAAATTAAAAACAAATGCTGACAACAGCAGACACAAAATTCATAGAAAGATCAGGTGGGGGTAGCCGGAGGGGAGGTGGGAGAGGAGAGAGAGGAGGAGGGTGGTCAACTGGTGAACTCCCATGTGGGAGGTGAGTCCTAGGAGGTACTGATGACTATTAACTCAGCTACATGGTATGGAGCAAAGTTGTTAAGAGGCCAATGCAAAGAGTTCTTACCACAAGGAGACAAATTTTGTTCATTTCTTTTTATACTATCTCTTTGACATGATGGATGTCAGCTGCCCCCATGTGGAATTCCTTTTGCAGCAAAGGTAAATAAAACCACCTGAGCTTATCCAGAGATACATGTCCACTATGTCTCAATAAAACTTGGAAAAAAAGGTATTGAAAGAAGCCACAGATTTCAAAGATTCTGCACAAACTTTCAAGACTGGAAATCACAAAGGTAAAAGATGAATGGTTTACTTTTACAGAGACTGATTGTTTATAAATTTTTAAACTTCAAAAAGTTTCAAGTTTTGAAGGATGGCGTACTTCAAAAAGCATCCCCATAATGTTAACACAAAACACAGGGAAAGTTCCACTCTGTGCAACATGAGAGGACTCATACCCTTACTATGTAAAGTAAAAGAAAAATGGCACATAGGGACGTGGGCAGAAAGGATGCGCTGAGAACCTGCAGGAGGCAATGCGATGAAGTTATTGGGTGGTCGGTCAGCTTTAGCCCACTAATAATGAGAGCTACTCATTGTCTGACTGTGAAGATACCAACTCTTAAAATGCCTTATCATATCTACTCCTGATAAGGGTATAGTTGATGAAATCTCATATATCAGTAAATGCAACATAAATTATTTTTTCTAGAGAATAGTTGGTTATATAGACATAGATATATATAATTTTAGATCTTAGACTCTAACCAAGTATAATTTCATATTTAGAAGTTAATTCTGAAGAAATTATTGGACAGGTATACCTATCTAGATACAGACAACAGGATTTCTACCTACATATAAGATATTGTAAGTAACCCAACTCTCCATCAATAGGTGATTATTTCAGCCCATTGTGGTTAATCATCCAATAAGTGCTATGCAGTTAAAAGAGAGCAAAATAGATAACATGGACACAAGACACGTATGCTAAAAACACACTGAAAAAAGTGTTTATAGAACAGGCTATTTAGACTATTTAGTATAAGCCCATCTACAGCGATGCAGTCTACAGATATAGGTATAGATATCTATTATTTATATATGTGATAAATGTACACTGTTTGTAAGGTATACAAATAGGTGGGGGGAGTAGATTAAATAGGAGCTTAACTTCAGATTAATAATTTTCTGTGCTCCAGGTTTTCTTAGGAGTCTCATCTCAGAAGGACCCCACAGGCCTTGCACTAGCAAACCAAAGCAAACCTTGGTGGCTTAACCCACAGCAGGACAGTTCCCCTCCGGCGCCCTCTGCAGGCCTGGGAGGCTCCCGCAGCTGCCCTCCCTGGCTTGGCCTGTGCACCTCCCTCTACACCCTCCACACTCAGGGCAAGAGCATGTGGAGGGCTGGTGGCTCCCCTGTGCTCTGACGAGATGCCAGCCCGCACCCGCTCATCGACCAGATGTGGTCTCCTGCGAGGCGCCTGTGCATCATCTGTCTGGGCCAGGGCGGGAGGCGCACAGGAGGCAGGGGGAGCAGCAGCAGTGCCTGGCAGGACAGCGCAGGCAGGGACTGCTGGTCGACCCCTTTGTCTAGCCGCCCTCGTTCTTAGAAGCAAAGCCCCGGGCGCTGAGCGGGACAGCTGTCCTCCTAGGGATAAAACCAATGCAAATGCCATTTCTTAGCCTCCTTTGCAGGCAGGTGAGGCCATGAAAGTGGTGCTGGCAAAGGCAGGTAACAGACCCGCTCGAAGCAAGCTCAGGCAGTGTCCTTCGGGGCAGGAGGGGCCCCTGCCCTCTGGCTGTATGCAGGCTGCTGGCTGCACCTCAGTGAGGGGCTGCCCCATGCTGAGGGCGGTGTGTGCTGAGCCGGAGGAGCCTGGGGTCCTCTGGCTGCTGACAGCCTCCTCCCACAGGAGGGAGAAATCCGGTCTCTCCGTCCAGCCACTAGTTTGGAAGGGGTTTGCTTAGTTACCAGTCACACACAAGAAGCCAATCCAAATGGCTGTTGCAATGTATGGAAACTGTTCTCTAAGGTAAACAGGTTAAATCAAAAAAGAAAAAGAAGTCAAATCGCCATGTCCATAAGCACGTTTCTGTGGCTAGCATGCGCACTTTTGTAGCCAGAAGGGCATCACACCTAACATCAGCATGAGACCCACCTCAACAGAGACCAAACAGGTGCCTTATACTTACGCTTCTTCTTCGCAGGAGATTGACCCAAAGACACTTGCGTTCCATGATCGGTGAGGTCTAGAAAGAAGTAAGAAAGAAACCACTTGATGAGGAAGTAAGCCTTACACGGGTGTCCACATTCATTTCAGACAGCCCCGTGCTGGCCAAGCCCTGACAGCGTACTCAGTCTCTTCCTTTCTAGTGGTAATGACTGCTCCGGGCTGGCCATTCTGTGCCCCCACCCCCTCAGCCTCCCCTCCTGGGGTGAGGAAACCAATGATCTTTATGCCTCTCAATGTCTCGTCTGTAGCACTGGAGTAAATGATTCACCTTCTCCAAGGGCTGCTGTGCAGATACAATGAAACTATCTAGACAGCCTGAAACACTGTCACTAAGGCAGTGCCAGCTTGCAGAAATCTTTGTATTTAAGCTCGGCCCGTTGAGTGATCCTCTTTGACAGTCAGTCAGGAGCTATGTGTCCTTGGAGGGTCACACGTGGCATGTGGGCACCCTGTGAATCTGTGACACAGGGATTGAGTCCCTGGTAAGGAGAAGCCCAGCTTGATCCTCGCCAAGGATGCGGTAGGCTGTGCACGGAGGTGAAGACAGGGAGAAGTGAATTAGCCTCTGCCACACCAGCCTGTGCACAGCCACGCCCGTGGCTTGGGCTCAACGTGCTATGATGTTTGTATTTACAATGCCCTGCTTTCTTTTGATTTTCCCAGGAGGTGAAGTGAGCAACATGGAGCTTGAGAGGTCGGGAGGAGCTTGATCTGTGACTTGGGCACCTACAAGTGAAGATGCTGAGTACATGGATGTGCCGAGAGTGGAACGGCACAATGATGACGCCCCAATGTCAGATCTTGGCAGGTGGGGAATCCCACTTTACACAAAAGCACAAATCAGTATACACAGAGCATGTAAGGTGATAAATAATATATACTCATGATATTAAAATTTCAGGGTCTTTTTGTGATGAAGACAAAACGTCAGAGGACTCCTTTGGGTGATGCCAATATAAAAAGGTTGAGGAGCGCTGGCTTAGGGTAAGACTAAGACGGCCCCAGCTTTGGGGTCCTGATACCTGCACCCTGGGACTTACCATCCTCGTCGTCACAGTACACGGGGCTCGGCAATGTGCTGGGCAGCTCCTGGGTTCTCACTCCTTTGTTCACTCCCGAAGCGTCATCAGTGCTCTCTAAACAGAGGAACCCCCTCCTTTTTCAGGTCTCAGGAATGCACCCCAAAACTTCCATGGGGAACCTCCCAGGACCCAGAAGGACCCTGCACTCTGAGCTGATGGATGCAGCTGGCAGGCCTTAGCCACCACTAGGTGAGGGTCTGTCACTCCCACAGGGTGGGCTGCCCAGCGGGTCGGCACTCGGTGAGGGTCTGTCACTCCCTGGGGGGTGGGGGGCCCGCCCTGGGCTGCCCAGCAGGGGGCTCCCTCGTACTGAAGGGTAACCCTGGGCGGCAGTCCTGAGAGCTCAGTGAGCCTGCAGCCCCCAGAGCATCCAGAAACCTGCACCTCTAGCGTCCGGACTGTGTTCATGACAAGAGGCTGTTTGCCTTTTGCACTATGCTGACCTTTGCACAGATGGAGCAAGAGCCCTGACAGGTAAAACCGCAGGTGCCTTAGTCCACCCAAAGCGGTGTCCCCAAACCGCAGGAGACACCACTGCATTTTCACTGCCAGTTAATTACTGCATGAAAAGAAAGTCACTTATGCATGTTGTAGATGCATATGCGTTACCAGCATCATTAAATGTCTACCCTTGAGTACACAGCTACTGAAGTCTTTTTGAAAGTCACACAGCAATGAGTTGCGTGCTGACGCGCCAGGGCCGTGTCTGGGAAACCCCTGGGGGTTTGTTGGAGGTGTAACTCACCTTATCATCTGCGAGCAAGCCGCTGCTTCCCAAATACTGTGTCATTATAAAATGCTGCATGACTATAAAACCCATTCAAAATGTAATCTGCATTTTATATATTATACATATCTGACATAAAATGCATCTTATAGTAAAAGTTATTTATGTCACAATTTTTGGAAGTTACATGAAAAGTTCACTGATGCGGCTTCAGATTCTCTGAGTAACCGAGAGACAACGCCTCGTGGAGTTCATGTGGGGTCGGGGTGAGCATGCACAGGCCTCGCCAAAGCTTTAGCGAGCTCCACCCTCCCCAAGTACAGAGCCCGCGAGGCTGACTCTTCTTCGCCCAAACAACTGGATGTTGCGGAGTTGACACGAGAACCCAACAGACTCTGAGTAAGTGGCCCTTACACTTAGAGATTTGCAAATATGCAAAATGATGGCACCGTCCTCACTAATTTTTCTTATTTGGAAGTCCTTTTCTTTTTCATAAAAATATGTTATTGATGTTAACAAGTAACGGGCTTATTACTTCTTTGAAAGGAATTAATACATAATCATTTTTAACGACCCCTTGATTTTTATGAGGCGCATGCATATCCATATATGCGTGTGCGCCTGTATTGCAAGTATACATATGCATATATACACCACAAAATTCTCTGGGGGCCTCCGTGACCTATGCGTGTAAGGGAATCTTGAGGCTGACAAGCTGGAGCTGCTGAGCTCACAGCTACCGGGAACGCAGCTGATGCTGCCGAAGCCGCCCCAGATGGAACTGGCTCTTGTTTCCTCGCCAGCCCACTTCTCGCTCAGTCCCACTTCAACTCCTGTCGGCTCCCGAGAGACCTCCCCACTGCTGCACCCTCAGACGGGGACCCTCCCCCAGCCTCACCTTCTGGGTCAGACTTCGGGGCGCACTGGCTCTTTGCCTTCTGGGCCCTGGTCACCCGCCGTGGCTCCCCGGCCGACTTGTCCTTTCTGGGAGTCGCCCGATCCCCCGCTCGTTGCTGCTCCTGGCGAGGTGAGGCTGCCGCGGCAGGTCGTGTTTGTGGTTAGTTTTAGCTGGGTCCCCGTGTCCACTCGTGGCCTGCTTCTGCTGCCCAGCCCCGCACCTGGCACACGTGCGGCCCCTGCGCCCGTATGTATGTTATGTGCATCTCCATGTCATCTCACTTCATGTCTCTCCAAAACCACCTGCGGGCCTCAGGTTCCGTACAAGCAGTGGACACCGAGCATATGAATCTGGGTGAATCCCAGAGCAGTGGGACTTAGTTCTTTCTTGTCTGTGCGGCCCGATTGCTGGGAGGTGGCCACGTGGCCTCTGTCCAGCACGGGCCTCCACTGTCAGACCCACCCCAGGTACGGTCCCCTGCCCTGCCGTCCGCACCCAGAGGGCTGTCCTGCTTCTGTCCTTTCCTATCTCAGCTCCCGCTTCACACTGCACCGCACCTGGCCTCGCCAGGGTTAACCTGGGTGTCCTTCCCGATGGAGCTCATCAGGCTCCCCTGCCTTCAGGAGAAACAGCACGTCCCCACCTTGGCCAGTAAGCGCGCAGCCTCCAGGCCTCAGCCCCCTGCCACTCTCGTCTCACCTCTCGGGAGGCGGTTTTTATGGTGTCTCTTTGCTGCATCGGTGCTTCTTTTTCTCTTCTTTCCTAGAAAGAGAAGACACGGACACTCCTGGGCAGCCGCGCGCACAGGTCTGCTAAGCTCCGTCAGCAGCTTTCAGCTTTGGCCTTGGGCCTTCAGACCGCAGCGAATGGGTTCACGGGCAGTCCTCGTGGAAAAGCCCGGGGAAGAGCGGTGAGAGTCTGAGAGTGCCGACGGGCCTGCTGCCCGCGTGGACGTGAAGGTGTGAGGCGACCGTGGGGCTTGTGCCAGCTCAGTGTCTGTCTGGGCTGGGCAGGGCGGGAGCTCAGCGGACGGCGGGTGAGAGGGAGCGCGGGTCTCCCCTGAGTGGTTAGGACTCAAAGGAGCCCGCGGGGCAGGGGCTGCGGGGCAGGGGCTGGCGGCTGGACCGGGCCTGCCCGCTGCTGCGGCCGGTGGTGGCTCGGGCGTCCCCGTCCTAGAGGAAGCGGCCCCTCGCGGATGGGGCTTTCGCGTGAGGAGGGAGCTGCCTGCACCGCTCCCGGGCCGCGGCGCGGGAGACCCTGCTGCCTCGGCTCGGGCAGTTCCCTGGCGGGCTCCGCAGCCTCGTCCCGCTGTTGGCCTGAGGCCTGGGGAGGCGCGGGGTGGGGACCGGGTCGCCCCAACCACACGGGGGCGCTCAGGACACGCGCTAGTCAGAAAAGCGAGACCCACTCCAGGTTCCCGCTCCTGACCTTCAGAGGTGACAGACGCGCCTTACCTTTCCTGTCAGTTTCGGGGGGCACCTCCTGGGGTCCTTTGGAGTCATTTGGTTCAGCAGAATCTTCTCTTGTTACTGAAAAAAGCACGATTCAGCTCCGAGCCTGGCGTGGGCTGCCGGCCGAGGGCCGACGGGTGCAGAGCACAGCGTGGGGCCTGCCAGCTTCGGGCCCGCCAGCCTCGGGGTCCCAGCTCTGTCCTGATTTGCTCCACAAGGTGTTCAGACCAGTGTGATGGTCACAGTGAACCGGGGGTGACTGGCCCCCAGGAGCTAGGTATTGAGAGGGTCCCCTTACTCCACAGAGGAGGAATTTGGGGTGCTTCGTGGCCACTCCCTCAGGGAATGAGGCTGAGAGCCAGGTGAGCTGGGCCCCTGCCTCCTGCTGCCACAGGAAGGGGACCGTTTGCTCCATTCGAAAAACACACCTCGCTGCAAGGGCCGTGGGGGCCACAGGAGCGGGCCTGAACTGGCCAGCGCCAGTTGAGGGCATATAAATGCAAGGGTCTTCTTTTTTTGCTGACTAAGACAGAGGGCTTGAAGCCGGAACAAACAAAGGTCCCTTTCAGGAAATGTCACCTCCTTTACCCCACACTGAGATTCATGGCAAAGCCTGGTCTCTCAAGAGCAGGGAACAGCGGCAGGCAGCAGTCACTGGGCTTCTAAATAAGTAGCTGCACCTCAAATTATGTTCACAATACCAATTCTTAAAACGCCGAATGATACAGAGGGATGGGCTTGAAATTGGGAGTCCCACTCCCCTGCCAGGGTGGGGGCTGGGGGGCCGTGGGAGTCTGGGGCACTGCTCAGCTAGGCCCCAAGGCTCAGCGAGGCCCCAACGAGATTTCATTGGCTTTGCCTCCCTGGAGCAGCCTCAGGGGGCAGCCAACCCAACTGCCTGTGCAGGGCGGTTCCCGCCCTCCTCTGGGGCTCCCACCACAGTGCGTGGGGTGCTCTCCCTCGGCAGACCCATGGGGGTGTTCAGGGTGTGGGTGCAGAGGCTACTACTGGGGGTCCTGCCCCTTCGTCTCTGCGTCCCCCCAAGTCTGCCTCCCACTCAGCTCCCTCCGCTGCACTTGGGACCACCTGGCCGGGTCGAGCTTACTTGACACAGGGCTCGCGGGAGCCCTGGGTGTCTCCGGGGTGTCTTCTTCATCTTTCACTTGTGGGGCCGGTTTGTCACTGGACGCTGAGCAGAGAGAGGGGAGGAATTTTAGATCCTGGGACAGCAAACGGAGCCAGAGGGAGGAGGAGCGAGAACAATCTAGCCCATCAGTGACCCGGACAGTGCCACCCCAAGCCAGTGAGGGCAGGACGGCGGAGAGTGAGTCAGCGCCTGGCCACGGGCTACTCGCCGGTTCGGTGGCGGTGCTCAGCGCTTGCTTTTATCTTTGGAAACTCTAGAAAGCGGACCCTGCCGTCGTTACCAGCCTCTGGTCATGTCCGCCTACTCTGGGTGGTTTGGAGCCAAAGGAGCCCTCCTGGCACTGGACGCTCCGCTGCTCAGCTGCACCTTGGCAGCACCCAGTTATCTGCCAGGCTATGCTGTGCGCATCGGCCGCCTGCCTGTCACGGCTCAGGGGACACAGAAGTCCCCTCGGGTGCAGCAGGACAGCAGATCCTGGACCCTCTGTTCTAGTAACCACAGGACAGTACTCTCTGACTCCAACCGTAAACACGAGCGTGGCAGGAGAGGAAAGGCCGGGGCAGGAGGTGCGCGTCCACGCCAGCCCCGGCCGCTCAGCCCTGAGCTGGGATACGGGGCAGCTTGGCCGCAGCCAGCCCTGGTGCAGTCCTGACGTGCAGCCCCAGCCCCCGTCAGGGCATGCGTCCGCCTTTGCTTCTTTTCCTTTGTCACCCCCAGGTTCCCCCGTCACCCGCAGGCTCCCCTGGTCCCCGCCACAGCCCCCCGGCTTGGTGGCCTCTTGAGCTGGGGGCCGCCATGAGACCCTACCTTGCACAGTGTCAGTGGGGGAGTCGGGCTTCTCTGGTGAGTCGCCATCTTTTACTTGGGATGTGAGGTTGTCTTGGTCATTGAAGAGAGGAAGGAAATCATGACAGGTCACAGAGACAGAGTGTCAGGCAGTGAGTGGGCAGTGACACCCCAGGCTGAGCACCAGCTCCACGGGCAGAGCGGTGGGCGGGCCAGCAGTGGACGGTCCAGCAGTGGGCGGGCAGGCCCGGGAAGCAGAATTCTGGGCTGCAGGACTCAGCCAGGCCCCTGGACCTTCTGGAACAGGGTCGTGTGTGACAGGTGGGTGTGTGGAAGACACAGCAAGAAAACCATGAGACCCTGGCGCTCAAGACCTGGCAGCACACACTGGGCCAGGGTGCCAGCTGGAGGGCACCCTGTTTCTCACCTGGGGTGAGCCTCTCTTCCCGGACGATCCCAGGGGTAGCCTCTTTGGGGCCGGCGGGGCTGGGCTGTTCACCCAGAATCTCAGGGCTGCGCGGTCTGGACCCTTCAGGCTTAGGGTCGGTGAGCAGCTGGGGTTGGGGACTCGGTGGGGGGTGCTGGGGTGCGGGCAGCGGCAGCAGCCTGGGCTGGTGGGAGCTCCCTTCTGCTGGGTCCACCATGTCGAGGATTGCGCTGGGTCTGCTCCAGCCTCCGTGGGAACTGACGACTGGCATTGGCAAAGGAACTCAGGTCAGGCCCCAGAGCCTCAGAATCCTCTGGCAAAGGGGATGTCCGTATAGGGCTTTCCAAGAACATAAGGGGCACGCAGTCATGCATTCCCCCAGGTACACAGAACCAGCTCACCCTATCATCCACGCAGCCCCTTCTTATTTTATGTATTTGATTTGGGCATGCGGTGCTTTAAAAATGGCCCAGGCCTCTGTGCCAAAGTGGCTTCACACTAAGGTTGAATTGGACTTACACCCGGGGAGCTAATTTTCTTTAATTTTGGTTTCAGAAGTAGGACCATTACATACAGAGCTGTCACTGTAGTAGCTGTCTCTGTTTTCAGGAAAAAACCACATATTTTTTCTGAGCAAATGAAAAATATTAATTCCTTCACCCAGTTTCAATTCTGCTTTCTGCTTATTTCTGCAAATGCAGCTTCCCTTCCTCAAATCCTCTGATCTGGCCACCCCAACTTTCCTCCCACCCCAAAGGCCCCATGGCAGAGCTTGGTCCTTCCCTTCCCAAAGAGAAAGTGGGCAGTGGAAGTGCATATTGCACAGGGTTGAAAACCAGCCCGAGGCTCAGCTCAGCTCCTGCCTCCCGCTTGCACAGCCCAAGCGTCCCCGAGAAGCCGGTACCGTTTCTGAAGCTCTTGTAAGGCACCCTCAGGTTGGGGTACTCATACAGGTGGAGCGGGTGGAACAGCGTGTCCAGAAGGGACGGGTTAAACGACTTCTCCAGTTTGGTGAGAATGTTGTAGATCACCTTGGCCAAGGGGACCAGATTTCTACAGGCTTCCAGAGATTCCTTTAAAAATGGAACAAATGATTATAAAATGGAATGGAGGTTTATTGCTATTATGATAAAGCATAATAGCAGAACATAAGGGGCGCACAGTCATGGTTTTCAAAGTTGTCAGAAAGCTATTTTGTTTTTTATGGTCAAATATCCTGAAGTAGAGAAGTCACGTGTTTACTTTTGAAACTTCACATTCTCTGGGGTGTGGAATTCCACTAGTCATGGAAGTAAATATTTTAGGCTTCTTTAAGTCAGTCTGCTTTATCAAGGTTTTGTTTTGTTTTGTTTTTTCATAGAAGAACTGGGGTACAGGCCAGAGGTGCAGGGGGTGAGAGGAGTCACCAGAGACAGAGTGGGGAGCAGAACAGGCAGCTCTACTGAGACACACTGCTGAGGGGAGCAGCGGGCAGGCAAGAGAGGTCTGCTGCGCCATGTGGGTCCCTCCCTGGCCGGGGATCGAACTCAGATGGTATTGGTGACACTGCTGAGACTTAACTCCTAGGCCCCATGAAGACCCTATGAAAGGTGTCTTTAGGTGTCCTTGAGGGTAGAGAGAGATGTTAAGGGGTGAGTAGAGTCAGGGCTGCTACTGTGTGATTCATCCTGTCAAGTTCCGGCAGGACCGTCAGGCAATGGATCCAAAGGTGGGGCACAACTGGCAATTTTGTTGATTGCTCAGTAACTTCTGCTCTCTCTCTTCATCTTGGACGTGGGATGACTTGAGCTGGGAAACCATGCGAAGAGCTCCTCTTGCTGAGAGGAGGCCAAAAGGAGAAACATGGCAGCAGAGAACGATGCAGAATACTTACTGAGCACCTCTGCAGGGGGTGAGCACCTCCTTGGGTGCACGGCCTTGGGCAAGGCCAGCAGGGTGCTCCCTAACTGGAGGAGGGGGGTACCAAGTAATAGGCACCACTGAAATGAACACTTGCCGACTACTGAGAGCAGTGTCATGAAGGAAAAGCTTAGGTTACTAGGAGAGAGCAGTGAGGGGTCTTAATAGATGGGTGGGACCAGGGGCTCTCCCGAGGAGTGACTTCTGGCTGTGATGTGAAGAGAAGGTGGAGTCAGCCAGGCTCTGCCTGGCTCGATCCCCGGCCAGGGAGGGACCCACATGGCGCAGCAGACCTGCTTTAGCAGTTCTGGCACTTCCTGGCCCTGAGCTCCAGCAGTGCTGTGATAATGGTGCCATTTTCATCTGTGTAGCACATCTCCCAACATCTAGCTTGCTTCGTATTGGCTTAACTGTGGGCGACAAGCTCTTAGGAACTGGGGTGATGCCTTTGTGGGCTGAACAGTTCCTCTTACCCCCAAATATTTGTCCACTTGAAATCTGTGAATGTGACCTTACTTGGGCAAAGGGTCTTTGTCCATACAATTAAGATAAAATCTGATGAGATAGGTGGACTCTCATCCTAATGAAGTGTCCTTTGAAAAGAAGAGAAGGGGAGGAAACATGAAGAAGGAGCAGGCAATGCCGAGGGGAAGCAATGACTGAAGTGAAGCTTCTACAGGTCCAGGAACATGAAGACTGATGGCACCACCAGAAAGTAGAAAAATGTCAGACAGCGATTTCTCTCTCGAAGCCTCTAGAAAGAACCAACCCTACCAACAACTTCATTTTAGACTTCTGGGCTCCAGAATTATAAGGGACAAATCTGTGGTGTGAAGCCACTGGGCGTGGTCATGGTTATGGCAGCCCCTCCAACATCCCGTCTCTCTACCCTTGAACCTCTGGGACTGGCCTTCACACCCCAGAAGCACTGCGGGCTTGGGTCTGATTGGAGCCCCAGCAATCAGGACTTTGGTGGGGGCTGGGCTGCCATGGGAAAGCAGCCCACAGAACTCACCCTGTACAGCTTCTCAGTGATGAAGGCGTTGTCTAGCAGGCTCTCCACAAAGGGGAAGGGCTTGGAAATGGCATAGGCAATCTCCAGCTTCTTGTATGTGAAGTGCCGCCGAAGGTCTTCCTCCATGGCCTTCGTCATGGTGACAACCCTATGGAAGGGGCACGAGAAGGAAGAAAAGCAGAGACTGAGGAGCCTGGGGAACTGCTCGCTGCAGGCAAGAGTCTTCTAGAAACAGGTGCTTTGGTCCCAAGAGTGTCCGCTAGCAAAGCAATGCTTGTTGAAGCGACTCATGGTACAGGAAGCAATGACAACATCCAGCGATGATGGGGAATGAAAGCGACCAACAATATGGCGCTGAAATCCCAAAGAGACTGCCAGTAATCGTAAGGCAGATACTAAAAAGAGCTAACGTTGTCGGAGTGCTGCATGCCAGATTCTGGCGTAGTGATGTCATCGCTCACAACAGCCTTCTGCCTTTTCTGTGCCCGTGCAACATTATCAAAACCGACCATTTACAGGGCAGGAGAAAAGACCGAAGTTATATTAGATGAGAATTTACCGATGGCATTCTTGACAAAGTATCTGGAAAAGGGAAGCACTAACAGACAATTCAACTACTTAGAGATTTTGAAACAATGATGCAAACATAGGTCCAATTATTGCAACTTCATTTTGTGTTGAAGACAGACTTGAGCGATTCGTGAGGATTTATAGGGATTTAATCCCAAGGGCAGCTTGAGCGTCCCTGTCTCTCCTCACTCCTGACTACTCTAAGTTTGACCGAAAAGATAGACATATAAAGTATTACACACACACTGATATATGTGGGTGTGCACGCACATGTGTGTAATTGCACGCACATATATGCATACATGTAATGTGTATGTGAAAAGAATAACCCACTAGAAAAGATCCCACAGAGGCTCTACAATCGTGAAGAAACCCTGAAAGCAGAGCCAATAGGCCAGAAGTCTCCATCCACATGTGCACCAGGACCCCGCCAGCAGCAGGGCACAGCTAGAGGGCTGGAGGGACATCTGCTGAGAAGCAGGAGGGTTCTGGGTCACATTCAGGATGGCTAATTACACAGCCGTCCTCCGGGCAGAACATCTGCATGGTGCCCATTCGTCCTCCGTGAGGGCTGACAGGATGAAGGAGGCAGATGAATCCTCCCCGAATTCGGTGGCAAAGCAGAGCTCATCTACCCAAGCCCCGTTTCTGCGAGTGCATGCGACTGCACCCCCTATAAGACTGTTGAGATTATTACCCTCTTTCTGCCTGTCTGGGGGGAGGGCTCTCTTTTCAGGAGCGCTGTAGTGCTTGCTTTACCCGCACACATCCACGTAGAAGAAGCAAAACACCTAAACGAGCAATTAAGTCAACGTGCAATCCGTCTATGAAAAGCTGGCGACTCGCTGTTAGTGAGAGCGGTGTAAGCAAAGGCGTGTTCGCCTGTGTAGCTGGCCCAGGTAGAAAATATTAATCATAATCCTGGAGCTTCAAATTCTGCTAGGGACTTAGTGAATGTTATAATCAAGAATGGGCTTAAAGAAAAAATACAAAAAGCTCAAAATTCCCTAGTGAAGATATTAAATGTGCCCCCTTGTTTCCACTTTTCTGCCAGCTCCCCACCACGCTTTGGGGGATGAGCGAGTCGGTCAGCCCCGAGGGGTGCGCAGGCAGAGCGCAGGCTGCGCATGGGGGAGCCGGTGAGGAGGGAACCTCGCCTCCTGCAATGACAGGCTGGACTTTGGGGGGGAAGAGTCGAGCTGTGTGTCTCCTTCCCACCCCCAAACTCTGTCCTCTTTTTAAACTCTGCTGTTGAATCCCAGACACCGCCTGTACTTCCTTGGAGAACACCACGTTAGAGAGAGAGACACTCACAGTTTCAAGAGTTTCCACCTTGCCGCTGCCTCCAGGAAATGAAACACCCGAGCCTAGTCCCAAAAAAGGAGTAAAGCCTCGGGTGCAGACGCCCTTGGGTGCTGCTCCTGCCCCTTTCCAGGCCCGGCGTCAGCCAGGAAGGCTCCCCAGACTCTGGGCGAGGCGGGGAGGAGCGGGTGAGCGAGGCAGGAAGACACCGCTTTTGCGGGCGGGTGGGCGGGAAGGGCCGGGCTTCTGAGGAAAGAAAAGTGAAAGTAACCCGGGGCTTCAGGCCAGGAAGCAGAAGGCCGGACCTCCGTGCCTGCGCCCTTGGAGAAGGGAGGCTTACCGGTTAGCACCAGCCAGGAGAGGCAGGCACAGGCCAAGAGGACACAGGCCAAGAGGACACGGGCCAGCCCCAGTGTCCATGAACTGGGAAGCCAGCACTGCCCCCCACTGATGACCTCCCTGCTGTACACTTTGCAGTGATGAAAACGTTCCAAAAGTGTGTGCGATGGCAGGTGCACTTATCCAACTGGTAACTGTAAGCGAAATCATCCCATCCTATAGAAAGCAAACAAAAAATTACAGGGGCAACGGGGTAGCTCAGAAATGCCTATTGTCCCAACAAAACTGAAAATAAAATAAGAAAAAGGAAATAAAAGGGACCCTGAATATAAACTGAAATCTTGCAGTTTAAATTAAATTAACCCAGCAGGTTTCTCCTGGGAGCCAGACAGGCAGTTGGTCTAAGGCAGAGGCAGGGGCAGAAGATTCTAGAACAACCACTACTGGAGGGGAAGTGGGGGAATGCCCCCACACCCCCTTTACGGAGTTCTAACGAACACTGCTGCAGAGGGGCTGTGAGAAATTCCCAAATATGGAATCTGTTCAACAGTACTGAGGCCCGGGGGCCACCTGGCCAGGGCACCCGTTTAACCCCACGGAACAAATCCGAGAAGCACCGCCAGCACCAAAAGTCTTGACCAAGGCTGACCTGCATGGAGAGACTCCCCGGCTTCTGTGGGAAAGAAAGCAAGAGTGGGAACAGCGTGTCAAATCAGCCAGAAGTGAACAAACTAGAAAAAGAGGCGAGCGGAGACGCAGGTGCTTCTCCCCAGGGACCGTTGGTGGTGGCGCGTTACGACGGTCCCCTCCCACACGTGCCACATTCTGCGGCCCCGACCTGCCGTGTGGTTATTTTTTTAGCTTCAGTTCGTTGAGGCATAAAACACATTCACCTGAAGTATCCAGTTTGATGAGGTTTTTTTTAAAATTATTTAATTATTTGCTTTCTTACGTCTTTGTTAATTTGGGGATAGCATCTGATGTCTCGCTTCTGGTGTTGTCACTGTAGATCTCCTGTTCTAGAATTTTGTCAAGGATGCTGCCTAATATTTCAGGATCTCACTCTGTGATTCTGATGGGTTTGAACAACTGGAGTCACAGGCACGGTGGAGACAGACACCATCTCCATCCCCCGGGGACCCCCCCTCGGGTCCTCCCGGCCCAGCACCGGCTGGCTGCGCCCAGGCGCTCCCTATGCCTACCCTCGCTGTGGCCCGCTGTTTCTAAGTGGAAACGTGCACTGTGTCTCCGTGACGCGCGATACTTTTGCACTCAGCAAGAGCGAAGGATGGTACTTTGAAAACACACAACTTTGCCTCTGGCTTCCAGGTCCTCGCCTGCTGCGACTCAAGGGGACCGCTGCCTCCCTCTCACCAATCCCCCTGACTCTGCCTGCCTGGGTTTCTAGTGCCCTGGTTTCATTTATTTAATTTGCATTTTGCTCTCATTTTTGCACGTCTTAACTACACGTTGATACCGTGTGTTTTGCTAAGTTGCTTCAAAGGCTTTGCAGAGTGAAGACGATACAAGTGACCGTTCTGTGTGCAAACATAAATGCAACGCGCTCGTTTTCTGGACCGCACTGCCCTGAAGGTCCCGGTGACATCTGCTTCAAACCCTTTCCCCAGTCAACCAGGAGCCTGTAACACGCCTCGAGATTTCAGTGACTAGCTGAAGCTCAGCTTTTCCCGAATCACTCTTACCTGCATTTGCAAAGTGCCCACATATTCAAGAAAACTTAGAATTACACACTAGATTTCTCTGGTTGCAGAAACTGGGCTAGTTCCTTCTGGCCTTTCCAGAAATTTGAAGAACATCTTCCCAGCCCTACAATGCATTGGGTTGTCTCCCGCCTGTGTCTGAACGCTGGTCTCAGCTGGTTCAGTGCAGATTCACAGCCACGCCCAGTCAGCCCAGAGCCCGAAAGATCCAGAAGGGCTGGCACTTCCTCTTCTTTCTCATGTCACCTCAAGGGGCAAATGTTCACTTCCTCTCCATATAAACTGCCACCTTTGATTGATATGAGTCAACTGGACTTTTGGGTTCAAAACATCACCCTTTCTTTTGCATAAGGAACACTGAACCCCCTGACTTGAACCTGCTCCTCCTCCCAGGTCTGAGACCCGCCTTGGAGACTGGCTGTTGGTGCAGACACGCTGCTTGGAGATTTCACTTTCCCTTCACGCTGTGGATGCCGGACCCCACGGCTGGATGAATTCCAGCTTCTCTGCGGAGTGCTGGGAAGTCCCTGAGGAAGCACAGACCGCTCACGTGTGATCCTCACCAGCAACTTGGCCCAGTAGGACCAGCAGAAGACAGCAGTGGACACAGCGACCACACAGCTTGGTCCCAGCTCTTCTTGCCCTTCATCTCTTGTGAGGTCAGTGTCTCTGTTTGTTATTTCTGTGTACCTGGCCTCATTCCACAGGTATACAACACAGCAGGATTATATGTAAATCATGAGGGAATCAGGTTTTTAAAATTGCAGTGGGTTAGGCTGTGGGGAGACATCATGCATCATCACATGTCCTTGCAGCCACATGTGATGTTGGAATTCCCCAGCCCTGCCGAGGCCTGGCTGCAGGGGTGGATGATTCTCCCACCCTCTAAATCTCCCCTGTATCCCATTCTTCATCTTCTTTCCCCAGCCCCCAAAAAACTTTGTCCAGAAAAGATCCCTTTCAAAAATCAACATCTGAGTCAAATGCCTATTGTCAATTGTTTCCCACTTCTGGGCAGTTGGAGACCAGTCTGGTCAGAGCCTGTCATGTAGTGCGGGGCTTAGCAGCAGGCACAGTCTCTGAACACTCGTAAGAGGAAATGAGACTAAAGGGCGTTGACTGGGGCAAGTCCAGGCAGATGAGGAGAAGCTTGTTGCTAGTACTTCAGTGTGTGGCACACATCTGGCTAGAGAAAGGTGGAGATTTGTCTTTTAAAAATATAAGACAACTATGCCAACATATTCTTGCTGATAAAACTGTAGGCAATGTAAATGCACGTGGAAACACCTTCAACCTAGATTTCTGGTGCTGGCTGGGCCCTCAGAAGGCATTGGCCTTGCTACTACAGTTGTCAGCTGGCGCCTGGGCACCCAGGGCCATTGCTCCTGGCAGCAGAGGGTGTTCTGGACACAGGAGATGGGACGAGAAGCCCATGGGACTTGAAGTCCAGCCAGTCCTTGGTCTCCACGCAGGAAAAAGAAGGGGCTGAGAAGTGGCTGACTTCATGAAAGGTGTTGGCAGGTATTGCCTCTGCTCCTATGTTCTGATGTCCCAAAAATCAGCTTGGGGTTTTATTGATTTTCTCCAATTTATTTTTCCTGTTTTCAGTTTCATGGAGCTCTACCCTAATTTTTATAATTTCTTTCCTTCTGCTTACACGAGGTTTAAATTTCTCTTTTTTCTTCTTCTAGTTTTCTTAGGTAGAAGCTTAGATTATTGACTTAGATTTTTTTTTCAAATATATGTGCTTAAAACTGTTCATAGCCCTCTAAGTACTGCTTTTGCTGAATTCCATACATTTTGGTAAATTGTGGTTTTATTTTCATTTGGTTCAAAATACTTTAAAATTTCTCTTGAGATTTCTTCTTTGTTCCTAAAGTGTACAGTTTAATTTCCAAGTATTTTAGAACTTTCCAACTATCTTTTTGTTATTTCTACTTTATTTCCATTATGGTTTGAAAACACATTTTTTAATATAAATTTTTTAAATTTACATATATTTGACATCAGTTGTAATCCCCATGTATTCCCCATCACCATATCACCAGTGCACCATCACCTCAGT
>JAGFMF010011501.1:23422918-23477248 GCA_019455555.1 Galemys pyrenaicus
TGACTTATTTCGCTGAGCATAATCCCTTCCAGTTCCATCCATGTTCCTATGAATGCGTCTAGTTTTTCATTTTTGATTGCTGAGTAGTATTCCATCGTGAAAACACATTTTTCAAATAACATATCCTTTTAAATGTGTTAGCATATGTTTTATAATCCAAAATATAGCATATTTTGGTAAATATTCCATGTGACCTTGAAGGATATGTATATTTTGTTGCTGTGAATGTCTATACAAGTCAATTAAATTAAATTGATTGATGGTGCTATTAAGATCAGCTATCTTCTTACTGATTTTTTTTTGCCTGATTGATCTATGGTATTTCTTATATTTCTATCAGTTTGGTTTCTTTGAGGCTCACTTAGTAATTATATACACATGAAGGATGAAGGATTGTTCTGTCTTCCCAGAGAAATGGACCCCTTTATCACTATATAATACCCCTTTTTCTCCCTGACAGTTTTTCCTGTTCTGAAGTCTACTTTGTCTGAAATTAATGTGTCTACTATAGTTTTCCTTCATGTAATGTAGGCTTTGTTTATCTTTCTCTATCCCTTTCCTTTTAACCTGTGTTTTTGCATTTAAAGTGGCTTTATAATAGATAGCATATAATTGGATTTTTAAAAATTCTCTCAATCTCTCTTGATTGGCATATTTAGAATGTTCACATTTAAAATGATTATTCATGAAGTTGGATTACTATCTACCATGTTTGTAACTATTTTCTATTCATTTTGCTTATCTTTGTTTTTATTTTTTTCTCTTCCTTTTGTACCTTTTTCACAAGCATTTTGTGATTCCACTTTATCTTCTCTCTTAGCCTATCAATTATACTTATTTTTAAATATTTTAGGAGTTTCTCTAGAGGTTACAATACATTTTTGCAACTGGCTACTTCATTTTACTATTTTTAAATTTACTTTTTTTGCTTACTACCACTTTATTTCTTCACATCTGCTTGAAGTTTTATCATGGATACTGATGCATAACAAAATGTCATAAATGCCTTTCTCCTGTCCTTACAAACATTGCTGTCAGTCAGGTTGCTTATCTATACACTATAATCACATGTTGCTATTTATTATTTTGAGCAAACAGCTATCTCTCTTTTTAAAAATATTTTATTTATTTATGCATACAAGAGCTGGGGTACAGGCTAGAGGTGTGGGGGTGAGAGGATTCACCAGAGACAGAGTGGGGAGCAGAACAGGCAAAATGACTGAAATACACTGCTGAAGGGAGCAGTAGGCCAGACAAGAGAGGTCTGCTACGCCATGTGGGTCAGCTCCCTGGCCAGGGATTGAACTTGTACTGCAGTGGCTGTGGATTCTTTATAGTGCAGTGCTTGCATCACCAGGGAGGCCCCAAACAGCTATCTCTTAGTCAGTTTAGAATAGGAAAACAAAATGATAATTACATGTGCTCCTTCCCTGATGTTTTTCCTTTCTTTGTGTAGGTCTTAATTTCTGCTTTATGTCAATTTTCTTCTGCACGATAAATCTTCTGGTAATTATTTTAGTTTTTATTTGAGAACATCTTTATTTCTCCTTCCCTTTGAAAGTTACTTCAAAAGATACAAGTTTGCATTGGTGTTTTTTCTTTTATTGCATTATATATTTTTATATTTCCCAACATGATTTCTTTCCATTTTCTTTACTAACTTTACTAATAAATCTTTCTTTACTGCCATGATTTCTGATGAGAAAACTGTTGTAATTTTTATTCTTTTTATTTATTTTTAAAATTATTATTTTTTCTTACAATGTTTGCTTTCTTTTCTAGGTGTAGTCCCCATAGATTCCACCACCAATTCACCCATGCACCATCACCATAGTCCCCTGTGCTCTTCCCATCCCTGCCTTGATCACAATTCCTACAGAATGTCTCTGTTTTGAGTTGTCTGTTTTTTTTTGTTTTGTTGTATTATGTTTTTTGTTCTTGTTGTTGATGTTGTTATTCTTTTTCCTTGATCCCCTCTATTCCTCCTTTCTTTTTCCTTCTGATTTATTTCACTGAGCATAATACCTTCAAACTCCATCCATGTTTCTGTGAATGGTTCTAGTTTATCCTTTTTGATTGCTGAATAGTACTCCACTGTGTACATATACCACATTTTCTTTATCCAGTCATCTATTTTTGGGCATTTGGGTGGATTCCAAGTCTTACCTATTATAAATAGTGCTGCAATAAACATAGGGGTGCAGGTATTCTTTTGAATTATTTTTCTGTGTCCTTTTGGTGTGGGATTTCTGGGTCATATGGTAGCTCCATTTTTAGTAGACTGAGGAACCTCCATACAGCTTTCCATAGATATTGGACCAGTTTGCGTTCCCACCAGCAGTGTAGGAGAGTTACTTTTTCACCACATCCTCACCAACATTTTACTTGCTAGGTTTTTTTAATATGTGCCATTCTTACTGGCATAAGGTGGTATGTATCTCATGGTGGTTTTAATTTGCATTTCCCTGATTATGAGGGATGTTGAACATTTTTTCATATGCCTGTTGACCATTTGAATTTTCTCTTTGGAGAAGTGTCTTTTAAGTTCTTCTGCCCATTTTTTTTTTTACTAGATTGTTTACTTTGTTTGTCTTGAGTCATGTGAGTTCTCTATATATCTTTGTGATCAGTCCCTTATTAGTTGCATGGAGTACAAAAATTTTTTCCCAATCAGTGGGGTGTTTCTTTGTTTTGGGTAATGTCTCTTTTGCTGTACAGAAGCTCTTTAATTTGATGTAGTCCCAGCTATTTAACTTTTCCTTCACTTTCTTTGCTTTAGGTGATGTGTCTTTAAAGATGTTGCTGAGATGTATATCACGTAGTATTTTGCCTATATTTTCTTCTATGTATTTTATGGTTTCAGGTCTTATGTCTAATTATTTGATCCATTTTGAGTTGGTTTTTGTGCATGCTTAGAGATAGTAGTCCAGCTTCATTCTTTTGCATGTAGCAGTCCAGTTTTCCCAGAATAATTTATTGAACATACTGTCTTTGTTCCATTGCATATTTTTTGCTCCTTTGTCAAATATTAATTGTTCATAAATCTGTGGGTTTATTTCTGGGTTTTCTATTTGATTTCATTGGTCTGTGTGTCTGTTTTTGTTCCAGTACCATGCAGTTTTAATTATTATGACTTTGTAGTGTAGTTTGAAGTCTGGAATTGTGATGCCTCCACTCCCCTTCATTTTTGTCAGAAGAGCTTTGACTACTCGAGGTTTTTTGTGTCTCCATATGAATTACATCAATTGTAATTTTTATTCTTGTTCTTCCTTGGGTAAATTTCTCTCCACATCCTTTCTCTTACTCTGGTTACTTTCAACATATATTTGTCTTTCTTTTCTTCAGCTTGAATATAAAATGACTTCTGTAAATATTTGGTATCCATCCAGCTTGGCATTTGTTGAGATTCCTGAGTCTGTTATTAATTTTTGAAGATTCTTGACTTATTGTTTACTTCCAATTGTTCTCCTGTTCTCTTTTCTCATTCTTCTCTTTCTGATATTTAACTTACACCTTTGAGATTGCTGCAGCATGCTTGGATATTGTGTTCTGTTGTTTTGTTTCCTTTTCCTTCTTTTTTTCCCCCTCTCTTTGCACTTTGATTTGTTTTTTAGCTATTTCTTTCTCCCTTCCCCCATTTAGAGGACACAAGAAGGCCAGAGCAGCTGTATTTTGTTAACTACCCTTCCCCCAAGTTAGATAAAATTTGGGTAAAGTGGTTTTTCCTGGGGAGTAGGTCTTTGGAACTTAATAGGGAAAATACTCTGGCAGTTTCTAAAAGTTTTCTTCTCTACCCTACCCTCCCATATCTGAAGAGACACAAGGGGTTTTTTCCTGACTCATAATTGTGAGTATCTGGTGGGGCTCTGGAAACTGAAACCTCAATAGGCTGGAGCCTGTTCTAAGACCGATTTCCTGTGAATCCTTGCCTCCAGCCAGTCATTGAACTACCATCAGGGCATTTCTGCCAGTCTATGACTCTGGTGGCCTGACCCAGGTAAGCTGATCTCCATTTAATTAGATGGGTTAACACCTATGAACCTATGAACTTCACTGGGATAATTCCAAATGCCTAATGGTAAAAAAAAAAAAAAACCCTTTTTCTAAGTTCCTAATATTTTCTCAAGAAACCTCTAGCCTCCAGCCTGGATGCAAATGTTCTGTGGGGGTTACAAGACACCCTTAGTCCCTGTTCTGATCCCTGGGGCATCCTCATCAATAACAGCAATTAGCACTGTGATCAGACTTTCTCTGTGAGACTTTGTTTTAAATTTATCATCTATTCCTCTTCCTCATGTCATTGCTACTTTAATGCCTTTACTCTCTAATGACAGGAGAAAAAAAATATGCTTTTAGTCAACTATTAACCAGAATCCTTTTTGTAAGGAACTCAAAAAGGAATGGGTTTTAATCTATCTTGATGCATGTTTGGAGAATGGGAATTCCCATGAGCCTCTTATAATGGGATAAAAAGAAAACCTTACAAGTCTTTATACTTTTTAGAAATGCAGAGAAGTTTTACAAGACATTATCAGTGGAAGAAACGATTTGTCCAGTCACAATCAGAATTACAAAGCTGTTAAGTGTAGGAATTACTTTTCCCAGGCAGGGTCATAACAAAACATAGAGATCTTCTGGCCTCCATGTAAATACACTTCCACAGGCAGATGTAGATACAGCATGTGTCCTAATTGTGGGTATTCACACAGGATCTCTATATTAATATTCTTGTGACTATTGATGTCTGAAATCTTGCCAAGGCGTCTTTGAACTGATTTTATGATGAAAAAGGTCATTCCTACCTATCTCTGCAGTTACAGATGAGAGAAGTCTAACTCTTTCACATATTCCTGAGATTTCTACTTGTTACTAGAAAAGCTTATAATTGTTTATTGCTTTGTCTGTAACCTTAAAAAAAAAAAACCTGTATTAGTCAGGACTCTCCAGAGAGACAGAACCATTAGGATGTCTGTGTGTGTGTGTGCACAAAGTCACATATTGCATAACAACAGATGTGTTCTGAGAAATGTGCCATTAGATGACTTTGTTGTTCAGGGAATGTTCTAAAGTACATTTATACAAACATAGTTGATAAAACCTACTACACATCTAGGCTGTATACAGGGACCACTATTGTTGACTAAAATGTTGCCGTGCAGTATATAACTCTATTTATCTGTTATCTATCTATCAATCTGTTTATTGACTCACACAACTATGGATACTGGCAAATGTAAAACCTGCAATGTGGGTCAGTGGGCTGGAGACCCAGCAGAGCCAATGGCACAGTGAGAGTCTAAAAACCAGCTGCTGGAGAATTCCTTCTTAATCAGAGAGGTTAGTTTTTGTTCTTTTCAGGCCTTCGATTGATTGGACAAGACCCACCCAAATTGGGGAAGCATACTGCTTCCTCAAAGTTCACCAACTGAAAAGGTCATCTCATCCTGAAATACCCTTCAAGTTGACACACAAGATAAACCATCACAGACAGTATCATATCAGTTCCTATAAACATTTCAAAACTTTAAAATTCAGTTTTTAGAGGGTTCGTATGAACATTTCTATAGTAGCTTTGATTAAGATGGGGTGAACACTTTTATTTCTGTGTGCTGGTATTTCTCAAGCTCAATGAGTTCTTCTCCTGCACTGTTTTTTATCCTTTGAGTAAATAGATTCCATTTATTCCGGTCTTTCCACAAGAGCACTGTGTCACACACATACACTGACTCTCCACTAGCTTCTGTGTCTGGAATCTTCCAGCTCATACAGGACAGCAAGGGACACTAAAACTGACCAAGGACACTGTCCAAATAGTTTGCCGGTCACTTGTCTGAGTTCATGACCCATGTGCACAACTGCAAGACTACTCAGGTTCAGAGAGCAGCAGTACTAGGATTTATTTAACAAACTAGGGAAAAACAGTTACTGAGGCTACCTCACCCGATGCAGTGTCCAGTATTTTTAAGTCCTAAACACAAACGCTCCCCAGATGGCATCTTTCTGCTACTGCAAACCTGGAGCACACGGCAGCCAAACTATAAACTGGAATCCACCTCATGA
The DNA here is from genome assembly GCA_019455555.1 of Galemys pyrenaicus. Classification (NCBI taxonomy): domain Eukaryota; kingdom Metazoa; phylum Chordata; class Mammalia; order Eulipotyphla; family Talpidae; genus Galemys; species Galemys pyrenaicus. Next base: position 23,428,979 of record JAGFMF010011501.1, read on the forward strand.
AGACAGCAGAAGACGCAGCAGGAGATGCTCCCTACATCTGCTAAGATGCCCCAGCACAGCATCAGACAAGTGATGCTCAAAACAGCAGCTGCAGTAGCTCAAGGACCCGACAAATGGCCACACTCTAAGCTCAGCAAAGTGCCCGGCTCCGGGTCTTCACCTTCCCTGCCAGGCTGTGATGGCAGCAAAACCGGGAATGGTTTCAATCACTCAGCTACTTGCAAAGCCTCCGAACTTCTCTCTGAGATTGGCTGCTGGAGGCCTCTCTGCTTCCTTCAGAGGCCCACAACCATGTTCTGGAAGATTGGCATGGTGGGGGCAGAAATCTCTGCCAGAATCACTGAAGATCTGAAAATGCTGAATCCTAAGCACTGAATACTAAGGGCTGCTTCCTCCCTTATATTTCTTTCTTTTTTAAAAAAAATAGATTTATTTATTTATGCATACAAGAGCTGGGGTACAAGCCAGAGTTGTGGGAAGTAAGGGGATTCACCAGAGACAGAGCGGGGAGCAGAACAAACAGATGGACTGAAACACACTGCTGGGGGGAGCAGCGGGGAGGCAGGAGAGGTCTGCTGCGCCCTGTGGGTCCCCTCCCTGGCCAGGGACCGAACTCGCACTGCTGTGATACAGCTACTTCACAGTGAGGCGCTCAACCCACTGCCCCACCAGGGAAGCCCAGACCCTTATATTTCTTATCAGAACTCCACCCAAAAATGCGATACTTTGTTCGCACTCTTCCTGGGGCTGTCTATCCTCACCAGCCGCCCTCTCCAGGGGGCACCGCCTGTAAGTCTTTGGCTTCAGCCACTGCTGACAGAGCCACCACAGGCCTCCCCAACACTCAGTGTGTTTTTCAATGTGCTTTGTCTCCAGGATGTCCACAGAAAGCCAGAGCCCAGGAGAATGGGGCCCACAAGAACAGGATTTACGTAAGATAGTCTTCAGGCTTTTCAAAGAAAATAAGACGAAGATTGCCATTGCGATAACAAAGGAATTTCCTTTCTTGATGACCATCCGAGACCTCGGCTTAATCTCTGAGCAGAAGTATAAGGTAAGTGAGGAGAATGTCCTGCTGTGGTTACACCACACCTCAGGATGCATCAGTCTGAAGGGCCTCCGGTGGGGACGTTCACCATCCTCTGAGTTGGTAGGTGGTAGGAGAAACAGCATCTCAGAAAGCGTTGTTTTTCTGTAATAAATGGTGGAGGGGCAGGGGATGAGATGTGGCAGAACTGAGTGCTGCGTGGGTATAGAGCGCCTTGGCTTTGTTGAGACCATACCATAACACAATTAAAATTTAAGAGGGCCTCCCTGGTGGCACAGCGGGTTGAGCGCCACACTGTGAAGCATTCACTGCAGAGCAGCACAAGTTCGATCCCTGGCCAAGGACGGGACCCACAGGGCGCAGCAGACCTCTCCCTTCTCACCTGCTGCTCCCCTCAGCAGTGTGTTTCAGTCGATCTGCCTGTTCTGTTCTCCACTCTGTTGGTGAATCCCCTTACCTCCCACAACTCTGGCCTGTACCCCAGCTCTTGGGTGCCTAAATAAATAAATGTTAAAAAAAATTAAATAAGAGAACTGGGTAATGTCTCATCACAAAGCCCTCTTCCGTCGCACACAAGGTGACAAGGTGACTGAGACTATTTTGTGGCTTTGGAAGCAGAGTCTTGCTGCTCTCTCACCAAATCCCTTCTGCCCCCCTGACGTTCCTGGGGCCCTGGAAGGAGGTAAAGGTTAGAAGTGGGTATTCCTGGGAGTACTGAGTATAAAGGCTCTTTGTCTTTGTGAATTTTCTCTGCCCTTTGACCAGTTTCACAGCAAGGAACCTGTTTTTCTGGAGCCTCCAGGCCTGGCCAAGGCAGGGAGGAGGGCAGTTGTTACTATCCAGTCAACAAAATGGCCTACTGAGCAGTCAGGGCCCTGCCTGTGGCTTCTCAGCCAGATGCCTAATGTCTCCCACAATATTCAAGTTTGAACTCACCTTTGCTCGTCAGAATTGCTCTCAAGTGTATGTCAGTGCCCATGGGAGTCACAGGGTCTGTTTATGATGTCGGGCACTCAAGGAGTCATCCAAGTACCAGTAATATTGTAACACTCCCCAAGTGCGGGAATGGTCTATTTATGATTGAATCTCCTCTAGGCTGTAACACTTAGCTTCATAATTCTGCATTCCACATTTTAAGGAATTTATGGATTCTTGTGGCAACCTGGTCCCAGTGGAGAGAGTGATGTATGATGTTCTCGATGAACTGGAGAAGAACTTTGATAAGAGGATTATGGAGACACTGTTCAACTGGGTCAACATGAATGCCTATCCTAATTTAATTCAGATTTACAACAACTTAGGAAGAGGTAATTCAATGAATTTTGGGGATTCAAGTTCATTTCGTGCCCTGATTCAATCATTCACTCTTCATGAATATTTGACGATCACTTTATGGAGCGCTGGCTTCGTGGCAGGCACAAGAACAGGAAGCACACGTGGCGGTGTCCCCATGGTGCTGGCCAGGTCACCCCACAGATGATTGCTCAGTTGAGCCCTAAATTTGTTCTGAGGATTTGAGGCTCTACTTTGTTGGGGGAAGATATGAACTTTGCCCTTTTGTGGAAAGAAGACACCCTTCCTGGTTCTTGCAGACATGCTCAAAGATGAAAAGATTTTCTTTGTATTAGAAAGTTTTTCATTCAGTGAAGTTCCATACCAACTAATTCTCAAAACAACGGAGTGCAGAGAACCAAGCCTCCACCCATGTGTGGAAAGCTACAGAGTGTGACTTGAAGGATGCAGGGGCTGAAAAGCAGAAAGACAGATCTTGAGAGGTTATGTTTGGAAACTAATTTTGGAAAAAGAACTTGGAGGGAATTTTTGAGCACCTGATCCCCTGTGCTGAGGAATTTCAAGTTTATGATTTGAGAAATGCAGAAGCAATGAGAGATTCTTAAGCAGAGAAGAAGTAAAGACCATCAGCATAAAGAATGGGATATGCTGGTCTGTGAAAATCATGTTGGAATTGTGAAAATCTTACTAGAATAAGAGCTATCTCATTTCCACGCAACGACATATCCACGTCAGGGAAGGGAATGAAGTTAGTCAAATACCTCGTCACAAATTTTTTTTTATTCCATTCTTTTTTATTTTATATATGTATTACATTGTTTCATTTTTGTACAGTGTATATTTCTCATCCCCATTAAATCCCCACCCCCAATTCGCCCTGAGCCATCACCACACCCATTGCTCTCTTCCCACCCATTTTGTTTCCTAGTCACAAATTTCAAACTGACATTACATTTATGATCGAGAGGTCGCCACGCATGGGCAGGAAAGCCATGGCAGTTACCACTGCTGCCCACGTCTCAGGGACCGGGGTTCACCCCCGGGATTGTGGGGATCCTGTTCCTGGGACCCGCACCCCCATCACCTGGGTTTCCAGGACTCGTGTGCTGAAATGACTCACACCTGATGTCCCCGGTCACCCAGGGGTGGCACCACCAGGACAGGTTCCCTGAGGTGGCGGGAAGGTTCCCATTGGGTGCCAGAGCCCAGGGTGTCCAGGACGTGTGACTGAGATGCAGCCCCAGGGGACCACCGCGATCCCTGATGGCCTTTTCCTTCCTCTCCTCAGAGCTTTCCTACCACTTCCCTTTCCAAGAACTTGAAGACCCGCCGGAGACGCTGAACCTCCAAGCAAACTCTGTGCAAGGTAATTAAGAGCTGACAGCAACTGGCTTTTCCCCTCCCCAAACAAAAGGCCATCAGAGGGCCGGTGGCCAGGCTCGGGTGGCCAGGCTCCTGGACAAAGGTGCACCTGGCGCGGAGGTGCGGGAGAAGGAGCTAGAGGCCAGAGCGTGATGTGCACTACACGTTTGCTGCTGCGTAGAGCAGATCCACGTTTTCCACTGGGCAGAGCAGATTCACGTTTGCTGCTGGGTAGAGATGACAGCTGAGGAGATGAGCCCTTGGAACATGAGTCCGAGAGAGTAAATCTCACTCCACTGCGAAGCAGAGTTAAGGCCCAGAACCAAGGGCGGTAGTTGTGAGTTAGAAATTTGGCGGGTCTGGGGAGGAAGGCAGCCTTGGTCCTACGTGCTAAGCCCGAAGACGAAGCCTTTGGTGTGTCCGAACAGTGTGTTGTGCACGTCATTCTTCAGAAAAGGAAGGAGCGTAGTAGCTGTGTGTAGGCGTGACGCTGTGGAGAGAAGACGAGCGAAGGGAGGAGTGGGAGTCGGCCAGGGGCGGTTCCTCGGGAGAGGACAGCAGTGACACGAGGAGGACTCTGGGCCGGCTCTGACCTCCGGGGACCAGGGGGCGCCGGGCTCAGCGCCGTGATGCAGGAATCAGCTTGTGCGTGTTTGCACGTGCACAGCGTTTCTGTCACCAGCAGCCACTATCCCTAGCTTCTTGGTCTTGGGTGGCTCAGGTTGTATGTCTCTAAGTGCACAAAGTACAGTGACCTAAAATCCACCTACTTTAATAATCAAACTTACACACTGGTAAGAAGACAGAGTGCTTGTAAGTACAAAATTTTCATTAAAAAGTGCAAAGTATATAAAAAAATCTATGTGGAGAGTCATCTGTGTCTGAGGGTGGTGGGAATGAGAACGGGGGGGCAGGTTCTGGGAGGCGGAGGGGTGGCGGTTGTTCTTTAGGAAGAGTAAAAGCGGACCCTGGAGCCCGAGGGGAACTGTGTAACACTCCGATGTGATCTAGGCAACGCCCTCCCTGGACCCCCAGCGCCCTGCAGTGATGGGCAGGTCGTGAGCACCAGAGACTTGTCTCTCAACCACACCAGTTCGCTCAGAACCCCGGAAAAAACAAGTGGATGTGCCCAAGAATCTGAGCAAGCAGGTAAGCTTGACTGGCAATTCAGCATTTGCCCAGACGGCTGACTGAGTGTTTGCGGCTCAGACCGGGTGAGGGATTCCCTGTTCAGAATTCAGAAAAGGGGGTCCCCCAGGTAGATGACTAGTGTCTCGTGACAGGTTTCTTTGGCAAAGAAAAAACCCACCAAGAGACAGACAGGGCAGCACAGTAGAACAGCAGGGGAGAGAAAGAACTGGAAAGAAAAACTGGAGACACAGGGGAAAGAGCCCGAATGCTCCAGAGACGCGGTGGTGGGATGGTGAAGGAGAGCTGTGCTTGGAATCCAGGACACAGGGGTGCTCCCCAGCAGAGGCAGCTACGGAACTAGACTGGAAGGAGAAGTGTGGGGAATGGAGAGGGAGCTGTAAAAAGACAGGGAAAGAGGCAGAGCGAACGTGGAAAAAATAGACCTCCACTCCAATTTCACACCCTCCACGATCAAAAATCATTCAACCTAAAAGTTAAGACTGAAATGATAAAGCTTTTAGAATAAAACACAGGAGAATGTCCTGCAAGCTTTGGCGAGCGAACATCATCATATTGCACACAAAAAGCGTGGAACATGAAAGAAACACTTAGTCAATGGACTTCATCAAAATGACACTTTTCTGCTTACCCAAAGACATCATTAAGAAGAGGAAGTGGTGTCAGAGAATGGGAGAAAATATTTGCAATGCACATACTTGACAAAAGATCGTGCCCAGGATACGTGTGGAGGGGCTCCTGGTGATGAATTTAAGGTCACAGAATAATAAAAATACAGACTGGGGTAGCCAACGGAGTTGCTGATTATGCCCACTTTCATCCCAAAACCTATCCCCCCATCCATGCATCCACCCACCCGTCCATCCATCCACCCACATACGGGCAGGCTACGCCTGGCTTCCAGTGGCTCTCCTGTGTTGTGGGCAGGGAAATAAAGCACAGGGAAGCAAACAGGTTAATTTTTCAAAGACAAGCAGAAGAGGAAGAGTGGGCACTGGCATCACGGGCGTGTTACTGAGGGTGTCGTCTTGAGGTCAGTCTGTGGCGGGGGGTGAGGGGGTCATGTGGTTGGACTCTGAAGGGAAACAAAGGGTCCTGTGAGTTCCCAAAGGTGTAAACCAGGATCCACTCTAAGACTTTCATTAAAGCAAAAATAATGTTGGTGGAGAGAAGGGAAACCAGGGAGAGAACACAGGGAGGGATCCAACCACTTGGACTTGGAGAGATCTGGAGTGAGGGCGCAAGAAAGGCTAAGAGGAGAACAAAGATACGGTATTACTGAAAAAGGGAAAGCAAGGGACAGGAGAAAACAGGGGCAGTCCAGGCGGCCACAGAACGGCACTGCGGCAACCAGACGCGTGGGAGCAGAAATGCAGGACAGGGAGGAGGCAGTGGGAGGAGGCACAAAGATGGCGGCCAGCAGAAGGGGGCGCGACTCGGAAGCAGGGGAGTGGGGCAGGGGCGGACACTTGACGTGGCCGTCCTCGTTGGCTCCAGCTGTTTCCGGTCACCCTCTATGACCCCTTACCTCTTTGCTCTCCACAGCGACCTGTGACCTCAGACTTCCCCAAAACACTAACCAAGGAGAACCGTCGAGGGCGCTCAGCCCACCAGCAGCCGAGGGAGAAGGTAACTTGCTTCACGTCCCCAAGCAGCTCAATAGGCCTTTTGTTTCTGTACGCAGGAAAGGTATCTGCCTCTGCCCCCATGCTAGCTTTCCTTCTTCACACTTGCACGTGTGCAGACAGAATCGTGTTCACCTTATTTTGTTGGGTTGCGCGCAGGACGGAGAGAGAATATGGCCAGGCCAGACCGGGGCACCAGAGTGGAAGTGCCTGGGTGGTTTTGTTCAATGCAACAAAAATCCAAGTCTCAGAAAGTTCCGGCGAACTCCAGGGACATGTTGTTGTCCCTTCTGGAGGCGCCAGTTCCTAAGAGACGTTCAAGTGGAGGCCCCTCGCTCGACGTGATGTCTTCAGTCCACAGGAGGCCCTGGAAGCACAGAACTCGGAGATTGGTGTCTCCTTGACATCAAGACAGGGGACGAGCAGGGCCCTGTCCTGAGCATGTCCCTGCTGGCGTGGTGGCACATCGGGGCACGGGGCGACCACACGCTGCTCAGGGCCAGGGGAGGCTGCGGGCTCGGGACTGGGACAGAGCCTGACGACGCCGAGGGAGCCCTCCGCACAGACGATGTCAGTCGGGAGGCAGGGATCGAGGGAGATGGTGGGAGAAAGAGTGGACCCGTGATCGGGGTGGAAAGACCTAGAACAAAAGAGAAAATGAGCAGAAGTGCGGAACAAGCCGGCCAACGGGGAGCACGAGACGGCAGAGTGGAGGGCTCAGTGCGGCCGGGCGGCAGAGCCACCCTGTGTCTCCTGTGCAGGCGCAGGGGGCGCGCAGGAGGAGGCGGGAGGAAGCACGGGCAGAGCCGCGGCTTGGGCCTCAGCTGTGGGCCTGGGGCTGTCTCTCTTCTGGGAAGGCGGCTCTCGTGCACTCGGCTAGCTCATTGCTCCTCTTCAGAGTCCTTTGACCCCGAAGCTCCCCAAGTGACCAGTGAAGAAGACCCGGAGGAGGGGCCCAGTGAAGTTCCCCAAGTGACCGTTGAAGAAGACCCGGATGAGGGGCCCAGTGAAGCTCCCCAAATGACCGTTGAAGAAGACCCGGACGAGGGGCCCAGTCACCGCAACTGTGCTAGAGAAGGTAACTGTGGTTTCGAGTCCCCTTTAACTAATTGGATCTTTGCTCTTCTACCCACAGGGAGGGAAACGTCTCCCCTTTCTTCTCCTCCACTAGCCTGTTCCTCTTCACACACTTATACAGAAGAAGCACGTGCAGAGCAGAAGGAGAGACAATTAAGTGTGCAGGAAGGGAGAGAGATGGGGCGCGCCCCAGTGTCCAGTGGTTGTGACAGGGAATGTTAACCCATGGGTCCAGGAGAGCCCGAGGGCAGCGACAGTCTCACCGATGAGATAGGACACCACCACCACCACCACCCCCCACCCCGCTGCCCGCTACGTTCCTTCAGTCACGTGTCCGGTTCTCTAAGAGATTTAATTCTGTTCAGCAGAAGACGGCCACACTGGGTTAGATGCATGGGATGAAGAACAGTCCCAGCAAGCGCTGAGCTCCCCAGGAACAAGTGGAATGACAGGTAAGGGAGTTGGGGACTGTCTGGGATGCAGGTGTCAGAAGCACGGTGTTTCCGGAGGGTGTTCCTCTGAGCACACCCACAATCAAAAGTGCAGTTAATTCTCAAATTTATGGTTACCTTCACCCCTTAGGGAAATGCCAAGAGATAGGAACCCTCGACAAGTTCCAAGGTAAGAGATTCCGTTTGGTGTTGTAGGTTTTCATATAGTCAGTTGTAGCAGACAGGAGTCCACACAGGGAAAAACAAGTGTTGCACAAAATTTTAAATAACTTTATTTTTTAAAGATTTTCATTTATTTATTTATGCATACAAGAACTAGGGCATAGGCCAGAGGTGCCGGGTGAGAGGAGTCACCAGAGACAAAGCAGGGAGCAGAACAGGAAGACTGACTGAAATACACTGCTGAGGGGAGCAGTGGGCAAGGCAGGAGAGGTCTGCTGTGCCCTGTTGGTCAGCTCCCTGGCCAGGGAGCGAACTCAGGCCTCAGTGGCTGGTGATAGCTTCATAGTGCTGAGTCTTAACCCCTTGCACCACCAGGGAGGCCCAAATTTAAATGACTTTAGTAGAAATATTTGTAGGTATTTCCTCCAGGTATTTATTGTTCTCTCTCGAGAATGTTTATCTTCACCTTTTCCCAGCACAGGAACATAATCTTTGTGTCTGTATCACCTATAGATAATAAATTTATTGGTTAAGTTCTCATAAAATATGTCATCATAATATCTTTTCTTTGTCTAAATACTTTGAATTTTTTTATCTTATTATAGAAATAGTTGATGGCTTCACATGTCTGAGATTCTTTAGGGATTGAGTTATTTTCTACTCTATGGTTAAGTCTCAAAAGTTGGGTTTAAGCTGATTTTTATAATTAGGTTGAGTCATGGCCTTTATATATGTTGTTTGTAGCATCTTTGTCTTCATTGCTCATGAATAGATCCAGATGAGTATTTTTTAAAGCTACTTAATCTTTGATTAAAATTAATTTTAGAAACATAATTGAAAATAAAGCCATCCTATTTTAGGAGTTGGGTTGGTGTGATAACATTCAAAAATTTTTTGAATTGCAACACTGGAAACACTTTAGAAGAACATTAACAAGGTGACGATGAATCTGTCTAGGAAAGTTAGTGGTAGTGAGTAGAACCTTACAGGAAGGTAGAGGCTTGAAACATTAAACAAGGAAACAGAGAAGCTCAGGATAAAAGAGAAAAGTGCAAAGGAAAATGTGACAGTTGATGTGATAACCCAGGATTCCAGGAAAATCTTACTCTGATGAACTTGAATGAAGGTAATCTGCTCCTTGCAATGCCCGGCATGTTCTGAGGCTCTTTGGGTGGTTAAAGGTGTCAAATAATTCACTTGATATCCATCTCTTATCTGATCTGCTTGAACAGATTTGAAACACAACATTCAAAGTTATGACCTGTTACAAAGGCACAGCAATGTTCCGCTTTAGCGGTCTGCCATGTTCTGGACATGTGACTTTGTTCGCTCTGGATAATCTTGCTTTCTGTAGAATGGGCTCTACCAGAGTCTGAAGCATTCGTTGCTTCACCAGTGTGGTACTTCATTAAATTCAGTTCAGTTCAGTTTCTTTTCACTTCATTTTACCCTCATTTTAAACTTTGTGATAAAACTTACCACCAAACAAAGTCAGGATGCAGTATAGGGGCACACAAAATATATCTTCTGGAAGTAGATACTGAAGACAAAATTCTGGGATTCCTCTTTATTGAACAAGGGTGTGTGTGTGTGTGTGTGTGTGTGTGTGTGTGTGTGTGTGTGACATATTCTTTATCCGCTCATCTGTTGACGAACACTTAGGTTGTTTTCATACCTTGGCTATTACAAATAATGATGCAATGAATATGGACCATGTCTTCTCAACATAGTGATTTTACTTCCTTCGGGTATATATGCCCAAAAGTGGAATTACTAGATCACACAGTAATTGTTTTCAACCCTATACTGGAAGCTCCATATTGTTTGCCACGGTGGCCGCACTAATCCTCAAGCCACCAGCAGTGCTCAAGCATTCACGACTCTCTGCAGCCTCACTGGAAATCATCTCTTGCCTCGACAATCTCTTAACCTAATACAAACTCTGCCATATGCCATAACCTAAAAGAGGGGGTAGTGACATGCTATTCACAATCCCTAGAGCAAGGGAAGGAAATCTCGGGGGGGCCTCACAGCTGTGGTTTCCCTCAGTCACGTGCCCCGATCTCTAAGAGATTTAATTCCTTTCAGCAGAAGACAGCAACACCGGGTTAGATCTGTGGGATGAAGAACAGTCCCAGCAAGCGCTGAGCTCCCCAGGAACAAGTGGCACGGCAGGTAAGGGAGTTGGGGACTGTCAGCAGGACGCTGTTTCCTGAGGGGTCTCCTCTGAATTCTGCTTACAGTGGGGCTTGTTATTATCTAGAAAATAATTAGCCACATAAACCATTGATTTCCCCAAGCTAATAATACAGGCTATTCTTAGCAACTGGACATCAAGAAAAGCTGAACATCAGTATATTAAAGGAGGGAATTTAGCTTTAAAAGAGATTGTCTTTGAGTTAGGCTCTATAGCACTTAGGCGACCTATTTTGCTTATTGCTGCGGATCTCGAATCATGCATGGTATAGGCAGGCTGATGCTCAGATTAACTATAAATAAATCATGTGCAGGAGAATTTTCCAGGTATTCTAAAGTTAGTCTTTCATAAGATTTATTTGTAGCATTGATCCATACCTACTAACTTTATAAACAATTTTTAAAGAAAAGAGGAGTATTCATTAGATAATAGTCTGAAAGTAGCAGCTGTTGGTTGAACATGGAACTTTTGGTCATTTTCCTCTCTCCCTTTTATAGAATACCATCTTATGCATTTTTCACTTTTGGATTTGTCAAAATTTCCTCATGGAAGCCCAAAGTGACCTTTTGCAAAATGTTGCTGTTTATTAAGATACATGCAAAAGTTAGAGTCACACCAAGTGTACAAACATCCTCTTCCTTTTGTACACTTGGTATGATGCTGGCGGGAGATTGTGACGTTGGCAAAGACAGTTCTCAGGGAACAACACAGTTGTGAGTGTGTCCTGCACGTGACAGGGTCTTGAGTCCATCAACCCAGGAAGACACTGCAAAGGGGATACAGAAGCAGATACCGCATGGTTGAAATCAGATTATGTGCTCGATAAAATTATTTTCTTTCACAAATGATAAGATGTCAAGTATCTTCATGAAGATTTTAGTGGAGCTAAAGTGTGGCCAGATGTCTTTGCACCGATTGCCTACTACAAGACCCAGGTCCCCTAACTCATCTTTGGGGCTGACTTTGGGGCTGGGGATTCCTCAGGTCTGTGCCTCCATCCATGGCTTTGGTCAATATCCCCTAGTGTTCGAGGGGCACAGGAGAGTCAGGGACAGGAGAATCACATGGACACAGACACAGGTTTCTGGAGTGACTCTGGCTGGTTGACTGACTTCTGAAAGTCTAAGGCTGCCTTTGCCTGGCCAGCTTTCATTAGTGGTGTAAGTAGTCATTGGCCAATGGGGCTGAGTTAAACTGGTTCTGCTGATAACTTCTTAAAATTTTCAAAACATTTTTTCCCCCAGAAGGCCAAGATCTTTTTACTTCTTGGGGTTGCAAGGAAAACAAAGGTAGGAAAGCAGAATGAGGTGCAAAAGATGAGGATGCACAATTCTATTAGATCTCAGGTCTGATTATGGGAGCAGAGATACTTCTGCAGAAGGCAGCTCCTGCTAGCACAGATGATGGGTGCGTAGCTGAGAGCACCGGAGCGTTTCCCCGGGCTCAATCCAGGACCCCTGGACCTTTGTTTTTCTAAAGAAGCTTCAGAAGCTCGCCACCTCTCCCATGATGGGCAAAGTAATGAAGACAATTAAAAACAATTCTGATAAAGGCAAGAGAGAATACGAGGGAGACTTACAGCAAGAGTCAGCTGTTGGGGAATCGATGAACAACCTCAGAGGCAGAATAGAAAAATGGTTGAACCAGGGTACAGAGGAGAGGCTCACTGGGACAAACAAAAGTCTTCATAAATCATGATTTTAACCCAGAAGCAGAGTTACCAGCCCTTGAAGATGAGGCGTGTTCTTGTGTCATGTGCTCCCCCAAACACGTGCCAGCAAGTTGGCGAGCAGGCACTGAAGCATGTGAAGCACAGAGACAAGCATGTGACATGATGGGTAAGGCTGCCCGAAGACTGGGCTTTGGGGGTGACTCTGAGCAACCCCAGACTCCAGGCTGAGTGACAGGCCTCTATGAGTTCTTCACTGTCACTTGCTTTTTTCCAGATAGTGTAGCTCTTGGCAACAACTCCGCTTTGGGAAAACACAAGACAAGGAGAAGTAAAAATGCCTAAGATTTTACTTGCTTTTGGGGTTAAAAGACGTTTTATAATGTTGCTTTCATTATAGATATCCACTTCACCCCAGTATCCTGCTCTCTGCATTTGCTTGACCCAACCTTCTTGGCAACACCAGGGAGTCAAACGATCATTCAAAAGTCACGTTTAATAGAGTGCTCTGTTGGTTACATATATGATGTAGTAGAAATACACTTAAAGATGGCAGCATATTGTCCACTGCATCTGATTATGATATTAATTATAAAGGACGATTTATACAGTGATTGCTGTCCTAATCACACCCAGTCTGCTATGAAATCCAAAGAAAACAGCTGTACTTCTGCTAGCAGATGAGTATCATTTTGTCAGAACCTTAAAAGGGTCTCGAAAGACAACAGACCTTGCCACTTAATAATCAGAATGGAAGACATCAGATTATTCCTTTTTTTAAGATTTATTTATTTATAGATACAAGAACTGGGGTATAGACCAGAGGTGTTGGGGGAGAGAGGATTCATCAGAGACACAATGGGGATCAGAACAGGCGGATTCACTGAAACACACTGCTGAGGGGAGCAGCGGGGAAACAGGAGAAGTCTGCTGTGCCACATGGGTCCGCTCCCTGGCCAGGAATTGAACTTGTGCTGTAGTGGCTGCGGATACTTCATAGAGCAGTGCTTATCCTCTTGCACCACCAGGAAGGCCCCAGATTAATTATTCTTCACCAAACACATTTTTCATGAGTGTCCTCCAGCACACCATGGTTTATGTAATGATTTCCTATAAACTTTTACACATAAGATCATGTTTAATCCTCACACAAATTATATAAGACCTAGACAAATATCCATGAATAAACTAAAATGCATGTGTATTTAAGAGTGTTTTTCAAAGTTCAAATGAGAAATAAAGGCTAACCCAGGACCCATCCTAGATGCCTACTTTTTAATACAGTAGTTTTTAGTTGTTTTAGAAAAATAAGCTGTAATCCAAACATCTCTGCATGGTGAATTGTCCTAAAATTTGTAACTTTTATTTATTGATTCCTATTTCCTCACTATCATTTGTAATTTCATTGATATCGTAGATCTTGGAAACAACTCCACTGCGGGAAAACGCAAGAAGAGGAGAAGTAAGAATGCTTAAGATTTTACTTGCTTTGGGAGTTAACATAAGTTTTTAATGTCACTTTCATTCTAGATATCCATAGCTTACTCTCTGGAACCTGCAATCTATTATTTTACATGGAAAAGAGTATTTTACAATAGAATCAAGTAGGTATCTTGAAAGAGGAGATTATCCTGGATTATCTGGGTGCTCCCAATATAATCTTCGAGGCCTCAAAGAGTGGAGAATCATTCCTGACAGAGGAGAGGAGAAGTGGCTGAAGAAGATAGTCACAGAGAGATACAATATTGCTGACTTTGAAGATGGAGGGAAAGAACAAAGTTTGTAGGTCACCCCTAGAAGCCAGAATAGATTCATCCTCCATTTTGTTCCAGGAAGGAATAAAAACCAACTGAAATCTTGATTTGAGCCCAAAGAAATCTTGTTAGAGTTCTAACCATCATAATTTTAAGATGAAAACCCACTAAATCTGGGTCATTTGTGATGGCAAGAAAGAAAGGGTAATGCAGATCTTGTTTATTGGAAGTGGGGTGCAGCTATCACACATTCCTGAAAATGTAAAAGTGGTTTCAAAATTGGGCATTGAGCAGGGGAAGACTGGTAAATGGAAAGAACTTTAAATAAAAGGATAGAAAATGTCTAGATTGCCTTGAACAGTTGGTTAGCAGAATATGGATGCGAAAGAGTCTTCTAGTGAGGGAAGGAAGCAAGAACATGCTAAACCTGTAATATCTTAGAGAATACATAAGGCATCAGGAAGAGTCTGTTGGTAGAAATATGGAGTTTAGTTAAAGGGTTCATTGGTGAGGACTCAGAAGGGAAAAGTAACATGGTTTGGAAACTGGAGGAGAGCGAACCCTTATTGTATTGTAGCAGAAAGCTTGGCAAAATCCTGTCCTGTCCTGAAGATATGTGAAGACAAAATTTTCTGAGTATGTAGCAAAGGAGACTGCTAAGTAAATTGATAAAGAAGTTGGAATGAAGGAAATAAAAATCAGGATAGAGATGAACAAAGTGTAGATTTAAAAAAAAAACTGTTTTTTTTTAAAGACCAACAATATAGACAAATGGTTAGCCAGACTCACTGACAGAAAACAAACACAAAAAATTAGAATCAAAAGAGGAGTTATAACAGATACTACAGAAATACAAAGGCTAGTTACAGAGTATTATGAATAATTACATAGCAATGAATTGGACAATCTAGAAAAAGTGGACAAATTCTTAGGCATATACAGCATTCCAGGACTATATCATCTGTATATTTTATATATATATATAACCACAGCAGTTACCTTTTCATGTTTCAGCAGTTATTTTCCTGTGTTGCTTTTCCTAATTTTCAGGGGAAGCTCATCCCCTAGACTCTCTCAGGTCCTCGCAGAGTACAGTGTAACTCAGAATCAACCTCACTTTGCTAACTGATGGTTAAGAATTTTGCCCCATTCTTGTGGCTCAAAGTCTGGGGGGAAAAAAAAACTTGGAAATTGCTAACCATAGGAATTGGGAATTACTTATGGCTCTGAATGCTTAACTTCTCTCTGTGTGTCTTTTAAGAAAAAAAGAGAGCGCATTGCTGGACAAGAATCAAGAGAAAATATGCAGGGCGGAGAAACATGCAAACGGCTATGCAGAACAAAAGAAGCGGTCAGTATCTTAAAACACTGCTATGGTTTTGGTTTTCTAGCAATCTCCCAGGACCGTGACAGAGTCTGAGCTGCCTGTCAGTTGGGATAGAGGCATAGACGCTGTAACGAAGAAGCTCCAAAATACACAGCTTCCAAAAAATGGCTTATTTCTCATAAATGTACTAGTCCACGCTACGCGGCGTAGGGGCTGATCGAAAGCACTCTTTATGGCTTCTTCCCTGGGTGAAGACATCTTTATTAGTTTGGAAAGACATGCCCTCCTTCAGCTTGTTCATTCGAAGCCCCTCTGTAAAAATCAAGTCTCCACCCATACCATTTGCAGAATGTTCCAGAACTCCCTGAGCTCTTTCATCTCTGGAGAAAACTAATGTGAAAGTGACATGAAGTGAAGCAGAGAACAGGAATAGAAGGCAAAGACCATCTCCTCTCTCAGTTTGCCCACTCAGAGTTATGTCAGGAGGGACAAGTTCAGTCTGATTTGTCTCCAGCTACCTAACCTCAGCGAGCTAGTTACAGCTGGCCCGCTCCCTCAGACTGTGAGTGCAGTCTACAGTTCAGTGTCCTCTGGGGGACTGATTAGATTAGGAGTTAAGACAGCGTTATTGATCCTGGTTTCTCTGGTAAAGCGTTTCCTTTGTGTGAGATTTGAGGATGATACAGAGGCAGACATTCAATAGCTCTATATTAAAAGTGACACATGGAAGAAAGAAGTAACTCTAGAGGCGCCTGCAGTTGACTTTCCTAAGTACCCTCTGTCTTTTGAGGAACAAGTTCAAGGTGGGCAGTGGTGGGGTGGGAGGAGGTGTGCAATTGCGAAATATGAGATGGAACGAGGAACTCTCTTTCAGTATCAAGAAAGCCCAGGTATGAACATGTGAATTTTCACGCTCCAGTACTACCTGTGACCTGCGGGGAGGTGAAGGGAGAGTTACATAAGAAGAAATTGCAACGAGGTGAGTGTCATGGTCTACTTTAATTTGCAAGTCCTATCTGAAGGGATCCCAAGAAGCAGTGGAATTATCCGTGTGCATTATCTGTCACTCAAGAAATTGGGGCTGCAGTTTGATTTAAGAAATTGGGGCTGGAGGAAGGGATCCCTAAGATGGTAGACATACTCTGCATAGTAGGTGCTCACCACCCCTGCCCCGACATGTGCATGGCATCCCCCAAATAACCATTGAGATGTGAATGATAAATAAAAGGGAGGAAGGAAGGAGGCCCTCAGCCTTCACCTTTGTAACCTGAATCCCTTCTGGCTCATCACCCCAAAGACGCCAATGCAGCCAGAAGAGCCCAGAATTTAGAACTAGAAAACCTGAGTCCCAGCCTCAAAGATGCCAAGAGTGACAGATTACTTTGAGTGGACAAGGGAACCTCCCTGAGCCTGAAATTTCTCATCGAAAAAGAGAATAATAAAACCCCACTTCATGGTATAACTATGAGGAATTACTTTACGTAAGGCAGATAAAGTACTCAACAGCTTTATGAGATAAAACTCACATATCATACTCTTCACTACTTAGCGTGTACAAGTCAGTGCTGACTTTTGTTTGTATAGTCACAGGATTATACAGTTATCACCCCTATCTAAATTTAGAATACCCCCCCCAAGGAAGCCCCAGGTCAATTAGCAGTCAAAGACCCTCCACCTAACCCCACTGCCCAACACTAAGCAGTCACAGATCTAATTTCTGCCCTATAAATCTGCCTGTCCTAGATATTTCATGTAAAGGAAATCGCTAACATGCCTTTTGTGACTGGTTCTTGGACTTAACAGGATGTTTTCTAGGGTCATCCCTGTACTATTGTGCTTTCCCTTTTAATTCAAATAATTCAATATTTGGGGTATGGAGATACCCCCATCTTTTTCCTCCACTTCTCAGTTGGGTTGTTTCCATTCTTTGAACTATTATTAATAATGCTGTTTTAACTATTATGAATAATGCTGTTTTGAACATCTATGTGAAAGCTTATATATGAACATCTATTTTCAATTCTTTGGGTATATTGCCAGGGTGAATCAGAAAATGTCCTAATTCTCTGCTTAAGTTGTTAAGGAAACACCAAAATACTTTCCAAATGGCTGTATTAGCTCATAGTCCAATTCTCTACTTCCTTGCTAAGACATGGTATTACAGTTTTAAATTATGGTCCACCTAGTGGATGTGAAATAGTGTCTTACCATGCTTTTGACTTGCATTTCTCTTGTGACTAATGGTTTTACCACAGGACTATCTTTTACACATAACTGAAATTTTCTACTAGACGACATGATTCAGGGATGGGGTAGTCTCTGTTCAATAGAGCCGTTAAATGAGTCATATTGTGATGGATATTGCTGGGGTGCCATTCTGAGCAGTAAGGCCCCCCAACTGCCCTCTCTGCCCAACCTGAGCTTCTGCTGCCACATTGTCACCACGGTTAATTGGTGATTCAGTTCTATTCTCGGGCCCCAGAATTCAATATCAAATTGAAATCCTCCCACTTGTCAGAATCACTTCTTTTTTCTTTGTAGGTGATTTTGAAAACATTTTAAAAGGTTGATTTTGATGGTAATTATCACTTTTTGTTGTACAAGTTCAAAGAAATGTGCCCAGGAGTCAGGAAATCTCCTTTGAGGGCACTCAGGGGCTGGGTTTGAGAATTCTAAAATCAGTCACCCCTCCCATTGTTCACCTCGAGTCCAGATGAATGTGTCCAGACCCACTGGGGTGGAGAAACCACATTCTGCCTTCTGAGACCAAAAAGAGCCCAAGACCAATGTACCCTCATCTTGCAGGAACCTGGGTGCGTTGTATACAAGGTGAGGATGGAGTCTGGTTCACCCCCAGGGCATTTGAAGTGAGAGGAGGCCGAGCTCGATCAAAGAATTGGAAGATAAGTGTGCGCTGTGGCGGGAGCACCCTGAAAAGGCTGATGAAGGTATGACAGTGAGTGGAAACTCACCACATAGACACGGCAGACACAGACAGCCAGGGGGCCTGGGTGCCTTCCGTGTCTTTCAACCCAAGAAACCTGTATTCAGCCTACAGTGCTCAGCTCAAATGTCAACTCTCTCTGAGTATTTCCAGACTGACCTGCCCTGATCTTCCAGAGTCCTCTGTTAAGACTCTTCTTATGCTGTCGATTATTTATCCTTCCCTGCATTTTCTTTTTCTCTCTAGACCCCTCTAAGGGTTGTCTATGTTTGTGTGCCCATGACTGATCAGAGAGCTGGTATGCAGTAGCTTTGGGACTGATGGAACTGCCCTGGTGTAAAGACACAAGCGTGGGTGGCACTGGTGAACATGGAAAGGAGGCGTGATGTGTCCAAGGCATCGTGATGAGGGGCCTCTTAATCTTAGGGGAAAGCACAAGAGAAACGAGAATCTACAGATATCAGCTTCAATGGACTGAGTTCCAGAATTACAAGTGAGAGAGATGGATTTCTCTGTCTCTGGTTTCTCATCTTTGGGTTTGAGTTGACAGTGGGACATTCAGGTAGAAATAGTATTTTAACCCCTTGGGAAGTGGTTAAAAAATGCCAGACTCACAAAACAAAAACACAGGCTAACCATGTACTTGGATCTTTTTATCTTTCAGGAAGGATTTCTATGCGGTCCTCCAAGAAGCAGGAAAAGAAAGGTGATTATTATATAACTTTGTACAAGTTCTTCTCATAAAACTGATTTGACATGTTCAATGTGTTATTTTGTGGCTCCCAAGTATGTAAGTACAATTCAGTTTCATCCATCCTACCTGTTTCTTTTTTCCTATGTGCCTTCCAAATAGCTACTGTGGACAGTCCTGTTGCATAGACAAGGTCTTCTTTGAAAGGGAAACCATTTGAGATGCAGATGATAAAGAATCATCCAAATAGAACCCGGGGTGAGTTTTAGCTATTGATGCAAAAACAGTGAGGGTGTCCAAGTCAGAAAAGCAAGCGTGTTTGTGTATGGAGTACAGAAAACATTTCCTAAATGGTGACAGTGTCATCTTCAACTCACAGGTTGGTGTTTTTGGGTTTTTTTTTTTTCCGTTGATTTAAATTTTCTACCTTGATTTAAATCTGATAGAGCAGAAGTTTGCTCACCATCATCAGCTAGCTGGGCTGACCGTTCCATGTGAGTGGCAAACAAAAGCCAGCTTCTTTTCAGAGCTTTTACCTTTCCTTACACCTTCTAACAGAATGTACATGCAGACATGCAACATTATTTTTCAAGGGGTTATTATCTCCCCTTCATGAATATGGTGCTGTTGGGAATACCAGGAGCTCGCTGTATTGTGCAAGAGGGAATACCCTAGAAAATGGTTCACGTGGACGCCACCCCTTTGGCACCCCAGAGAGGCTGTGAGACCTCCCTTCTCTCTGGGAGAGAGATTTCTCCTTTTACGGAAGAAGCAATGGAGAGGGCAAACGAGCATGTGAGGAGCGGTTTGGATTCAGGACAAGTTGATGGTTTTTCAAAGACTGGTTTTGATCAGTCCAAGAGGGTACATTTGAGAAAAGCAGATGAATTGCAATTTGGAAAACTCACTCTAATTGGTATCGTGAACCATGAGCAAATCCAGAGACTCAACGGTGGGGACCTGCTATTATTGGGGAAAGCAGGGTGTGGTGGGGGGACTACTCCGTGGCTGGGCGAGAGCACTTTTTATTGGGGGAGGTACTGCTGTGCAGGAAGAATCTCCTTTGGGGTACTAAAATGACTTCTCCCTGTTTGAAAGTGTGAGGGTTTGCTTCTTCCCTTTGGGGCACGCAAGAAGGAAGTGTGCGCGGTAATAGTGTCAAGTAGCCTCGTGCGCGCTCCCTGTACAGGCCTCCCGACTGCAGTTTTAATGGTGGTCCCCTTATTAATTTCCACACTAGACAGGGATGAGCCTTTGAAGAAGAAGGGTGGGGAAGAAAGGCAATTCTGAAGCACTTCAGGTAGAAATGTGTGTCCAAGACAGCCACAGACTTCTCAGCTCGGTCATACTTAGTTGGCCAAGAGGATTTCACCTTCCAGTAGGAATTTGAGGTCCGTGCCTTTACTTGACCTGATGCTCTGGATGGCTTAAACCCTCAGCTCTGGGAGGTTCATCCACAGCACTGCCCGAAGGAAAGCGCTTGTTTGCCCTTGTCAGTGAGTGTGTCAACAACTAGCATCGGGTGTCAACATGTCTCAGTGTAGACTACCATGAGATGGCAGCTCCCTGACCCGCAGTACCTACCTGAGTCATGGCACGACACTGTCTGCCACAGGCCGTGGCTGCCCCTGCCTGCTCTCCAGTCCACAGAGACACATCGTGAGTCTCCCATGAGGAACAACAGCTCCCCAAAGGGAGAGATCCCAACGTTTGCTACCCCAGGTCTCCTGCGCCACAGAGGCTCTCGAGCTGATGGAGCCCCTTGGTCTCCAGAAGCTTCATTGTCACTCTGGAAACCACAACAGCTTTCTAGCTCCTGACAAGGAGTGACAGTGACAGCTGCCACTCCAGAATGATCAGTGCGCTCCTCCAGAACCCCGTTCGTTGTTTGGTGATATTTGCTTACGCTATAGCAGATAACCTCTTTGCCTAAGTGAAACAATGCTTGTGTATTCACTCACTGAACATGGAGTTATCGAGCACAAACTTTGTATTCTGTGCTTGTTCAGAAGAGGCAGGAAACCTGGCCTGTTCTCCATGGGCTGATTCAGGCCTGGGTTTTTTAGAGAATAATCCTCAATGGCCATTAAAGAAGATTGAAATAATATCCATGACCTTAAGGACTGTTTCAACGTCACCATCTGACAGATTAACTAACTGGGGGAGGGGAAGGGCCTCTAGGCCATGCAGAGAGGTGGGCAGTGGCACGCCACTCCTGGTGTCATTGTCCCATGGGCCACTCTTGGGTGTCACCTCCCTGTCCCGGCTGTAGATTAAGGTCGGGTGCCTGTATGCCAGCAGGGAGGGAGCCAGGCGGTCCCGGTGAAGCAAGAGCGATGTCAGTCCAGGAGGTGGCCATCAGCTACCTCTGCACAGCCAGCCGGCTGATGTCGGGGGGCTAGGATGGAGGGCTGATGAGGGTGTCCTTCTGGAAGAACAGCAGCGCCGGGAAACGGGGATGCAGCTGATCTTCAGGGCGGAGCCCCAGGAGAGCTATAGCAGGTCGTGGGGTTCCGCCTCCCCTGCGTGGGTGTCAGAACTCAGGGCTCTGCATGGGGTGGGGGGAGGTTGTGACGAATCTGGAGACGGACGCCCTCCTTGCAGCTCCTCCCGTGGGACGAGACCCTCTGTGTAGAGAAACCGCCGCGTGTCCCTCAGAGAACATTTTCTCCAATTCCATCTGCTGAAACCAGGACGAGACTCTTGTGGGACCGCGCAAAAGCCCGTCTTGGGGCTCAGTGCCAGAGAAGAGAGCACCTGGGCCATGCAGCGGCACCTGGGCACTCCGAATCCTCCCAGTCCACACGCAGGCCATAAAAACAGCTGAAATACTAAGTGGGCCGGGAAGTGGGTCCGTCAACAGACAGCGACTAATGAGTGAGTCATCAAGTTCCCGTCCAGTGTTGTCACTCCATCTTTCTCTCTTTTCAGAGGCGACAGCAGAGGTTTGGCGGCAACACCTCAGTTGACCCTTGCGTGAGTATCACCCCAACCTGTAACCCCCTTGGTGCGTCATCTGTGTCTTTGGCATGGTTCCCCCAAGCTCACACCCAGCAGATTGGCAGAGATGAGCGGAGAGCAGCAGACATGTCACCCGAGCCAGGTAGATTGTTCTGGAGGTGTGTCCCAGCACGAAAGCTCCTTTCCATTTGTCCCGTGGAGACTCCCCATTTCCTCGTTTCCCTGGAAAATGGGTATGCAAGGCCGAGTTCTAGGCCGTGGTGGCCTCTGGAAGCGAGACCAACATGACCGCGCCACAGCTGGCCTGCAGATGAGTGGTGAGGGAAGCGTGAAGGGCCGACACGCAGTCCCCAGCGCTGGCTCAGGCACCCCTCACGGTCGGGGAGGTCAAGCGAGGTCTCAACTTACCCTGCACCTTGGAATCCCCGAGACCTTTGAAAGGCAGCACCGCCTGGCCCCTGCCCAGGGGAACTTCTCATTTGCCCCCTGAGCTGACTTAGCCCTTAGGGTTGTGGGGAAAGTCCCAGATGACCTCATACACAAAGTGACTCATTGCTGAACCCAGTGTAACTTAAGAAGAATGCCCCTGCCTGTGCGCCCCAGGCCACCTTCGTAAGTCACTGCCATGGGGCCAGGAACTTCCACTCTCCCAGATCATGCCAGGGCGCAGCGGGGCTGGGCTACTAAGTGCTGGGGAGATTAAGTCTGTCGAAGATGTATGGATTCAAGATTCTTGAACTTTGGCTACTTTGCTTGTTCTTATTCTCCTGGAGAAAAGGGTCACTGTTTCTGGAGAATGAGGGTGAGCTGTGAGAGTCCGCCTGAGAAGAAGAAAAATGACCCATGCCCGCGTGCCAGAGCACCCTCAGAGGCTGTGCTGGCAGATCCCCTAACACCCAGTGGGAGCACCTGGCCAGACATCCCTTCAGGCTAACTTTTCCTTATATGTGGCCATTTGTAAATAAATCACCAGAACCCAATTCACCTCACACAAATACTTTCACCCAGAAGCCCAGAACAGGATGCAAAGTAACAATTGATTTGTGTGAGTTCTTATTACATTGCACGCTGACACATTTGTTTCATCTTATTCAATTTTCAATATACCCCCCTTCCATGAGTCAATTTAGTCATAGTTTGAGCTGCAAGGTTAATACAATTATTCAGATTCCTATGAGGCTGTCTTGTTTTGCTGCCTGTCTTTCTGGGATAGACTCTCTGGTTTTGTGGGGGCAGCTTTTCTTTCTTCTGTTTTCTTTTAAAGATTTATTTATGCATAAAAGAACTAGGGTACAGGCCAGAGGTGTGGGGGGCAGAAGATTCCCTAGAGACAGAGCAGGGAGCAGAACAGCAGACTGACTGAAGCACCCTGCTGAGGGAGCAGCGGGCGAGGCAGGAGGTCTGCTGCGCCCTGTGGGTCAGCCCCCTGGCCGTGGATCGAGCTCGTGCTGCAGTGGCCGTGAATGCCCCACAGCGCAGCACTGGACCCCCGAGCCACCAGGCGGGGGGGCAGCTTTTCTGTCTGAAGCTGCCAGGCCTGACACACAGGTCCTCCCTCCTGATTCACCACAGACCACGATGTCCTCTCCTGAGACCCCCGCTCCCTGCTGGCCCTCCCTGGCCAACAGTCCAGCAGGCTCACCTGCTTCTGGAGCTAGCTGCCGCGCTCACTGGGCCTTCCGCCTTTGTTCACCTTCCAGCCGGAAAATTCAGACACGTGTGAGGTGTGCAGGACCGGAGGGGTGTTGCTGTGCTGCGACACTTGTCCCAGGTCCTTCCACGAAGACTGTCACATCCCACCTGTGGAAATCGAGAGGTCTGTGAGCCGCGATGCCGGCGGGGTGAGGCCTGCGCAGAGTGGGCCCAGCAGACCCCTCACGGCTGTGCGTTGGGAGGTGGCTCTTTGTTCCCCACTGGGCACCGGCGCTGGGATCTCTGGTCTTCACACGCTGCCGTCCTAGCCTAGAAGCTTCCGGCACGGACTCCCACTCACAGACACGGAGAGGGCAGTTGTTTGTGTCTTGGGCTCGTTCAGAAGAGGCCGGGACGCGGCCTGTTCCCGTGGGCCGAGGGCGCCCGGCTGCTCTGGGACTAAAGCCCCGTTTCCGGGGAAGGGCTGGTGGGCGGGATCCTGTGCCCCCAGCGGGCGGGCGGGAAGCGGAGCGCCCTGGCACACGCTGGCCCCCACCGCCGCCCTCGCTGGTAGAGGCCACCTCTGGGGCCCGCTGGGGCTCGGAGACTCGGGGCTGTCCCCTCCAGCCTGCCCTGAGGAGGGCGCAGGGGCTGTCTCCGGCCGCGCCCCTCACCTGTGCCGCCCCGCAGGAGCCCGTGGAGCTGCACCTTCTGTGAGGTGGAGGCGTCTTCGCGAAGCCAGCCGAGTTACGGGGAATCCGAGGTCCTGGCGAGGCGGATGCAGCCTGAGGAGCAGTTGGTGAGTGGAGTGTGACCCCCCAGCCCCTACCCCCTCACCGGGGACAAGCCGCACGGCAAAGGCTGAGGGGAGGGGCACCCAGGGGAACCTGCTCTTCAAGCCAGGCCGCAAGCATGCTGAACACGCTGAGACCTGTTTGTTGAAAACAGCTCAGCCGTTACATGTTTGAAACAGGGGCGGAGAGGGCTCTGAGGCCTGAGAGCCCCCCAAAAGGCACAAGGCTACAAACCTGAGCCAAGGGCTGTAGCAATCAACACCCACACAGTGGGGGCCCATGGGCTACAACCTAAGAAAGGACAGTGCCTGGAAAGAGGACAGGTGGGTTCTCACCCACGCACACAATTGCGGGAGACCTCAGGCTCCAGGAACCACCACCATGGGGTTTATTTTACAAACGGGGAACAAAAAGTTCACTTGGCCACTAGTGGCGGCTACCTCACCCAGAGAGCATCAGTGATGGTCGCCGCTGGTCACCAGGAGTGCTGGACAGCACTGGCCAGTAGTGGTGGCCACTGCTGGTCCCTCGGGCGGTGTCAGAGACACCCAGTGTTAACTCTGTGAGCTGTTGGGCTATACCAACAACAACCCCTCTTTGAGACACCAGGACCAGGGCCTTTGGTGCCCCCTTCAGTCAATGTCAGAGACAGGACCGAGGCCAGCCTGACAGAGTCCTTCGGCTTCTCCTCCCTCCTCAGAGGGTGGCTGCTGGATACTTCTTTTCTTCTTTCTTCTGAGGCCAAGAATAGCGTCTTCCCCTTCTTTCTTCCTTTGGAGGCTAGAATCGTCTTCTCTTCTTTAGGGGCTGGCATCATCTCCTCTTCAAGGCTTTCCTTCAGGGCCTCCATCTTCTTCACAGGCTCTCCTCTTCTTCAAGGGTTCTCCTCTGCTCCCTCCATCCAACCCTGGCTCATATCCTCTTTCCCACCCACCAGTCTGATTGGACTATTTTTCAATCCTGTGACTGATTGGACCATTTAGCAATCAGCCATAGCGCCTGATTGGTCCAGTCCACGATCCAGGAAGTGCAGTTACATAAACAGTCTCTCAGGAGCAACTGTCACAACTGACTTGTAGTGAAGCAGTAGGGTGAGAGACACCACTGCCCCTGCCCGCTCCCACCGCTGAGGTGGCTGGGTTCCAGTAACACTTCCTAGACCGATACATGTTTGGGGAAACTTCTGGAAGACTGGTGGGGCACACCTCTGCCTGGACATGCAAAAGCACATGCATTCTCTCCGAGTTGCTTTCCGTTCACAGTCTCCTTCTCTTGCAGAAATGTGCGTTGCTCCTCTTGAAGGTCTATCGCCATTCAGAAAGTTCCTTTTTTATGAAGATTCCATTTCATTATTATGTAAGTAACAATAAGCTATGACAACATGTTGCCACAAGGTCTCCTGACCTCAACCCTGGGCTCAGGGGACTTGTGATCCAAGTCCCAGACTGAGATCAGGAGCTGCTCTATCTTGTGGCCAATCTACTGGGTTTTATGAAAATTTGCAGAAGGCAGACATTGATTCTGTTAGTAACTGTCCCATTGATCTATTTTTCTCACCAGATTAAGGAAATTTCTGAAAAACTAAAGGAACCCATGTGGCTGGACAAAATCAAGAAGAGGCTAAATATGCAGAGATACTCGCAGGTGGAGGAGTTTGTGCAGGACATGCGCCTCATCTTCCAAAACCACAGGGCGTCTTACAAGGTTGGTGCTTCCAGCGCCTTCCCTTCCCAGGAGTCACTCTTGCCCTCACGCTGGTGCCTGGGGGATTTAGTCTCCCTCAGGCCATCAGGACCCGCATGAGGAGTTCCGGAGTGACTGAGTTTGGACATATGCTCACTGTGGAGAGTGACAACAAGTCAGCAGGCATTGTTGTTGACAACAAGTCAACCAACCAGAACCCCACACCCCTTGTTACCGGGCAGAGTGAGGGGCACCCCAGAACCCACAAACCTTCCTGCTCTAAATAAGTCCCACCATCCACCACATCAAGACAAAACACGCTCTAGTGCATAAGACCTTTCATGGGAAGGAGCTTTAATACAATTGGGGTGCAACACAGAAAAGGGAAATAAAGTTTCCAAGTCAAGCACCCAAAGTTACCCATTCCCAGCCAAACAGGGTTGGGCTGCTGAAGCCCAAAAGTTTGCCTCAGTCCTGTCTCTGACATTGACTGAAGGGGGCACCAAAGGCCCTGGGCCCGGTGTCTCAAAGAGGGGTTGTTGTTGCTATAGCCCAACAGCTCACAGAGTTAACACTGGGTGTCTCTGACACCGCCTGAGGGACCAGCAGTGGCCACCACCACAAGGACGTCCTGGCGGGGTCCCATAGGAAAGGGGCAGAAACAGCCAGACAAGTCTGGAAGGAAAAGAGCAAAATCACAATCAAGATAAATGTTGCCCTTGTATATTTCCCACCGGTGTCCCCCATGTGAGTTTCAGGGTCCCCTCTGGGGACAGAAGTAACCCGGTGACTTTGAACTGTTTTAAAACGTGGGTTATTCCTGTAACACTCCCTAGGGTAAACAACCCAAAACAAACAAACAGGTCCCCGGGTGGGAGGCCCCTTCCCATTTCTGTCTAGTTAACCAGAAACAAGGACGCTCTTAGGAAACTAAAGTTCCCTTAGCCGCGCGAGTTTCGAGCTCAATCTGATAGAACTGATTTAAGACAGAGGGCCTGAGCACGGTCACCTGGAAGGCGCCTAATGACACAACATGTTGTCTTTTTTCTAGAGTGTTAACTTTGGCCTGATGGGACTTAAACTGGAGGCAGAATTTGAGAAGAATTTCAAGGAAGTGTTTGCGATTCAAGAAACAAACAACGAGGACGATGGGGACAGCTTAGCGGCAGAGTGAAGGCTGTGGCGCCCTCTGGACAAAAATCTGGACAGAACTGTTCCTCCCCAGCAGCCTGACAGCTCCTCCCAGAGCTTTGCTTTGGGCAAGGAAAGGCAGCGCCCCCTGGAGGGCACACCTCGTTGGCCTGGGGCCAATTCTTGCCCCCAAGGCCAACTTCAAATTCTAGAATAATGAATGCCTCTGCCCCAGGCAGCTCTCGTGTTCTGCTGTTTTGTTTATGAGACGGGCTCTGTGTCCCTGTCTTGGTGGGCACAGAAGTGCTAAGTGCGTGGTCCTGGCTGGTGCAGCTTCCAACTGGGATGTGTTTTCTGTCTGACGCCCACGCTGTGGCGGTCTCTTCCCGTGGGGCAGGGCCTGTGAACTGAGGAGCCTCGGGGTCCCCGGCAGGTCCTGGTGAGGGTGGGCAGGGCTGGCTTGCTGCTTCGGAGGAGGGCAGGAGTTCTGCTCTGATCTGCAGGAGCAGGCCTTACGTAAGAGCTGCTGGCCTAACCACTGATCTCCTAGGTACTATCCACAACAGCTTCCTGAGTCTCTCGAAAATAAATGAAAGGGAGCCAGCTCTGCGGGGAAACTGAAACTTAGAGGCAGCCAGCAAAAGACACTTCCTGTTGATCATGCTTGGCTCTGAGAACACAGTCTTGCACGGGGTGAACAAAAAATTGCGAGAACATTCAACCTGTTTTCTTTCTGGTTGTGATGTAGCCCGGGGCATCAGGCTTTCTGGGGAGCAAGGTGGGAAGCCCAGGAAGGAGAAAATCACAGAGAGGCGCTCCCCAATCTGTGTTTAAGCCCCGACTGGGTTTCTGGTCGCTACCCGGGGAGAGCTGAAATCAGCCCGAGCCCACGTCCAGCCCAGGACGCTACGGAGGACACAAGCGTGGAGCTGCGGCCCAGACGCGGGGTGAGCGCAACTGCTCTGATTCCAGCAGGAGGGGCGCGGCCTGTTCAGTCAGCCCAGACCCTGCCTGGGCACGGGGTTTCTGCAAGGCAGTGGAAGGGACTCGATGCTGTCAGACCTGCCCCTGCACCGTGCTCAGATGCTCTGGCCTGACTGTCTACATCTGGCTTGAGCACCCGTGGTCCTCAAGCAGCTGGGGCTCCCCTCTCCTGCTCTTCCAGAGCCCTGCCGGAAAGCAGGTGGGTGGACCGCTGCAGGAGGCAGGAGGGCACAGGGCAGGCTCTCACAATCAGAGCAGCCGGTCAAGGAGGAGTCCTGGAGCCCTCGGGGGCTTTTCAGGCTTTTACTGCATCATCATATGAGAGGCAACCAGGGACACGGCAGGCGGGCAGGGGGCCGGGCCACGATGAGGCTGGCAGGCCTCCCAGCCCCCGGCGGCGAATCCCACTCTCTGGGCTGCCTCTGCTCTCCTCTGCTCCTTACTCTTCTCTTTCTGCTCCCTGCTGGTGTCCCCATGACCCCGTGTCTCAGCCCAGATGTGCCCACCCATGCATGCCACACCCTCCTTGAGGTGCTGCCATCAGCACGTGTGCAGGACGTAGGTGTCCTCGTCGACACAGCGGTGGGAGGGCCGAAGGCCTGACGGTTTTCACGCCCATGCTGCCACGCCCCTGGTAGCCTGTGTCGGGAAAGGGAGGTGGGTGCCAGGTCGACCTGCCTTCTCAGGAGCACGGTCCGGCTTCAGTGCACCTGTGACTGCTCCTTGGGCCCCCTGGGAATGGGGGCTGAGGCCTGCGTGGGCCTCGCCAGGAACATGCTGGAGAGACAGGCTCCTCTGCGCCCCCGTTGTGTGGGGCAGTGCTCTTCCCATAGCAGGGGCCCTGTGGGGTTTGAGAAAGTCTCAGGCTTTTCTGCCCTCCCGCCACTGGTGTGATGATGGACACCTGCGGGCCCGCACGCAGCCTGAGTGGGCATGCGCAGGTGGGTGCACCTGGGCTGAGACATGGGCACATAAGGGCGGCGTCATGAGGATGCCAGGAGAGAGCATAAGCAGGAGAGAGAAGAGCAGAGAAAGCAGAGACAGCAGAGACCAGAGAGCCCAGAGACCGTGAGATTCGCAGGGGGCTAGGAGGACTGCCAGCCTCCTAACCCCTGCCCCCACCAGCCTCTCCCGAGCCCACACTTAGGATTCTGGGTTCTCATCAGCCCTGTGTCCAAGGCTGGGATCTGACTCAGCTGGACCCAGGCTCTCCCACCAGGCTGGCCTGGCAGAGGTGCTGACGAGTCCCCGCACCACCCCGCAGCCGTCTCCTCGCAGCAAGGGGCAGGGTCAGTGTGAGGGTTCCCCTCCTAGCAGGCAGAAGCAGTGAGGACAGATGGGGCCACAGAGATGCTTTGGTGGGATTTGCACAGACAAGCAGATTCCTGGGGGCTGGGGCTTTTCCCTGGGGTCCTCCCATGGCCCCCCAGGCCCTGACGGCCACTCCCATGCTCCCTTCCCACTGCCCATCCGTGGCCCTGCCACCCCCCATGCCCCCGGGTTCTGGGCGCTGTTGCTGGAGGAAGAAGGCGGGGTGCCAGTCACAGCTCACTTTCACTTCTCTCTTCCCCACTTGGGTGGGGCTTCCCTCCAGGAAGGGGTTCATAAGTCCCTGCCCAGGGTGGAGACAGCCAGTCAGCCACCCTCGACCAAGCTGAGGAGACAGACCAGCTGCAGGACCAAGCAGGGGATACAGGACGATGGCGGAAGCAAGCAGAGAACTCAGCATCAGGTCAGAACGGCCCTCTTGTTCTGTGGCCTCTCTCTGGCCAGTTGCTGCTCTGGGGGCCCTTGTGCAGACCCTGGCTGTGGCTTCGGACATCCTGATGTGACCACCCACTTGGCAGCACGCTGAAAGGCGGGACCGCAGCCTACAGAGAGGACTCCCGGTCTTTAAAAAAAAAAAAAAAAAAGATTTATTTATTTATGCTCACAAGAGCTGGGGCACAGGCCAGAGGTGTGGAGGTGAGAGGACTCACCAGAGACAGAGTGGGAGCAAGACAGGCAGATCGGCCAAAATACACTGCTGAGGGAGCGTGGTGGGGAGACAGGAGAGGTCTGTAGCGCCCTGTGGGTCCCCTCCCGGCCAGGGGTCAAACCTGTGCTGCAGTGGCTGAGGACAGCTCCACAGCGCTGGGCTCCAGCCCTTGGACTCCGGGTCTTCTAAACAGCAGCCGGACAGCTGCTGCTGCTGGTGCGAGTCCAGCTGATCTTGCCTTAAAACCGCAGTCCAGCGGGGGCGGCCTCCAGCCTTCAGGGGTGAGGCTCTTGGGGGAGGCGCCCTCCAGTCTGTTACTCTCACTTACCTCCCGCCTCCTCTCCGTTCAAGCCTCTGAAATACATACAGAAGTCAGGGCAGACGCTGGACTACTTTCAGATCCTGGGGGCCAGGGCCCAAGACCTCTCCTGGGGACGCTCCTCCTTGATTTAGATCAAAAGAAGAGAAAGACCCAGGATGCCACGACCACGCAGGCTGAGCATTTTCATTCTTACTTTGATTTCTGGAATGGGTTATAACCAACAACGAGCAGTGGAGACTCTAGCTTGTTCTCTAGTGATAGGTCAAATAATGTTATGGAGTGTTTTCCCTTTTTTTTTAAAGATTTATTTATTTGTGCATACAAGCACTGGGGTACAGGCCAGAGGTGTGGGGGGTGAGAGGATTCACCACAGAGAGCGGGAGCAGAACAGGCAGATCAACTGAAGTACACTGCTGAGGGGAGCAGCGGGCGAGGCAGGAGAGGTCTGCTGCACCATGTGGGTCCCCTCCCTGGCCTGCAGCAGGGATCAAACTCGTGCTGCAGTGGCTGCTGTCTGCTTCATAGTGCGTTGCTTAACCCACTGCGCCACCAGGGAGGCCCCCTTTTTTTTTTAATAAAAATGAAATGCATTGCACAATCTTGATCATAAGATTTCAAAGCACATGGAAGTATTTGGAGAGGAAAAGTCCAGGTCACTTCCCAGTACCCGCTGTGGGCCCCAGGCCGGTTCTGTGAAATGTTAAGACCTGGCTGTCCAGGTCTTTTTCTTATGCATTTGCATATAGAATTTATTTTCCCCAATATATAATTCATGTTCTTGTTTTTAATCAGTAGGATGATATTGTATATAGCCATTTTGTATCTTGCATTTTCACTTATTCTTGAAAATCTTAACGATCTTTTCACTTTAATAAAATATGGCTCTACCGCATTCTTTTTAACAGATATATAGTACTCGATGAAATCAATACAGTGTAATTTTTAAGGCTTTTCCACCAACAGAAGACGTACAGGTCATTTTCAGTTGTTCACTTTCACTGAACAAGCTGTGGTGACAAGTATATATTACTCCTGCTTTTCCACGTAATAAGCATTTGTCTTGTATCAATAACTATGAATTCTGAAAAAATTGCAATTGTTGAGACAAAGGGTATGGTGTTGGCTTGTTTATAGACCCTGCCAATCTGCCTTTCTAACTGGCTGACCCTTATGGTGTCCTGGGAATAGTGAGGGAGAGGAGGCATCTCCCCATCCACAGACTCCAGATATACAGACATCGGCATCCATTTCACTTCCTATTTTGGTGACATCAGAGGTTGAATCTTTTCTCCTAGTCTTGATAACTTAAGTTGCCTCTTCTATGAACTGCTGATTTAATCTTTGCCAGTATTAATTCAGTTGAGGATTGTTCCTTCTTTCATAACTAAATATTCTAAAAGCAATTAATATAGTTTGTCTTCTAATTTTGCTTATGATGACTTTCTCATTAAAGCTGAAGTATGTAAGTATAGGCATATTGGAGAATCAATTGCATAAGACAACTGTGATGATGAATAGCTAAATGATACACAAAGTCCCCAAGGATAGCACGCAGACTCCAACCCTCCAGCTCTTGTGTCTTTAAGGCGACATGTTCAATTCTTTTCTCAAGAAAATTTTCTTCTCTAATATCATCAAAACCTTTCTTTTACAATTTTTGAGCAAAACTATTCCTCCACTGGAGTGACATTTATCTCCCCTACGACTTTCATCTCTTTATTTTCTGTTTTCAATGATTGTCTCAAACCTTATTGTCACAACAATCATTTCATTTTTGGTAGAGTTTCGGTTTGTTATTGCTCATTTTGTTACAGAAGCTGGCTGTGTTTACTTTGGAGAGGAGTCTTGGTTTGCCTCTATGACTCTTCAGCCTCCACACTAAACCACTTTATCTTCACTCTCTTGCTCACTTATTTAGGTTTTGTGTGATGTTAAGTGCCTTGGGCCTGTGGTTATTCTTCCAATCGGTTCTGTCTGCGTTTCAGTGTTTGCTGTTTCATCCCCTTTCCCACATACTGTCACGGTTTTACACTCAGGTCTGACACAGGTGCTCTCCCAAACCCCCATTTTGCTATTTGAATCTGGGTGAATTTTTTTCACATTCCTATCTGTTCTAAGACCAAGTGGCTTCCCTTTGGAAGAATATTTTCTTTCATCTCTTTTTTCCCTGAGGACGCCGTTCATAGGGTAAACCTCCTCTCCCACCCCATCTGCAGTTAACCTACGACATCGGTGCAGGGTCTGTGCTGTGCTCTCTCTGTGCCTTTTCCTGGACAGTTTCTCCTTATGCCAGTTCACTTTTTTTTTTTCCTAATTTTTTTAGTGGGTCAGGATTTTTGATTTTTCTTTTTGTGGGTAAAGCACATGACACCTAATTTACCATCTTCACCATGTTTAAGTGCACAGCTCAGTCAGGTTAAACATACATTGCTGCTCAGGGCATCTCTAGAAATTTCTAGTCCTGCAAAACTGGAATGCTAAACCCTCAGGTGATTACGAACCTTTGGAGAGTGACCCCGCTCCTTGGCCAGGGAGGCCCAGGAAGGGTCTCTGAGATAGAGGAGAGAGTGTGGTCGTGGGCTGGGGAGGGCGGGGGACCTTTGCTCTGCTCTTGAAGGTGGGTGGGTCCCTGAATGCCAGGTGAGATCCTCAGTCAGGTGGGGCAAATCGACCCATTCCTCTTTTCCTCTTCTGAAGTGTCTTCCTGGCCTTTTATATCTCCAAGTCAGCTTGTCCAAATCTTGTTGAAACTTTGTCTGGAGTTTCACTGAAATCCTAGATCAACTGGAAGAGAGCTGATATTTGTACAATACAGTGTCTCCTAACTCTTGATTTAGTATATGTAGAGTATTGACTTAAAAATACTTTCTAATAGAATTTTCCCCTAAAGTCCTTGCACTTCTCTTAGATTTATTCAAAAACACTTGGTATCTTTATACTTTTAACATGAGAGCAAAATGGCAGTTACCAGAGGGGAAGATGAAGAGGGTGGAGATGGGGAAATTAGATAGAGCGATGGAACCGATCTTTAGCAGTGACCATAATATAACATATGCAGGGCCTGAATTACAATGCTATATGTGGGAAACCTACAGCTTATTAAAAATCAGTGTTACTTCAAATAAAAAAGAAAAAAACTATGAAATTTAAGCTTAATTTTTCCAGCAGTTTGTTACTAAATTAGAAATTAAATTGAACCTCGCCAAATTCTTTAATGACTTACTTGGAGATAGAGGTATGTACATGTATGAATTATATATGTGAATTTACATAGTGACAATTCTGTTTCTTCCCATCTAATCCCATTTTCCCTTTGCTACCATGTTGGCTAGGAGTTTGTACATGATAAACACAAGACTGAAAATAATCGGAATTATCTGGACCCCAGGCCCCAGAAGAAACCTATAATCACTGAATAATTATGGATGTTTGCTATAGTTTTCTTTTTTAATAAAAAGACTTACATAGGGCCTCCTTGGTGGCATAAGAGGTTGAGCGCCACACCCTGGGGAGCTTCAGCAGCCACTGCAGTGGTGGGGACCCACATGGCACAGCAGACCTCTCCTGTCTCCCCGCTGCTCCCCTCAGCAGTGTGTTTCAGTCGATCTGTCTGTTCTGCTCCCCGCTCTGTCTCTGGTGAATCCTCTCACCTCCTATGCCCCTGGCCTGTACCCCAGCTCTTGTATGCATAAATAAAAGTAAATCTTTAAATATATATTTCCTTGATAATGTCCTCCCTTCTGCTTTTTCTCTTCTTTCTGTCATTTTGGAGTTCCTATTTGTTGCTTAGGTTTCCTGAGTTGGTCCTCTAAAGACTTCCTGGGTTTTTTGTTTGCTTGTTTTTTTCTTGACCATTGTTTGTCTTTTCTCCTATCTCTGAAATTCTCTCAGCTCATTCATTCCTTCTGGTGACTTAATTACCCAAGAGAAACAACAATGCTTAAAAATGTTTTTAAATATGAAAGTTAAAGCAAATGAAATTAGTTTCAGGTCTTAGACTTACATCCTTAATCCAGTTTGAGCTGAGTTTCGTATGTGGTCTACGCACAGGAGCCAAGTAGGTTTCTCATTCCTCGTGCTGTGAAATTAGCTGGCACAGATGCATACACATCCTGCTTTCTGAAAGGTCGGCTTGACCTCTGGTGTTCAGTGTCCTTTCTCTTTCTGTCCCCTGGTGATTCAGTGCAGCTTCAGAGGGATCTGGATAAATGCAGTGTGGTTAACTTGCTGGGTTTAACCAGAAGCATGAACAGATTTTGAAAGGTGACTGTCCTATAGTTCCTCGGAGTACACTTACTTGGTCGTGTCGAACTCTTTTTTCATTCACTCTTGGACTGGACTCACTAATATTTTATTATAGGATTTACCCTCATGTGTTTAAATGTGACATTAAGTTACAATTTGTACCTTGTATTGGCTCATTTTAATAGCAGAAATGTAGTAGTCTCATGGTGATGTGTGACTTAAATGATGTTCAATGTGTTGGAATGGTTTATTTAATACAGATTTTTCTGCCATTTGAAGGATTGCTGGAAAATTACCCATAATACAATTTGAAACTGATGTGTTTGTGTGTTGGGGTTAGGGGGTGGCGAAAGGGCAAGATTCAGGCAGGTCTAGAGGTGTGTTGTACATCTTTTCTATTCTAGTACTTTTAGTTCTATATAGTTTTTTATATAAAATAATTTTAAAATATGTAATTTTTCATATTTTTCTCAAAAGTAAACATTTTCTTACGATGTCAAATTTATCAGTAGAAAATTGTTTCAGGGCCTCCCTGGTGGTTAAATCAAAATCGCAGCATTATGAAGCTATCCGCAGCCACTGCAGCATAAGCTCGATTCTCGTCCTCTCCAGGGAGAGGACCCACGTGGCATAACAGACCTCTCCAGCCTCTCCTGCTGATCCCCTCAGCAGTGTATTTCAGTCAATCCACCTGTTCTGCTCCCCACTCTGTCTCTGATGAATCCTCTCATCCCCTGCACCTCTGGTCTGCACCCCAGCTCTTGTATGCATAAATAAATAAATCTTTTTTTCTTTTTAAAAATTTAATATTCTTTTTTTAAAGATTTATTTATGCATACAAGAACTGGGATGCAGGCCATAAGTGTGGGGGGTGAGAGAATCCACCAGAGGCATAGTGGGGAGCAGAACAGACAGATCTACTGAAATACACTGCTGAGGGGAACAGAAGGCAAGGCAGGAGAGGTCTGCCATACCATATGGGTCCCCTCCCCAGCTGGCCACAGGGATCAAACTCGTGCTGCGGTGGCTGCAGTTTGCTTCATAGTGCATTGCTTAACCCACTGCGCCACCAGAGAGGCCCCTAAAAATTAAATGTTTTTTAGTGAAAACATACCCTTTTCCTTACCCCTAGCAATAGGCATTTATGGCTTTTGTTTTCTTATCAAACTTGATTTAGTTGTTCTCTTCAAAGTACCATAATTTCATTGGTCTTTTAGTTTTGTTGAGATTTAATTAAATCTTTCTTTTCTTTATTATAGTTGTATACTTATGTCGCTTTCAATTTTATTGGGAGTGGAGGAAACTTATCTTGTTTTCTTTTTTAAATACCTGATTTAAAATCATTTCCCAATGTTTCTTTTTTAAATACCTTGATTTAAAATAATTTTCCCAATGTTTCTTGTTTCTCATGTAGGCATGAAATTTATTATGTTCATTTCTATGCCACATTGTGATTTTTATATATAGTGATTTCATTGGAATTATGTCTTAGTTGTAATTTCAATTTTGCTCCTTAAACAAAGGACTGTTTAGAAGAAGTTCTGAGAATTCCTCAATGGATAGATGAAAGTGGGGAGTGTCTCCTTTGCCCTGGTTGTTTCATCTGACCTTGTCGCATATGATGAGGAAATGTGTTCTTTAAGGCTTTTTAATGTGTTACTTTTGAGACTTCGCCATGTTTGACAGGTGATTTAGAGTGTGATATAGTTGTCAGAGTGGAGGGAGAATAGGAAGTGAGGGGGGAGGTAAGAACGTTGGGAAGAGGATGCTCGGGTCTCAGCTCTGCTACTAAGTGTCGGTGGAGCTGGGGCAAGCCTTCGTTACCAACCTGTAAACTCACGAGGATAATAACGGTGCCCATTTCATAGAGGGGTTATGAGGAAAAGTGAGTTCAGTCATCTCCAGGACTTGAAGGAGAAGCTGATGTAGAGGGAGATTTCAAAAGATATTTTTTGTGTGCCGAAACAAATTGCACCTTCTACTTTACAGATCTGTTTAATCTAAAATGAGCATATTTTTATTTAACTTTGGGTCACTAGATCTGCTGGTTTCTAAGAGAGGTGTGTTAACAACTTATACATGGGCTTCCAAGTTTTCCTGAACCTCCATCAGGCCTTGCCCTCAACATTTAAGGTATTTTCTTACAGCTACTGACTTCTTTGCTGTCCGGTAGAGAGTCCATTCTGTCCGTGAAATAGCCTCCGGTTCTTTGTAATACATTTCAACCTAAATTCCATTTGTTGCTAATATCAGTTTTGCTACAAAGTGTTAACTTAGTATTTGTTTAATATGTCTTTCTCAATCCCTTTGTTTATTTTGATCTGTCCCTTTCAAATAGACTATAACTGAATATTGTTTCCTATCAAATATACATATTTGTATATTGTATGCCAGTTTATTTCATTAGCATCTCTCTTGATCAAGGTTATTTTTAAATGTATTCTTTCTATCTTAGTCATTACTTGATATTTATAAGAATTTACTAATAAATTCCTTCTGCCAGAACCAACCAGTGAACAGGAATGAGTGAGGAAACTGACAGAACTGTCAGAAATAAGAGAGTTTAAGAGAAGCAAGACAAAGCGACACAGGACTTCAAGGCACAAGCACCCCAAATGTCTGGGGGAGTTCATTTTTTATTGAGATGATCTGCCCCCCTTTGGTTAGTTCCAAGACAATGATTCCTTCTCTTAGTGTTTAGCGTCACGCCGGCATAATTCACCGCCCAGGTTCTGCCTCACCGGGTTGTTCTGTTGCCACGTTGTTTCTCCCTCAGACTTAGCTTTGCTGATACAAGAAGGACGTCACAGTCTGGACACAGGCCAGCTGTCCAGCCCATGCTGACCGGTGTTCCAGTCATGATCTCAGCGACCTTCTTGCGTCAGCACTGCAAGTTCCAGAGATCGCCAACATCCTTCTACCCTCTTTAGCATTAGTTTTTAGAGAAGTTGCATTTCCATGCCGCCATCATTTATTCTGCAACTCAGTGAAATGGAGAATAAATACACTTCCATTTCAGTTGACTTGGCTCTTTCATAAGCTTATTGAGGCTTCTAGTGGTCTCTCAATGTTTAGAGGTTTTGTTGTTGTTTTGGTAGTTTGGGTTTGTTTTTGGTTTGTTTCTTTTTTTGTGTCTTTTCCTTAATTTAACTAGGGGTTATTAAATTAATTTAATAAACTAGAAATTGATTTCATTTCTTTCCTCCCCCTTCCTCATCCCTCTATATGTTTCTGAGTCCTAGCAATCTGAATATAGCTATGCATGAATGAATACTTGCATTATGTTTAAAGTTAAGGTTCAAAGGAATGATTATTTTTCACTTACAATTTTGGACATTTTTCAACACCTTCTTGCATTCAGTACTGCATATGTAAATTTGCAGCTCTGGCAGTTTTATTTTATGTAGATACATTGTGTTTACTTCTTCAACTATTTTGACTTATTTTTTATGTTCTAGATTTTTCACTATAATTTACCTAGATATCAGCTTTAGATATTGCTTCTCTGTAACTGATGGGCCTTTTTAGCTTATGGTTCTATCTCCCATTCTAAGGAATGTTTTCTTCTTTTTATTTGATTTCTTTTCACTTTCTTTTCCTTCTGGAACACCTGTTGACAGAAGTTGAATTATCAGATTATGCAATATATTTTATATCTTTGAAAATTTCGTATCTTCTTTGTTCTTACTTTTGAGAAAGAAAATACTACTAACTCTTCTTCAACTGCTCCTCAGCTTTTAACATGCTGACTTTAATTTTTTTTCTGTCTTAATGAAGTATAATTTACATAGTATAAAACTTGCCTGATTAAACCATACAATTCAATAGTTCATAGCAAATATAAAGTTCTGTAACCACCACTACAACCCAAGAACATTTCTATTACCTCAAGATTTGTACATAGCTAGTGATATTTATATATCACTATTTATATATCCCTATTTTTATCCCTGAGCCTGAGGTACCACTAATCTACTTTCTGTTGATGTAGATTCCCTTTTCCTGGACATTTCATAAAGGTACAGTCATATGTCACATAGCTTTTGGCTCTAGTTTCTTTCATCAGTATATTTCAGGTTTCATTCGTGTATAGTTTATATTAATATTTCATTCCTTTTAGTTGTTGAATAGTTTTCCATTGGATTGATCTAGCGCATTTTAATTTTTTTTACCAGCTGATTAACTTTTAGATTGTTTCTGCCTTTTTGTTATCATAAAAATTTTGTTATGAATATTTGCAGACAGTGTTTGTGTGGACATATTTCCATTTCTAAGTAGATACTTAAGAGTGGATTTGTTGTCTCCTATGGTGACATTATTTTTGACGTTTAAGAAACTATCTTGGAAGGAGAAACCAAAAAACATTCATCCCTTTTATAATTGAAACAAAAACTCAGACATAAAACAATCCAAGGAAGAAAGGAAAAATACTAAGGAGAAAGAATGAGGAAACACTTTGAGAACAATCTGACTCCATGAGGAAAGGAAACATAAGAATTATAGGAATTCCAGGAAAGGAGAGAGACCAAGGAGCAGAAAAACTATTCAATGAGATTATAAAAGAGAACTTCCCAAGCATGAAGAAGGAGATGAATATAGACAAAAAGAAGCAAGAAAAACACCAAACTTCCACGGTGAAAGGAAAAATATAGCAAGACACATATTAGTAAAACTCTCAAGACTCCAAGACAAGGCAAAAACAATGAAGCTGACAAGAGGGAAACAACAAATAAGGGAAAACCAATCAGACTAACATTAGACTTCTCCAAAGAAACACCATGGACAAGAAGAGAGTGGGGACATAGTCAACAAATTCTAACATAAAAATGCCAACCAAGGGGCCTCCCTGGTGGCTCAGCAGGTTGCGCACTGCACTATGAAGCATCTGCGGCACAGCAGCACAAGTTCAATCCCCGGGCAGGGAGGGGCCCCACATGGCACAACAGACCTCTCCTGCCTTACCTGCTGCTCCCCTCAGCAGTGTATTTCAGTCAATCCAACTGTTCTGCTGCCCGCTCTGTCTCT
Organism: Galemys pyrenaicus; assembly: GCA_019455555.1. NCBI lineage: Eukaryota > Metazoa > Chordata > Mammalia > Eulipotyphla > Talpidae > Galemys > Galemys pyrenaicus. Next base: position 23,468,484 of record JAGFMF010011501.1, read on the forward strand.
GGTGAGTCCTCTCACCCCCCTACACCTCTGACCCCAGCTCTTGTATGCATAAATAAATCTTTAAAAAAAAATACCAACCAAGAATATGCTATCCTGCAAAGTGCTCCTTCCTCTATGAAGAAAAAATAAGGACTTTCTCAAACAAAAGAAAACTCCAGAATTTCATCACAAGTAAACACTCATTCCAAAAATTACTACAAGAAGTCCTAGAGTCAAAACCAACAGAAGAATGAATAAGAGCAAAAACAACACACCACTCTTGACAATGGATATATCAATGAGACAAAAAAAGAAGCAAAGATACTAAAGTTCAAAACAAGGACCTAGAGCTCATGGACTTGACAGACATCTATAGAACACTGCACCCCAAAGAAACGAGTACACAGTTTTGTTTTTTTTTTTTCAAATACACAAGGGTCATTCTCCAGGACTGATCACATACCAGACACAAAACAAACATCAACAGATACACTAAGATCGAAATCATACCAACTATCTTCTCTAACCATGAAGGCATCAAACTAGACATAAACGATGAAAAGTAGGCAAGGAACTCTCCTACATCATGGAGGTTGAAAACCACTCTACTGAAAGACCATTGGGTCAATGGGGAAATCAAAGAAGGAACTTAAAAATACCTTGAGATGAGTGATAATGAGGACAAAACTCTCCAGAATATCTGGGACACAGCAAAAGAAATTATAGGAGGAAAAAATATATATAGCAATACAGGCTCACATCAAGAAACAAGAAAGAATCCAAAGAAACAACTTAATCTCCCACCTTAAAGAACTGGAAAAAGAAAAACAACAAAAGAAATCCAAAAGCCAGTATGAGAATGAAAATAATAAAAATCAAAGCAGAAATAAATGAAATAGAAGTTAAGAAAAGGATCCAAAGGATCAATGAAACCAAAAGTTGGTTCTTTGAAAAAATAAAATAGACAAACCTCTAACCAGGCTGTATCCTGCAAATTTTGATAAGCTGTGTGTTCATTTTCATTTATTTCAAAATATCTTAAAATTTCTCTTGAAATGACTTCTTTGATCCATATGCTATTTAAAAGTTTATTTTTCTTTTTTTTTTAAAGATTTATTTATTTATGCATACAAGCACTGGGGTACAGGCCAGAGGTGTTGGGGGGGGGGTGAGAGGACTCACCACAGAGAGTGGGGAGCAGAACAGGCAGATCAACCGAAGTACACTGCTGAGGGGAGCAGCGGGCACAGCAGGAGAGGTCTGCCGCACCACGTGGGTCCCCACCCTGGCCGGCAGCAGGGATCGAACTCGTGCTGCAGTGACTGTGGTTTGCTCCATAGTGCGTTGCTTAACCCACTGCGCCACCAGGGAGGCCCTAAAAGTTTATTTTTCAATCTCCAAGTATTTGGGAATTTCTAGCCGATCTTTCTATTATTGATTTGTAGTTTAATTACTTTAATGAATGGAAACATACTTTTTAATTATGTCTATTCTTTGAATTTTGTCTTATGGCCTACAAGGTGGTCTACCTTGATGTGGATCATTATTACTTCTGATCTTATGGAATATGTGTATTTTGCCATTTTTGGATGAAGTACTCTAAAAATGTTAAATAAAGTTCAATGGCAGTGATAATCAGGTGGACTATGGCTTTACTGCTTCTCTGCCTACTTGACCTATAAGTTAATACAAGAAGGTTATTTGAGTATCCAACTATAATAATGGATTTTTTTATTCCTATTTCAATGCTGTTAATTTTACCCTATATAATTTGATGTTGTGTTTAGGTAAATATATGTTAAGGATTGTTTTGCTTCTTTACCGTATGCAATGTCCTCTTCATAATTTTTCTTGTTCAGAAGTCTTATTTGTCTGTAAAGAAATATAGCTACTCCATCTATATTTTGATTGGTGTTAGCATGGCATAATTTTTCCATTCTTAGCTTGAGTTTTCATTTTTTTTCCCTCTTGACAAGATATAGTTGGGTCTTATTTTCTTAGTCACTTTGACAATCTATGTTTTTAATTGGAGTATTGAGATCCAAACTGAGAAAGAAGAAGTAAAACTATCACTATTTGCAGACATGATAATATACAGAGAGAACCCCAAAAACTCCACAGAAAAACTAGTCAAAATAATCAACCAGTTTAGTAAAGTAGTAGAATACAAAATCAACACACAAAAATCAGTAGCCTTCCTATCTGCAATCAATCAATCCAAAGAAGAAGAAATCAAGAAAACCATCCCTTTTATAATTGAAACTCAAAAAATCAAATACTTTGGAATAAACCTAACAAGAGAAGTAAAGGAACTATACAAAGAAAATTATAAAACATTGTTAAAAGAAATAGAAGATGACACAAAGAAATGGAAAGACATTCCTTGCTCATGGGTTGAAAGAATTAACATTATCAAAATGGACATCCTACCAAAAGCAATTTACAGATTCAATGCTATTCCAATAAAAATTTCAATGACATTCTTAGAAAAAATAGAATATTGACAAAATTCATATGGAATTTTTGGCACAAAAACCCCAAATAGCCAAAGCTCTCCTGACTAAAAGGAAGGGGAATGGGAACTGGAAGCATCACAAATCCAGACTTCAAACTATATTATGAAGCCACAAAAGTTAAAACTGCATGGTACTAGAACAAAAACAGACACACAGACCAATGGAATTGAATAGAAAACCCAGAAATAAACCCATAGACTTATGGACAACTAATCATTGACAAAGGAGCAAAGAATATGTAATGGAACAAAGTTCAATAAATGGTGCTGGGAAAACTGGACTGCTACATGAAAAAAAAGTGAAGCTAGACTATTGCCTCATACCATGCACAAAAACCAACTCAAAGTGCATTAAATAATTAGACATAAAACCTGAAACCCTAAAATATATGAAAGAAAATGTAGGCAAAACACTACATAGCATATATCTCAGTCACATCTTTATAGACACAGCACTCAAAGCAAAGAAAGTAAAGGAAAAGATAAACAGCTGGGACTACATAAAATTAAAGAGCATCTGTACAGCAAAAGAGACATTACTCAAAACAAAGTGGCACCCTGCTGAGTGGGAGAAAATTCATTCTTGTAGGAATTCAAATTTTTTAAAAATATACTGGGTATCTTTACACTAATTAGATCAAGACAGATTGGACTTTTTCAGTCTTGTGCTGAAATCTTCCTAACCTTTATGCTTTATTCAATCATATCTTTGTTTACTTTTTCAAGTCCATTTATTATAGATTCTACCCAAAACCACTTATTTCCTATATATTGGTTCTATCGTTTATAAATATAACCTTACAGCCTTTACAAGTATCTCAGAATCTCATTGGCCATTTCTCATGTTATCCTTCCTCCTTAGGATGTTCCCAGAAGTCCGGAACCAAAATCAAAGGATTATATATGACATTGTATTCAATCACTTCAAGAGATATAAAGTGGAGATTTCAAGTGCCATAAAAACGACATTTCCTTTCCTTGAAATCCTCCGTGACCGTGAGCTCATCAGCAATGATTTTTTTGAAGTAAGTGAATTATTTATGTCACAAACTAGCTAACTGGCCCCAAACTAGATTATGCTCTGCTATCCGAAATCCAAGAGTCAGGGCAGTTAGGCAACTGAGGAGTCTCCTATGAATGGGGAACTTGTCAGGTAGTGTTCCAAGTATTTCTCTAAGATGAAAAAGGAGAGAAGGAGGCATGTCCAGAGACAGTCCTGCTTCTAACCAGAGGAACCGGGGTATTGGTACCCACTGGAGTTGGGGTGAAGAGCACTGGAGACAGGAGTGTTGGCATCTGGCTTAATTTTAGCAAAAGACATCATTGGCAGTACAGACATGCAAGTCTTCTCTCTGTCCTAAGAACATGTGTTTTCATGGCCAAGTTCACAAAAGGAAAGATCCCCTGCTTTCCTTGAGCCCTTCAAGTCAAGTCAGTAATGGGGAAAGGGGAAGGTTGTCCAGTCAACAGAACTTATCACCTGTTAAACCTTTGCCTGAAACATCTGACCAGGTTCTTTAAGGGCTACACAATTGTTTAAGTGTGAACCTACTTTTATTCTTCAAAATCTCTTCTTCTTACATGAACTATAAATGAGGATGAAGAGATCAGATTCACAAATGGAAATTTTTAAGAAGGAAGGATTTTCTTGTTTCATATAGTAACCACACAAATATCCAGAGGTGCTACACCTTTCTATGATCAGATATCTATATGGAGAGTTGGAATCAGTTCACACAAAATCATTCTCTAGAACTCTTCTGTAACTTATCAGTGTGTGTTTATATTTTCTCCATTCAATGTTTTTTAAGAATTGTCAAGAAGCGGTTAGAAACCTCGTTCCTGTACAGAAGGTGATGTACTCTGTCCTCAGTGAAATGGAGAAGGTATTTAACATAGAATTTCTGGACGCGCTGTTCAGCGAGGTCAACATGAACGAGTATCCAGACTTGCACACTGTTCATAGAAACTTTGAAAATGGTAACTAGATTCCTTACCTACCTTTTGGTGGCCAGGGCCAATATTTCTTTGACAAGTGTCTACTGAGTTCCTACCATATGCCACACACATAGCTGGGCTGTGGGGACATAGCAGTTCACAAACACACACCCATCCTGGGCCTTCTCGAAGCTATTTGGCTATGGTACAACACACTGGAGGGTCACTTAACTGGCCATTTGGAGTTCCAAGACAACCAGAGCTACCATTGGATTTACTAGAAAGACAAATGACAGGAAACACGGCATCCCCATCTAGCAGTGCCAGTCTTGCCCTGAGACTGCCCACATGGCCATCCACCAAACTGACCACAAGCTGCCGCCAAGGACAGGCCACCTGCGAGGACAGGAGCCCCCTACTTTTGCAGCACCACGCCACAGGGAAATCAGCAGCTCATGGAACCACATCACAGCCAAACTTTCAAAGACCCATTTCCAATGGGCAAGGCAAGCACAAGGGTCAGCACGCCGAAGGGAGACCACGGTATGGCATAACGGTATCCCTCCGGGGTTGATGTACCAGCCATGGCCGTAATGTGCAACCCAGTCTTGACCTGGTAACTTAGAAGAAAGGCCACTTTCATCAGAGTAATGAGAAAAAGTTACGCCAACATCAAATTTGCCCGTAAAGAAGGACAACTATTTTTATTAACTCTTTTTCCACAAGTGGTAAAACAAACATTACTCAGATTATTACCTATCACTCTGCCAGGCACTGTGTTTTGATGCTACATAAAACTCAAAGTTTGCTTTTGGATTTTCCTAGGAAGGACTGATTTATACTTTTTGAATAGGGCATAGCTGAGGACAGATCTCTCTCTATATTAATATATATAGTCGACCTTTGCACAACATAGACTTAATCTGCTAAACTATAACCATAGCTTATAGTTTTTATAAACATAGTGGGTTCTACTTCTATAAGAATTTTTTTCAAGCCTCATTTTCATATCCATTAATTCTACCAGCGATGTGCAGTTAGAACCTTGCATATGGAGGGTCAGTCATAAGGGACTTGAGCATCTGTGAATTTTTTTGGGGGGGAAGGGGGTGGTAGGAGTGGGGTGGGAGATCCTGAAACCAATTCCCTAGGGAATCTAGATATGCAGGTGGTGACAGTTTGGGAGTCCAAAGTTACACGAGGATTTTTGGCTGTGAAGGCCCTGTACCTCCACCTTATCTTAGAGATAGATGTTATTTATGCTATGTGTTTTGTTTACTTGCCTAGAAAGTTTTTTATTTCAACACAGTCTGGTCTCACAGGAGAGCTCCAAACTGTCTCCCCATCCCTGGACTCTCTGCAGAGACTCCCCACCCCGGGGCTTCTTGGTTTTTGCCCTTCCTGCCACGTCAGCTGGGTCACATCCGTGCAGGCTGGTGCCCGGGTCTCCCCTGGGTGACGGCCGCCAGGGCCTGGCCCAGGCATCTCAGTGTCTTCCAGGGCTCTGCTGCTTGTAGCTTCAGGGTCCTTTTGTCCCTGGGGCCCAACCCCCACCCTTTGGAGGGCTGTCTAGCTCCCCAGTGGCCTCAGATTATGGATCTAGGAGCCTGCCATCTGCCCTGACCCGATTAAGCCAAAACTTGCCCTTGTCTAACCACATCTCTGAAGCTCTCGGGCTTTCTCTTTTAGGTTCACATCTCCCTAGGGTCCTGGTCCTGGGGAAGAAATCCCTCACTTCCTACAATTGATCAGGGCAGAGCACCCGCTTCCTTTGTTATTTTGATAGCTGCTTTCCGTGCATCTGCAGTGTTTTCATGTAACACACTTTGTCCACTTCCCCTTTACCTCACAGTGGGGTGGGCCCTTTCTGCATGGGAAGCATCAGAACTTCCACGTTGCAGTCTGTCTGTCTGTCCCAGGGGAGCTTTACTGCGAGGATGGCCTGAAAGCCCTAACACACACCTGGGCCTTGCTGGTCTCTGATGGATGGTCTCTAATGACCTTCTCTCTCACCCTCTTTCCAGTGATCCAAGAGAGACTTAATCACCTAGAAGATAATGGAGAGGCGAGGGCCCCGACGCCTGACATCCAGCTCAGCCTTGAACAAGGTGACGCAACCCAGCCAACACCCGTCCACGTCTGCTGAAAGGAGGGGTGCGGAGGGGTTGGGTTCTGAGTAGAGACTGAATCAGGGAGGAAATGTGGACTGCAGAGAAGGCGAGGGTTGGGGGTGGGGGTGCCAGCACCTAACCAGAGGCCGGTTCCTGGAGGGTCAGCTGGACGGGACACTGTTGGCACCATAACCAAGACAAAGGAGCAGAACCACACCAGACCTAATGAGAACACCTGCTGGGGGAAACTGTCATTTAGAAAGTTCCTCGTCGGAAGTCAGTGTATGTGAAGTGTGAAGGGGTGAGAACTTGGGCCCAAGGTCATGTCAAAGAGGAGACCTTTGACAGTGGCAGAAGAGGGAACTGATTTAAAGGGGAGAGGGGCTGTTCAAGAGCAGGACTATTTCAGGAGAAAGTTGTTAGAGAGAAGAGAGGAAGTGCAGAGCTGTGAAATGAGAGAGAGGGGAGGAAGGAAGGGGCAGGAGGGAAAAGATGAGGTCAGAGACACAATGAAATGGCCCTATTTTAAGAGCGCTGGCATTTGTGGGTGCGAAGTTGCAGCTGCTGCTGCTGGAGGTGGGTACTGCCCGGGTGCCATTTTGTAAAGAAGGAAACTGGCATCTCGAGCCACATTTCTCTTTGCCCTAGGGGCCACTGAGCAGGGATGAAACCACAGCCTATTTACTTCAAAATGCAGGTGGAATTCACGAACACAAAGCGAACCATCTGTAGCGGCAAGTGGGTAGTTTGGCACATTCACAGTGTGGTGCGGGCGGCTGAGCAGGCCTAGGTCCTAAACACGGTGTCTCCTCCAGAGGAAGCCCACAGGCAGGAAACTTCCCGCCCCTCCCCCTGGCAAACACTGATGCCCTGTCTGTCCTTTGGGCGTGCCTGTTCTGCATACTTACCGCACACAGAACGGACGAGCGTGGCCCTTGCACATGACTTCTCGCCCACTGGTGTTTCCGCGAGTCCACGGGCAGCCTCCCTGGCACTGGGCGGCGTCGCACTGGCCAGGCGGCCACAGTTCGGTGACTCAGTCATCGGTGATGACGAGCTAGTGCCACCTCTTGCTCTCGTCACAGAACCTGCATTCGCGACCCTGCCACTCCCCAGGGAGCAAACATAGGGAATGTTGTGCAGAGAGATCCAGAGAAAAGACACCGGGATCCCGGGGAGTGGCCGATACGCAGCCAATGCCGGGAGGGTGCACAGGACAGCGTGGAGAGATACTGGGGGCTGGGGGGGGGCTCGGGAGGGGAAGTGGGAGTGCAATGGGGTGGGGACCAGCAGCAAACTGCAAGAATTAAAGTGGGGCTCCAGTCTGGGCAGCTCTGGGGACGAAAGCAGATTCGCTATGGCCTGGGGGTCAAGCCCAGCGCAAGCGCTGAGTGGAGGACACGCGGGAGGGGCTTGGGGGCTCTCCGCCAGGCGCAGCTGGCCCGGTCACCCTGGGGGGAGGGGGGGCTGACTGTCCGAGTCGTGGGCTTGGGTCCAAGTGGGTTCCCCCTGATACCAGGAGGGGGTCTTCAAATCCTACTTTATAAAAGGAGGTATTAGGGAGAACGGCATAACCCATCTTTAGTTTCTGCAAAAAATCGGTCAACCCTAATTTCTCCTCCCCAGCAACTAAAGAAAAAGCCCCTCGGAGCCTCACCTGGTCCCCAGAGAAGTCCCCGGCCCCTCGCAGCCCGCTAGTCTGCAGTAACTGTTGTGTCTTCATCTGGGACGCTTCTCTGGGGACCTGTGACATGGAGGAGTCTCCGACAACTTTCTACATAGCGAAATACACTCCCCTCAGCAGTGTGTCTCAGTAGCTCTGCCTGTTCTGCTCCCACTCCGTCTCTGGTGACTCCTCTCAAATTCCCCCCTTTCTCTCCCCTCACCCCCAAACCCCTTGCACCTCTGGCCTAAACCTGGGTTCTTCTCTACATAAATAAATCTTTAAGGAATAAAACGAAGCAAGATATTTCTCCATTCCTGCACGGAGGGTGGGGGGGAGTATGGGTGAGTGTGGTGTCGTTTTTGGAGTCAGTGAGTTTGGAGAGTGGGGTTCTTGGGTTCACTCTGGGAAAGGTTTTACTGGCGTTTTCTGTATAGCAGCACGCGGTGAGTTTGTTTTTTCTTTTTTTTTTTTTTTTTTAAGATTTATTTATTTATGCATACAAGCACTGGGGTACAGGCCAGAGGTGTGGGGGGTGAGAGGATTCACCACAGACAGA
>JAGFMF010011501.1:23477424-23511453 GCA_019455555.1 Galemys pyrenaicus
CATGTGGGTCCCCTCCCTGGCCGGCAGCAGGGATCGAACTCGTGCTGCAGTGGTTGCGGTTTGCTTCATAGTGCGTTGCTTAACCCACTGCGCCACCAGCGAGGCCCAAGTTTGTTTTTTCAAGGCAGAGACGTTAGTTATTTTAAAGAGCAGGTTTATTAGGGAAAAGGACAGAGGAGTAAGGACACTTGCATGGACACAAGCGGCAGGAAGAGCTGCCCTGAGAGGGACAGGTTTGCTGAGAGAGGCCTGCGTGGGTGCAGGCAGCGGCCCTGGGGAGAGCCGCCTCCGCTGAGGGAGGTCAGTGCAGAGAAGCCCGGCAGGGTACAGGTCACGGGCAGGCAGGAGGCCGCTGCCCTGCGGAGGAGAGAGCTGGTGAAGAGAAGCACCTGCTTAGTCACAGGTGGGCAGAAGGAGGCTGCCCTGTTGTGGGGGCAGCGTTAGGTTTTTATCACCTGTTGGTCAGGAGGGGCTCGTCCCCGTGAGTGGTTTATTCCTTCACCTTCATGTCTGTGCTCTTGACACTCCCTCCGGCAGTCTGCTCCCTGTCTGGGTGCTGCACTTCTTGATCTGGGTGTTGACCCCTAAAGGTCTTAATTTCTTCTTTTTTTTAAGATGTTCTTTATCTATGCATCCAAGAGCCGCCAGAGGCGCCGGGGGTGAGAGGGGTTCACCAGAGACCGTGCGGAACAGAACAGGCAAATCCGCTGAAACACACTGCTGAGGGAGCAGCCGGGAGACAGGAGAGGTCTGCTGCGCCCTGTGGGTCAGCTCCAGGCAGGGGATCGAACTAGCGCTGCAGTGGCTGCGGAAGCCCCACAGTTCAGCGCTCAACCCCTCATGCCACCAGGGAAGCCCAAGGGTCTTAGTTTTTATACTTCAGTTTTTATAACCCTTTCTACCCCTACCTCCGCGTGCAGTACAGGTGCTTGACCTTGTGGTGTGTCCTTCTCTGTTCTTTATCCTTCATCAGATGTAAGGGGTAAAAGCAGAGGCGAGAGGGACAGTGTCCACCCCGGGGACCCTCCTCACTGTCCCTGCTTTGTGCAGCTCTGTGTCTGGTCACGGGGTGCCCAGAGGAGTTTGCTTGCTATGCCGCATGTTTGCCTCCGGACATGGGAGATACTGTTAAGAGGTGGGGGGGTGCAAGGGAGAGGTGGGACATTCCCCACCGTTGCTGCTGGCCGCCTTTCTGACAACCGCTGCATGCCCCTCCGTCCTGCCTCCCGTGGTGCAGCGCGGCTCACCCACAGCGACCCAGCCTCTGGGCTCACGCCCCTCCCTCCCAGAGCTTCCCAGTGCTTCCGCTTGGACTTGCTGGCAGTCCCGCCACCCGTGCCATGACTCTGTGTAAATCCCTCTGCTTCGAAGCTTCCAGGGGCTTGTGCCGTCCCGTTGGACCCTGATGGACACAGGGGACAAATAAAATCTCTGTGAATCAAAATGTGGTTTAGGTGCAGACCCATCTGAAGATGAGCAATCCGAGTACCTCGATGACCCAGAAGAGTACCTCAATGACCCAGAAGAGACAAGCAGGAGAAATTATGCAGCCAGCGATGGAAACGGCGCCCAAGAAACTCAACAGGAGCCTGAGCAGGATGCCCAAGAGCCCACGCCGGGAGGTAAGACTGACCGATGGGGCTGGATGCGTATGGCGGGCCAGGGGTCCTGGCTGGAGGCTAGGTGCAGTGATAAAGACACAAGGAGAATCTACTGAAACAGAGGGAATTGCACAAACACCGAAGACAGGGGCGAGTCCGATGTTTTGATGGAAGAGCCCTGGAGAGAGAAAGCTAGACAGGGAAAAAGCTAAGAGACAAAGGCGAAAAGTCAAAGAAAATCACTGGGGGACAAAAGATAAAAGAAGGAAGTGGCCACAGGACAAGTGAGACATTTTTCTGGGGGGAGGGTGGCCACACGTGACAGCAGCTTGTAAGTGGAAGCACAGACAGGAAGAGAAGTCAGAGGAAGCACAGCAGAGCGGAAGTGGGCAGAGCCAAGTCCTGTAGGCACATACCTTTCAAACAAACAACTGATGTGAGCAGGGGATGCCCAGCTCAGTGCCCTGTGACAGAGAACAAAGCTGCTCCCATGACTCTTCTTTATTTAATCTTTGCTTTTCTATGCAAGCCAAAGCTGTGCTTTATTCTCCCAAGCTAAGCATCCCCCGTCACCCAATGCCACTCAAGACACAGAGCCTGGTGCACCGATTCAGGTTGTTTTTAACAGGTGTGGGACGTGAGAGAGAAAGCAACTTGAGGTCTTCAGCGGAGGGCACGTGCTGGGAAGAGAATGCATGGAGACAGAGTCTGGGAAAAGTCAACTGGGAGCATGAAACAACTAAGTATAAGTGTGAGATAAGTTGCTAGAAAAACTGGCACGGAATCCCAGCAGCGCTGTGTTTCAGAGTCAGTGAAAAGAAATTAGCTGTGACTTCCTTTTCACAGAAACACGGAAATAAAACACAGTTCTAGCAGAAACACGGAAATCAAGTGAGGTGCTGTTAGTTGGATTTGCTAGTAAGGATGCCCAAGGGAAAGGCCTTTGGAAAGGAAGTGTCAGGTGGAGGAACTCAGTGTGGGGACAGTGGTACCAGGGGAGAACTTTAGTTATGATTTGAATGCTTGAGATGAGGGAAACAAATAGACAAAATTGATAGAGAAGAGGCACAGAGATCACATTAATAATGAGGAAGGGGGGATAGAATCAGAGGATGCAAGAAACATAACAGAGAGTGAGGACACTGAAAAAGTGGGAATGGGGGAACAGGACCAGGTCCTCAAGAAGCAGGGAAGCCTTGCGGACATGTGTGGGGGAGCCCCCTCTCATGTCCTTCTTATGCCCAAGAGACCCACCTCCTCTGCCTCATCCTAGAACTGTCACTGCAGGGAGAGACTCTGAACAGAGAAAGCTGCAGAGGGAAGTGAACACCAATAAGTAGAAAAATGGGAGCTGCACAAAGATCTCTGAAGAGAGCCAAAAAAGGGCAATGAATAAAAAAATGATAGAGAATGGACAAAGTAAGAGGGCGAAGACAAATCCAGACGTTGCCCCATTTGCCTAGTTCCTAGAAAGGAGGCACAAGAGACTGTTCTTATCATCACTGAGTCGGGGAAGGGGTCCGCAGTAATGGACCTTATAACCCCCTCAGGGTTGAGTAGACCTCTCCTCAGGTCGCAGCTCCTCTCCCTGGCTCTGCTAGTACCTATGATCACTTGAGTCCTAAACACACATCTTCATCACCTGTCCCCGGGACCCATTGTGTCCCCTGCCTGAAGATCTTTAGGCAAAGACGATGGGCACCTCTTTGGGGGTGTATCAGTTTTCCATGGCTGTGTAACAGACAGTCCCAAAACTTAATGGTTGAAAATAGCCATGACTTGGTTTGCCTTTTTGCCTCTCCAACTTCAAAGTATCGCCCACCTATCCATTTTTCTCCAGCTTGGCATGCTGACTTACTGCAGACCCCTATCCCTTCTCACCCCAAGTAGAGGAACGCCTCCTACTGGCCTTCTTCCTCCCATCTTGATCCCTTCAGATTCGTTCTCTGCACTGCAGGTCAGTGGGTCTTTCAAAATGAAAACCACTTGATACGACATTCCTATTTAAAACCAGTGTGACTGTGTGGCCTTATGGCAGCGCTGCTCGGGGTAGACTACTGGAGCACATCCCCTGCCCAGCTGCGTATTTCCCCGTCAATCTCCTCCTACTCCCTCCACCACTTTCTCACCACATCAAACTCCTTTTATATATTTGAGTTTTCCAAGCTCTCTCAATGGCATCTATCTCTGCCTTTACATATGCTTTTGGGAAACATTTTGGCATGATTTTCCAAACCTGAAAGTCCACCTAACCCCTGACACAGTAATCATATTCCTCAAAAAAGGAATGTAACACATACAGAAGAACGTTCGCCCTAGCATTCATTCTTCATCATAGCCTAAAGCTTAAAAGAGAATGAAAAGATCTTCTATGGTTTTGTTTTTTAAAAGGTAATTTGTATAATGGAATACATTAGAGCAGTGAGGACAAATATACAAAATGAATACAGATCACTGTATAATGTCGAGAAAAGAAGACAAATGTCTGATTACCCATTTTTATCTATGCATATTATGCTGAAATTATACTTTTTTATTTTTGAAAAAGGAAAAAAATCATCAAAGAGTGAGGAGGATAGGTAAAAATAAAGTAAAACTAAAAATTTTAAAAGGAGTTGAAAGAGGGACAGGATGAGGACAGTGGGTAAAAAGAAAATGAAAACGACTGTCCCAGACTGAAGTGTGACCCAAGCAAGGGAATGGGGCTGGGCACTGGGAGAGACATGAGGATCAGCTTTGCCCTCCAAGGGGAAGGGCTCATCGGCGGAAGTAGGAGGTGCTTCTTTGGGGAGACAAGTGAAACTTCTTCCTTTATTACAACTTGGTACAGGTATAGTGATACTAAACCAAGATGTCAACCTCAATCCCCGTTCTACATATCTGGAAGATATAAGGAAGAAAAAGGCATTTGCAAACTCAGAAGTTGAACAGGAAGCTCAACCAAGAACTAGCTGTGACCAGACACCTGCCATAATAGGTAAGACTGATTGAAAGAATGCGTGGTGTGAATTTCAGGTACTGGGCAGGGCTGGGGCAAGTCATCAGTGTCTACTAAGCCAGTTCAAGTGACCCTGGCCAGATGCAAGAGAGGAGAAAATTAGCACCTTATACTAAGTTTAGCAAAAGAGAGCTCCCAGGATCAAAAAAATACCATGAGATAGAAATGATAACTAATCAGTGTTAATGTCTGAGAGACTATTTCTAGAGCAAGAGAAGAACATATGAGGTGAGAATTAATGAAAGGAGATCACAGACCCGAGATATTTGTGAGAAGACGGAGAAAGAAATGCCAGGGACAAAGAGAGGTAGAAAGAGATAGTATCACTAGAAAGAGACATCAGTGCAGCAAATGGACTGGGTCAAGAGAAGAGTGAAGAAATAAAGTGAGAATGAAAGAGAAAGGTAGACTGAGGGTGGAGGGAAGATGGTGGAATGAGGATGGAAGAAAGCGTTAGAATGAGGGTGTAGGTAGCAGGTAGGAAGAGAGTGGAGGTAATGGATATAGTGAAGGAGGTAAGGCATATAGTGAAGGAGCAAAGAAAGATTGAAAGGTGGAAGAGCTGATTGAGAACAGAGGGAAAGGTCTATTGAATGTAGAGCTACAAGGTAGAAGGGAAGTAGGAGTAAGAGGCAGATGAGGGAAGTGCTGATAAGTGGTATCGGGGTGAGGGTAGAAGGTAAAACGGGACTGGAGATAAGTAAGGACAGGAGGGAGCACAAAAGTGGAAGAAAGAGTTGGTTGAAGGGAGGGGTAGGAGATGGAACAAGAATGGAGATAAGAGGTAGGGGTAGGCAATAGATGAGGCTGGAGGTAAGAGGTAGAGTGAGGGTAGAGGCTGGAGGTCAGTGAGAGAGGCAGAAATATGAAGAATGAAGTCAGTCTTGCCAGTGTTTTTATGGTGGGGTGCCCTGCTATGTGGGTCCTTGGCCCCAATCCAAGGCTCTGAAGGGTTCTACTTTCTGTGCAGTCATCGAAAGTGAGAGCTCCAGCAGTGAAGAGGAGTTGCCAGAATCCTCCACCTCAGTGCTGAAAAGGGAACCTGGTAAGAAAGGGGGGAGCAAGACTGGACTATACGAATCAGACTCCTGAGGCATCGTGTTGTAAACTCAATCTCTGAAATGACTGTTTTATCCTGTAATTGGTTCTGTACATTTATTTCACTTGAAATTTCAGGGAAATTATAATAGATATTTTCTCTGTATTTTTGGATGGGCCTATTACTAATCAACATAGGCACCCATATATTGAAGTAGGCTAAAAGAATGAGTTTGTTTTACAACTAGTCGCTATACCAGTAAAATGTTGGATTTTAGATAGTAATTTCTACGGAGAAAAGCTGAATATTTCCTTTATTGATAGGCCTTATCATCCTCTGGTCACAAACTTTGAATCGTATCAAATCTTCTGAATTTTATCAAAAGAACTCACCTGCTAGCTAGTGTTAGCAGAAATCAAGACTTCACATCAAGTGTTCTAAAACCCAACTATTGTTTTTGGCGGAGTTCTTCAGCCACTGATTTTTCAAAGGACCTTTGCAAAAATCTTGCTTTTCCTTTACATCAAACTTAAGGGGTTGGTAGGGACTTGCTCCAGCTGAGAAAAAGCAGCCATGTGGATAACGCAAGGTCACGTGGAGATAAGGGGAAAGTCGGCTGTGCTATTTCCTTTGTAAACGTAGAACTCCAAAGGGCTATCAAATGTCATGTCCTCAACCACTCTGCAACGTGAGAACTGTAGCTCCGCAGTGTACAATTTGTTTTGTTTTCCTTCCTGCTTTCTAGACACAGAATATTAGGAAAGTACCTATTTAGGAACCACACCAGGGAAGGGCTGACGAACAAGTCAGAATGATCCTTGTTCTTGGTAAGACGAATGGATACTGCTGTAGTCCCTTCATGCCACTGCTCACAGCAGAAGGCAGATGTGCTTCGGTTTGTGAAGTACACGTTCTAATGAGTCTTGGTCCAGGCAGACTGCTCTGAAGGCAGCTCCAGAATGTGTCTGTGGCTCAGACACAAGAGGTTATTTCTGGATTTGCAGCTCAAGAGGGGAGCAGGTGGTGGGGGGAGGTAGCAGGTTCCCCATCTGCAAAAAAGAATCCTCAAGATCTCCCTGCAGGAGAAACAGCAGAGGTGAGGGATGTGTGAAATGGCAAGTGGAAGGATAAGAAGTGGAGGAGGGGGAAGTGGAGGAAGGTAAGGCACAGAACATCACTAGTCACAAAGCAGATGACTTAGAAGGGCCAACCAGGGTGACCTGGGTGTGGATTAAAACTTGCAAGGGTGGCCAAGCTTTCTTATTGGGGAATTTTCTGACAAATTGGTTTCTTGCTCACCTATCGAGTCCCCTAAAGAATCTTATTTTTCAGTAGATGGTGATGAAGGATTATGGGGTCATTAGTGGTGGGCCTAGTCTGCTAGCATTCATGAAGAAGTGAGAACCTAGACCCCTCAGTCATACATGGCGCGGGCCACACTGCTCATGCCGTCTGACAAAAGTCCGGGTGTGAGGGACACTCCTGGAAGATCAGGATGCTCCAAAGGTTGGCCCCTGCTGGATTCCTTTTGTTTTGGCTAACTTTATGAATTGCAATTCTATGTGTCTCATGACATGTGCTTACTGGAAGATTATTCACGGGGATGGTTGTAAGATTGGCTGTTTTGCTAAACAAAAGAATTGGATGCTATGCACTTTGAGAATGAACTACTGACTGGCAAATACTGTAACACAAATTCACGAAAACCAATACCACAAAACCAGGCAGTATAAAACATAATTGGAATGTTGTTGTTTTACAAACTCAAAAGTTAGTTATTAGATAATTTCCCAGACCTAAACATTCACTATGGGAAACTGACCTTGGGAACTGTAACTTGGCCCATTTTGGAAGGCTCTGTATCTCCCAGGTGATAATTGAGTCATGGAAACCCTTCCTAACCTCCCCCCCTCTTTTCTGCCTCTGTTCTACTTAAATTGAAATCATATATAGAAAGACTGCCTAATAACAAAAAATATTGATACTAGTTTAACCCTAGACTTTGTGACTAGTAGTCTGTCTTATACTCAGAGTAAAAACAAAATAATTAGTTGTGACTGTGCAAAGTTGCTCTGCCTGCCTTAACATTAAAAAACTAGTGTGCTGATAGACACATGCTATGCTGATAGAAACAATGTTAACACTGAAGAACTAGTATGCGGATAGAGACATGCTGTCTCTCACGCTGAGACAGTGTATGTCATAAATCCTGACTGGAGCTCATAAAGACCCCAAGCTGTTCCCAAGAAAAAAATGTCATGATTGTTATCTTTCTGCTCTATGCTCATGCTGATGTAATCCCACCACTTGCTTGTAACATATAAAGAAACACCTGCTGAGACCCTCGGGAGGAGGTTTGCTACACCCTGATCAAGTGATAGTGATGCCTCAAGCCCCCTGATTCGCCATTGCCCTGCGGGAACCTGGCCTTAGCCAGAGCCAATCTCCGGCACATACACACTATTATGTAAATCTTTTCCTCCCTCTTGCCTCATAGAGTTCATATGTGTAAAATCACCCAGGTGTTTAGAATACTTTTGTAAAAAAGGTAAAGCAGAGAAGAAAGGTTCGTGTTTATAACCAGTGTGTTCTACAGAAGATTCATTTTAATTCTTTGCTGGATCTTTCAAAGCAATATGTAATTCGGATTAATTCAAAGTGGCTCATATTATAACTTTGGATTAGTTAGAGAGGCTATGACTGTAACACATAAGCCCGAAAAAAATGGATGACTCAAGCACAGAAGAGTTTTGATTTTGTTCTGTGAGTAAACACTCCAGAAGTTTCAGAAACGGGAGGGTGGGGTTCCATCTCACATGATCTGGGGAGCAGCCAAGTGGAAGATGTGCCTTCTCAACACCGGACTTCCAGCACTGTCCCGGGAGAGAGGCGTAGGAGAAACAAACACTAATCCAGTAGACCACGTCCACGAAGAGACAAGAATGGGGAAGCTGATCGAAACAGGACAAAGACAGAGATGCCCCCCCCCCACAGGACTCAGCCTCAGGCTGGCGTGACAGGAAGGGTTAAATTACTGGCCTCGCTCCATGGAGATTTCCTGGCAGTCTGAAGGAGGTCTTGTCACACATTGATTTCACTTCTTCTGCATACACATTACTTTTTAGGGATCAGTGACGATGATGAGCCATCAAGAGCCTGGAGCCACCTGCAAAGAAGTGGCCCTGCCACTGAGGGTAAGGACATCCTGACTGGACACAGGCACCTGAGCTCAGTCCCCGGCTTCACCTGCACTTCACAGCCAGCACACATCCCAGCCTGTTCTCTGTCTGTCTCTCCCCCATCAAATTCAGTTTGTACAATAGCTCTGGACAGACGGTCCCACAATGACAAGCTTCTGGAAAGAATGCTATTTGAGTACATCTTTACAAAGAGACCCTTGTACATTCACAGCAACTTTGAAGGTAGATCAGATCTGCTGTCCTCCCCATCCCACAGACATGCAAACTCCAGGACATGAACACTTAAGGTTCTTTTACACATCACAAGTAGAAATTACCAGAAGAGGCAGAACTAACAGCCGGGACTCCTGGCCAGCTTCCCTAATGCTCTACCCACAACCTCTGATGTCGGATGTAAAATAATGTTTTATTATTTTAGAAACAAACTGGTATAGATCCTACTTGTTACAAAATTCTCCAGTAAGGTCCAATAATACAATAATATATTGTATTAACATTCTTGAACCCAACTGCATATGCAAACTCATACCGAGTCTGATAAAGACTTTACCTAACTTGTGGCAGCTCAAGTCCAGATTCACTGCTATAAACTTATAAAAACAATATTGGCTTCAAAACTTCTTATATTTGTATTTAAGGATAAAGGATTTGGGGTCTCTGCTCCAAACTGAGTGTTCTTTTTCCTTTTGATGAATGAGACAGAAATGATTGTCACAGTGACTTTCTAGCCTAAATCAGTCTATAAGGTCAGTTGTCCTAAGATTTACAACTCTTTGAGTTGTATATTACAAGTTGTGTTTTCTTTATTATCTAGATCCTGACAATTTTGGAAACAAATTGAGTGTGGGGGGAAAAACATTTGGCGGAATAGAAGAACAGTTCCTTTTATTTTTTTTTTTAAAGATTTATTTATTTCTGCAGACAAGAGCTGGGGTACAGGCCAGAGGTGTGGGGGCGGAGGGTGAGAGGATTCACCACAGAGAGCAGGGAGCAGAACAGGCAGATCAACGGAAGTACACTGCTGAGGGGAGCAGCGGGCAAGGCAGGAGAGGTCTGCCGCGCCATGTGGGTCCCCTCCCTGGCCAGCGGCAGGGATCGAACTCGTGCTGCAGTGGCTGCGGTTTGCTTCATAGTGCATTGCTTAACCCACTGCACCACCAGGGAGGCCCAACAGTTCCATTTTTGATATGACCTATCTTTTATTGCTACAAAAGCTTCATCCAAAGTTTCGTTATATCAGTTAAAATAAACATATTTGTTGGGGATCCAGGTGATAGGTGTTGCATATTTTCATGAGGCAAGCTGGGCTGATGGTACAACATACAGTTTTAAAATTTCAGTGGCACAAGTGTGACCTCAGTTGATGTTCATTCACCTAAGTAGGATAAAGTAGTTTTTCGAGTGGTTGGGCCCTCTGTACTCTTAATCATTGAGGGCAGAGCTGATGAGGCTCTAACATCTAAAAATGTTGCTTCAGGGCCTCCCTGGTGGCACAAGGGGTTGAGCACCACACTGCGGGGCTTCGGCAGTCACTGCAGTGCGAGTTCGATCCCCATCCTGGGAGGGAACCCACATGGCGCAGCAGACCTCTCCTGTCTCACCCGCTGCTCCCCTCAGCAGTGTATTTCAGTAGATCTGTCTGTTCTGCTCCCCACTCTGTCTCTGGTGAATCCTCTCGAGCCCCACACCTCTGGCTGGTACCCCAGTTCTTGTATGCATAAATAAATAAAATATTAAAAAATAAAAATATAAATGTTGCTTTCATAGATGACCTGAATAGGAGAAAGACACAGGAGCCTGAGCGTGCACGTGCAGAAGTGCAGACGAGTGGAAATAGTAAGGAGGGGGTAGTGCAGACAAGTGAGTGTTCTCCATGGCGAAATTGCCCTGGCCCCTGGGGGTGATTCCTGCAGCGCTTGACCGGTGGTTCCCACGTCGCCACAAGTGGCGGGTAGTAGAAACAGCCCCTCTGCTCCTCCATGAGCTCCCTTTTCCAAAAGCTTTTTAAAGATTTGCCTGGTGCCTCGGTTCCTGGGACACGGGCCATGACAGTTACAGGAATTTTGTCTCTCGTCACAGAAAGCAGAGGTGATGATGCTTCAAAATCCATTAAAGAAGAACCTATGGAAACTTCCATCGCATTCTCAAGACATTCACCAGGTGAAGATTAGAATACAAGCCTTGGTTGCAGGAGGTCTAGAATCTGTCTAGAATAGTGTTTCCAAATACATTTTATTCTGAGCACCTTGAAGACCATGTACCAAGTTAACCTTAGGGACTGCTCTCAGCATTTTAGAAAATGGAACAAAGCAGAAAATTATTATAAACTCAGGTTTAGTTTAACGGGACAATTTCTATTCATAAAATGTGTATAACTACATGTTGCTGACAGAATGACTGTCAAATGGTGGTATCTTTTATAATACCTACTGCCATGCCCATGAACACTAAGACTTAGTATGACATACTGTTCAACACTCATGCCATTTGTAATTGTAAAAGCCTCAAAAGTCAGAAATAAAAGCTTCACGTCAGTGCTCTCCAAGTTTAGTATAGTTTTTGGCAGATGTCCATCCACCACATTGTAATGGAGTATAGGATGTTGTTTTAAAGAACTTTGGTAAATAGTATTGTCCTTTATCATCACAAAATCCTGAAGACATAGGCAGGCTCGCGCTTGCCAGCCACAGGGAATAGATGTGCAATATGTGAGGGTCACAGAGGGTGACTTATGAGGAAGAGTCAGGAATACAGAAACCCCAAGTCCAAAGAGAAGGTACAAGGTACCTGGCATACTCACAAGTAAATGTGTTGGTGCCCAATGCAAAAAAAACTTACTTGCAACAATGATAAGTAAATATGTGTATATGTGTGTGATTGTGTGTATATATGTAGGGTTGTTGGACAAGTCATGATGCATTTTTGCTTGAAACACATAGAAAAAAATGTCATGACTTTTCTGGTAACCCAATATGTGTGTGTGTGTGTGTGTAAATATAGAGACACACAGACATGTATGTATGTGAAAATGTATAGACACACACATGTGTATGTGTGCCTCTATACACAGATATCTTTGGATATATAGTCATCAATATTAGTTAGATATTATAGAAATATATTAGCAACATAGAGAGAGATTGATCTCAAAATCATCAAGAAACAAAGAGGGGAGAAATGGAACCAGCTATGTGGTAGGCAAAATTCCTAGAAGGACAGAGTCAAAAAGGAGCAGAGATTAAGAGTATCGTTGATGAAGCGCGAGGAAGCAACCCAGGTTACAAGAGAAATCAGGGAAAGAGAAGCTTATAGAATTAAAGCAACGGAGATAAAAATGTTTAAGTCAGAATAAAGGGCAAAGACAGGGAAGAGAAAGAGATGTGGCTGTGTAGGAAAAGAGCAAATCTCTGTTTTGAGGCTTAGTTATATATATATTTGACATCACTGTTCATTTGTTTTACAACGTTTGCTTCCTTTTCTCAGGTGTAGTACGCATAGAATTCCCACCATCAATTCACCAGTGCTCCATTACCATAGTCCCTATGCTCTTCCCACCCTGCTTTTGATCCCTCTCTCTCCCCTCTCCGCTGCAGAATATGTTTGATTTATAGTTGTCTGTTTAGTTTTGTTTTATTGTGTTTTTTTAAGATTTATTTATTTCTGCAGACAAGAGCTGGGGTACAGGCCAGAGGTGTGGGGGCGGAGGGTGAGAGGATTCACCACAGAGAGCAGGGAGCAGAACAGGCAGATCAACGGAAGTACACTGCTGAGGGGAGCAGCGGGCAAGGCAGGAGAGGTCTGCCGCGCCATGTGGGTCCCCTCCCTGGCCAGCGGCAGGGATCGAACTCGTGCTGCAGTGGCTGCGGTTTGCTTCATAGTGCATTGCTTAACCCACTGCACCACCAGGGAGGCCCAACAGTTCCATTTTTGATATGACCTATCTTTTATTGCTACAAAAGCTTCATCCAAAGTTTCGTTATATCAGTTAAAATAAACATATTTGTTGGGGATCCAGGTGATAGGTGTTGCATATTTTCATGAGGCAAGCTGGGCTGATGGTACAACATACAGTTTTAAAATTTCAGTGGCACAAGTGTGACCTCAGTTGATGTTCATTCACCTAAGTAGGATAAAGTAGTTTTTCGAGTGGTTGGGCCCTCTGTACTCTTAATCATTGAGGGCAGAGCTGATGAGGCTCTAACATCTAAAAATGTTGCTTCAGGGCCTCCCTGGTGGCACAAGGGGTTGAGCACCACACTGCGGGGCTTCGGCAGTCACTGCAGTGCGAGTTCGATCCCCATCCTGGGAGGGAACCCACATGGCGCAGCAGACCTCTCCTGTCTCACCCGCTGCTCCCCTCAGCAGTGTATTTCAGTAGATCTGTCTGTTCTGCTCCCCACTCTGTCTCTGGTGAATCCTCTCGAGCCCCACACCTCTGGCTGGTACCCCAGTTCTTGTATGCATAAATAAATAAAATATTAAAAAATAAAAATATAAATGTTGCTTTCATAGATGACCTGAATAGGAGAAAGACACAGGAGCCTGAGCGTGCACGTGCAGAAGTGCAGACGAGTGGAAATAGTAAGGAGGGGGTAGTGCAGACAAGTGAGTGTTCTCCATGGCGAAATTGCCCTGGCCCCTGGGGGTGATTCCTGCAGCGCTTGACCGGTGGTTCCCACGTCGCCACAAGTGGCGGGTAGTAGAAACAGCCCCTCTGCTCCTCCATGAGCTCCCTTTTCCAAAAGCTTTTTAAAGATTTGCCTGGTGCCTCGGTTCCTGGGACACGGGCCATGACAGTTACAGGAATTTTGTCTCTCGTCACAGAAAGCAGAGGTGATGATGCTTCAAAATCCATTAAAGAAGAACCTATGGAAACTTCCATCGCATTCTCAAGACATTCACCAGGTGAAGATTAGAATACAAGCCTTGGTTGCAGGAGGTCTAGAATCTGTCTAGAATAGTGTTTCCAAATACATTTTATTCTGAGCACCTTGAAGACCATGTACCAAGTTAACCTTAGGGACTGCTCTCAGCATTTTAGAAAATGGAACAAAGCAGAAAATTATTATAAACTCAGGTTTAGTTTAACGGGACAATTTCTATTCATAAAATGTGTATAACTACATGTTGCTGACAGAATGACTGTCAAATGGTGGTATCTTTTATAATACCTACTGCCATGCCCATAAACACTAAAGTAGCGGGAGGTGAGAGGATTCACCAGAGACAGAGCCAGGAACAGAACAGGCACACCAACGGAAGTACACTGCTGAGGGGAGCAGCGGGCAAGGCAGGAGAGGTCTGCCGCGCCCTGTGGGTCCCCTCCCTGGCCAGCGGCAGGGATCGAACTCGTGCTGCAGTGGCTGCAGTTTGCTTCACAGTGCGTTGCTTAACCCACTGCGCCACCAGGGAGACCCATTGTGTTTTTCATTGTTATTACTTTTTCCTGATCCCTTGTTTGGTTCCCCTATATTCCTCCTATAGGTGAAACCATCTAATATTTTTCCTTTTCCTTCTGACTTATTTCACTGAGCATAATCCCTTCTAACTCCAGCCATGTTGCTGTGAATGGCATTAGTTTATCTTTTTTGATTGCTGAGTAGTATTCCATTGTGTATATATCCCACATCTTCTTGATCCAGTTGACTATTTGGGTTGTTTCCAAGGGGTGCAAGTGTTCTTCTGGATTATCTTTTCTCAGTTCATGGGAGCCATGAACATAGTTTGGCAGGACCACATCAAAATGGCACTGCACATTGTTTGTCATTTCCTTATTTTCCTTCATGTTCTGTGAATTCAAAGCTCTTCAAATGAATAGAGGATGAGTCAGAAAGTGTCAGCCTATTTACATGTGGTAGAGAAGTGGTTCATGTACTGATTGTCAGTAATTCTTCTTTTCCTGTCTACCAGAGGAAGTACTCTGCTTTTCTTACCTCTTCCATCAAAACACTGATCACACACACAAGTGGACACACACTCAGGTACTCAGGTACTCAGGTACACAGGCAGAAGCGTACACAGATCTGGACTGCTTCCAACCGGTGTTCGGGAGCCCCGGGGAAAGAAGAGTAAGCTTCTGAGTGGGGGGAAAGTGGCACTAAGTGGATAATGAAGGAGAGGGAATGAGAACATAGGCATGTCTCCAAATGAGAAGGTATCTGAGTAAGCCTGAAGTTTTTCTAAGTGGACACAGAAGCTCTGGATCACCAGACTGCAACTTTCATGGAGAAAAGTGCTGATTTCAAGATACCTTTCAGCACTTGTACCAGAAACGCTGTAGTCAAGTCCATGACTGACTAGCAGGTCTGCAGTGAAGAAAGTCCACAGGGAACAGGCAAATTAATAGTGTCAACAAATGGTTGGTGTCAAAAGAGCAGGCACTGGGAGCTGATGAACTTAATAGCCTGTGAGGTGATATTGAATATAGATGATGAAAATAAGATTGTAAAAGCAACCAACAGATTGGAAGATCAGATTGGAAGAAACAGACTAGAAACAAAGAGAAACCAGGAAAGACGTGGCTGGAAAGAGGATTACTTCAACCACAGAAGCACACAAACGTGCATGGGAATGAGATGCATGCAGGGGGTGATAAGCAGGAAGAAAGATATAGTACAAGAGAACTATGTAGAAGGTAAAATGAACATGGTAGAGAGAGTGGCTAGTGTACTTGGGAGAGAGATGGGATGGAGAGATGGGATCTGAGACAATCACAAGACAAATGCCACTTTTGCACATGATAGCAGAGGGGGAAACTTCATCATAGCTAAGAGTTTTCAGGATAAGTGTCCCTAGGTATGAAGCGGGCCTACTTACCCAGATTACAAGAGACCTCACCCAGCAGTTTATACTCTCATGGCTTCAGTCACAACCCACAATCTACTGGTTTCCATACATCCTTCCCTAGACTACGCCTGTCCTCTAAGCTTCCAACTCTTTCACTCAAGGCAGAAAGACCTCTGACCAAGGTCCTGAAGGTCCCAACTTAGCCCGCTTATTAATAGATGTTCTTGTTTAAGACATTCAAACTCAACATTCCCAAATTCAAAGCAAATCATCTTTATTCCTAAAACTAGCTGCTGCTTCTTCAGTGTTCTCTACTTCTAAAACACACTCTTAAGTGTTCCATTCTCTCAAATTTTAATTCTCAGCATCATCTATGACTGCACTATCTCCTCAATATACCCATTCTGTCACCTATCTCTAGTCTTCCTTTTAAATGTCTCCAACCTGTCCATATCTCTCCAAAAACAATGCTCCCACCCCAATCTATAGCTAGGTCACTTCTCACCTGAACTCAGGCTATTGGTTCTTATTCATCCTTCTTCTTCTAGTCTTGCTCCTACCATCGATCTTACAAAACCGTTCTCCTAGGTGAAGTCCAATATCCTTCACTACCCTTTCAGATGAAGCCCATTCTCATTCATGTGCTCTTCAAAGTCATCTACCTTGGACTTCCTTCCTCTTTCTCCATCCTCACCATTCACTCTCACTCCATGTTCAGACATACTAAACTCCTTTTGGTTACTTGCATTTGCTGAATCCAGACCTTGCACCTGCTTCTCAATCCATTTGGGCCTACTGTGTTGGCCTACCTCCGAATCTTGCTGACTCCTGCTCCCATGGTTCATCGTCTAGAGGAGACCCTTATCTCAAACAAGCCTAGTTCTTCCTGCCTCAGTGGCCCCCAGGGTAGCATGTATGGTCGTGTCCTAACACTCTTCACATCTCAATATGTGCCCTTGTTTGGTGTCAGTTACCGATATACTCATACAAATTACAAGTACCAACCCGCCCATAGTTTTGTGCCCTGTGTTACTGTCAGCACCCAGCCCAGTGCCAGACATATGAGGGGGGCTTAGAAAGCTTGTTGAATGAGTGAAAATATTATTCATTTTCTGTATTCCAATATCTGGAAATTTATCTGACAAAAATTCGCTTATTATAGAACTTTTGGAATATTTTAGAAAAATTGGAGTATTTTAGAAAAGTTATTTTCATTGAATTCTATATATGTATCTATGTATCTATATATACATACATGTATTATAGATAACATTTCTGGAAAAGAATAGCATCACATAAAAGTAAGTACTAACGTTTGTAAAAATGTCATCACTGAATGGATGGGTAAAACATGTCAAGAAAAAATAAAAAAAGGTACAGATTGAAGGAAAAGAGAAAAAGATATGAAATAATAAGCAGATTGAAGGAAGGACAGAAACAGTGAGAAGCAACAAAAGGAAAGAGATTTCAGGGGTACGCCCTTTCTTTGCTGTGGGTGCAGGGGAAAGGAGGATGTTTGGGAGGGAGGGGGCAAAATAAAAATTCTTTACAAATCACAACTTAGGAGAAGAGCAACATGAGCCTGAAAATGAGGAGTGCCCCTGTGTTATTTGTTCTTCAAAATATGTGCCAAGAGACCAAGAAGCAAGGTCTGCAAGTGACCAAGTACCTGACAGCACAGGTAAGGCTCTCGGGGTCTTGGGGGAGATGGCTCAGCCGGTGCCTTGGCCCAGCCGTGGCAGTGGTGGGTGAGCAAAGGGAACAGAAAGCAGCGCACCTTTAGGGAGGGTGTCCAGTGGAAAGGTGGGGGTCACAGGGCCCAGCGTGGGGTATCAGGAGTCTGACATCAGAGTCCCTGAGTCCCGCTGCAAGTGTCAGAGCCCACATAGACAAGGAACAGTCCAGTCCACGCCAGAACCCTGTTCCCTGCACTTGACCTGACCCTTTCAGCAGCCACGGAGGCAGGAGACCACTCTGAAGCCATACCAAACACAGGCAGCCCTGTTGCTTAGACGCAGGCGGTGTAGCAGAAATACACTGGTAAAGTCAGCGTCTCCCATCGACTGCAGTAGCCAAGCAGTACGGGCATGCTGGATTTACAGGGTGACTTCCACCCTTATCCATGGAGCCAAGAGATCCAGCTATCCTGCTGGGGTTAATAGCGTCTACTCTCCCAGCCGTGGAAACGCCTCCAAAGGCAATTGGCCCTGGAACCTGTCAGGAAAAAGGCCTCAGCTAACTCTTCGTGCAGCCTGCCGCCAGATTTTTATGGCCTGATATAGTAACTGCTTACTAACCTCTTTGCAAATAAGATTTTATTTAATCTTCAAAAAATTGCTAAACCTATACAGAATAATACTTGCCATCCCTGTCATTTCATAGATGAGGAAATTCAGGCATGTAAGTCAGTAAGAGTTTTTTCTGTCTCAGAGAAATGAAGACCTCGATGTCATCACAGTGGTGTCTGGCTCCTTCAAAAGGAAGACACAGAAATGATACCCATGCCCCCTGCACTGTGAATTGTCCTTGATTTGTAGCTTTTATTGATAAGTAACTGTTATCTGACCATCACCTGTTACTCCCCAGGCACCACAAGTGCTTCGGCTATGGGAGCATGCCACTAAGAATTGACTTGATCTTTATGTTACAGATGAACTATTTTTAATACTACTTTAAATGTATTATTATTTTCTTTTTAAACATTTTTAAAATATCTTTTATTTACTTATGCATACAAGAACTGGGGTACAGGCCAGAGGTACAGGAGGTGAGAGGAGTCACCAGACACAGAGTGGGGAGCAGAACAGGCAGATGGACTGAAACACACTGCTGAGGGCAGCAGCGGGCACAGCAGGAGAGGTTGGCTGCACCATGTGGGTCAGCTCCCTGGCTGGGGGTCAAACTCATGCTGCTATGGCTGTGATAGCTTCATGCTGCTAAGACTTAACACCTTGTGCCACCAGAGAGGCCCAGCTTTGCATTTTTGTTTGAGTAGTTCCTGCTGGGCTCCTACAGTCTAACAGAGACTAAAGCTCTCATCTTCACTGCAGTCAGCCCTGACCTCAGAATTAAGTTCTGGCTGAACTTAATGAATATGAGCAGGAAAAGTATTGAGCCTCCTCCAAGTCTTTCCCTTAAAAGAGATGAATGACTGGGTCCCTGTTATTCCCCATATTTTCCTTGGTTAGGAGTATATGCCTGTGATATTTAAAAAAGCTTGTATTTTTGTTCTAACAATGACCCTTAGAATTGCTTCTATATACTATTTTTGGTTCTCCCTCTTAGAGATACCCATTAACTCCCCACCCAGAAGATTTTTTAAATTATATATGTGCACTTGAAACCATGATACACCTTTACAGTTATTTTTCAGCTATTAAATATGCTCTATCTTTACTCCTTGGTTTGTCCAGCTAAGGCCCTGAGACTTCTAGCTATAAACCAGAAAATGACCTTACTCTACCACCCATTATTCTCCTTTCCTCTCATTTTTTTGTTTGTTATCATACCATTTCTTTTTAAAGATTTATTTATTTATGCATACAAGATACAAGAACTGGGGCACAGACCAGAGGTGCAGGGCAAGGGGCAGTGAGAGGATTCACCAGAGACAGAGTAGGAAATAAAACAGGTGGATAGACTAAAGTACACTACTGAGGGGAGCAGCGGGCGAGGTAGGAGACGTCTGCTGCGCTTTGTGGGTCAGCTCCCTGGCTGGGGATCAAACTCGTGGTGCTGTGGCTGTGTTTTGTGCTGCACTGGCTGTATTTTGCTTCACAGTATGTTGCTTAACCCATTGTGCCACCAGGGAGGTCCCTGCCCATTTTTTGACCATTTGTTTGCTTTGCTTTAGTTGAGTTGTGTAAGTTCTTTGTAGATCTTTGATATTAGTCCCTTATCTGTTATATAATGTGCAAATATTTTCTCCCATTCAGTAGGATAGCTCTTCTTTTGATTATTGTCTCTCTTTTGCTATACAGAAGATTTTAGTTTGATGTAGTCCCAGCTGGTTATCTCCTCCTTTGTTTCCTTGCTTCTTGAAAGGCATCCCCAAAGGTTTTTCTGAGCTTTATATCATGGAGTGTTTGCCTGTGTTTTCTTCTCCATCATTGTAGTCCCCATAGTTCTCCCACCACCATATCACTCATGAACCTTGTTATCTCAGTCTGTTTATCAAAGAAAATGCTCAATGTCTTTACCTAATTTGTATATTTCTTATCTGTAAAATAAAGATGGTTATCAATGTTAGTCACTATTAGCTGCATTTGTTCTAAGGATGAAGTTAATGGAGGTGGTCTAAGGATAGTTACTGACATACACAAGAAGTACTCAACAGATGGCCAACTTTATTGTTCTGTTCAGGTTGTTCAATATTTACATTAAAAAATATAAAGCCCAGGCCTCTCTGGTGGTGCAGTGGGTTGAGCTTCATGCTGTGAAGCACCCACGACACAGCGGTACAAGTTCGATCCCCAGCCAGGAAGGTGACCCACATGGCGCAGCAGACTTCTCCTGCCTCACCCGCTGCTACCCTCAGCAGTGTATTTTAGTCGATCTGCCTGTTCTGCTCCCCACTCTGTGTCTGGTGAATGCTCTCACCTCCTGCGCCTCTGACCTGTACCCCAGCTCTTGTATGCATAAATAAATCTTTAAATAAATAAATCTTTAAAAAAAAAGAAAAAGAAAAGAAAAATATAAAACCCTGTCTCAAATTCATGTGGAACAATCTGGAATTATTAACAAAAGAAATATAGGATGACTCTCAGGTAATTATCAACTTTTAACTATGTCTAGGTTAGGGTTCAGCAAAATATGGTCCAAAAGGCAAATCCAGTGCACTGTTTTATAAACAAAGTTTTATTGAAATACAGCCACTGTCACATCATTTCATTTATGTTTTGTCTATGGATGTACCCATAATACAATAGCAGAGCTGAATAGACACCACAGAGATAATGGACTTTAAATACATACCATATGGTCCTTTAGACACAAAAACACCGATCCAAAAGAGCACCTGTACTCCTATGTTCATTGCAGCACTATTTGTAATTGGTAAGACCTGGAAATAATCCAAATGCCCAAAAGTAGATGGTTGGATCAAGAAGATGTGGTACATATACACGATGGAATATTATTCAGCAATAAAAAATGAGAAACTAGGGACATT
The DNA here is from genome assembly GCA_019455555.1 of Galemys pyrenaicus. Taxonomy (NCBI): domain Eukaryota; kingdom Metazoa; phylum Chordata; class Mammalia; order Eulipotyphla; family Talpidae; genus Galemys; species Galemys pyrenaicus. Next base: position 23,498,219 of record JAGFMF010011501.1, read on the forward strand.
TATAGAAACATGGATGAACTGGAAGGAATTATACTCAGTGAAACAAGTCAGAAGGCAAGAGAAAAATATCGGATGGCTTCACTATTAGGAGGCATATGAAAGAGCAATAACAACAACAAAACAAAGAAAAATAAGCTCAAGGTATTGGGCAGTTATAACCAAAAGCAAACAAAAAAATAAGACCAAATATCCAAGATAAACCAAAGAGACCATGGGGGGAAGGGGAAGGAGGGGAGGGCAAAGACGGGGATGAGGGCAGAGAAAGCACAAGGGACTGAGGTGTTGGTGCACGGGTGGAATGGTGGTGGGTACTCCCTGGGGAATACAAATGATGTCAAATATAATTAATTAAATATTTTTTTTAAAAATACATACCATATGTCCTTTAGAGAAAAAGCCCTGTACTACAATCTAAGCATTTGGCATTTTTCTTGAATGACAGGCTCCTGAAAAGTTAAATTTGAATGGTGCTTTTGCAAAACACTACTTTTTTAAGTGCATTCTTATAAACAATGTAATGAATATTTATGCCTTTTTTTTTTTTACTCTTTCAGGGAACAATAATTCTTTGACCAAAAAAAAGGAAAAAAAAGGTAAGAAGTGATTAATATTGTTAAAAAACAAAAATAGAAATCTAACTGGCTTTTTTCAATGATTCATGAGTTATTCAACATCCCATCTAGCAGTTAAAAAGGCACTGCAAAAAGAAAAATATCAGACGGTTTCACTTAAAGGAGAAATGTAGGGGAACCAAAAAGGGACCAAGGAAAAAAATTATTATGATAACTTAAAATACGAAATTAACAGGCAGCTATTAATCAGAGACACTGCGGGGAGGAGAGGGAGAGGGTAAAGCAGGGGAGGGAACGTGTTTGCACACAAGGGATGGTGGGGGGGGGCACAGGTGCATTGTTGGTGGGCATCTTGTGGGAACTACACCTGAGAGTAAAGCATGCATTGTACAAAAAGGAGGAATGATGTAAAATACGTAGACAATTACATTTAAAAAAAAGTTACACAAAATGGAAGGTTATATATCAGAAGAGGGGGGTAGGACAATTTTACTAGCAAAAGAAAAGGAAGATTATTTTAAGCTAAGTCACTTTCCCTTAGGAAAAGACAGGAAAGATCTAATAATGCAAATAACCTTGTTAATGCTTACCTGGAAACTGCAGATTGGTTAGCTTAAACTTCCACGTTTGGGAGAGGCTGAAGCTGCAATTAGGTTAGGAATTAAGGCTTAGTTGGGCTTTACTTGAAGATTCCATTTGGACTTACTGATTCTTGTCTTCACGTTATATTTTTTGTACATTCATTCGATTTATTTTTTTAAGATTTATTTTATTTATGCACACAACAACTGGGGTACAGGCAAGATGGGTATGGGGGGTGGGGTTTAAGAGGATTCACCAGAGACAGAGTGGGGAGCAGAACAGGCGGATCCACTGAAATCCACTGCTGAGGGGAGCAGCAGGCGAGACAGGAGAGGTCTGCTGCGCCCTGTGAGTCAGCTCCCTGGCCAGAGACCCTGATACCTTCATGGTACTAAGACGTAACCCCTTGCGCCACCAGGGAGGCCGTCATTCAATTTATTTTAATACACAAAAATTGTTCATTATTACTTTGGATTATAATCTGTTTTATTAACCGCTTTTTATAAAAAACAGAAATTTTTGTGTGCTGGTTTCCAAGAATTAACTGTTTCAATGAGGTTTCTAACAGTTAATTTGCATATATAGAAGCTGTTTTATGACTTTATTCTAATTGGTTTTAAATATGTAATTTATTCAAACAGTCCCTACTTTGGAACACTTAAATTTGGTGTGTGTGCAGGTGCGTGTGTATGTATTTAGAAAAATGGACGCTTCTGGGCCTAAGAGCATATATTGTACCTATTTAAGACTTGATATACATGATCAAAATGCCTTTAAGAAAAGTTTTAGTTACTTATTCTTGGCATATTTGATGATTCACTTAGATCAGGTGACACAGCTCAGGGTTAGAGATCTCGAGCTATCAATATACTCTTAATCATTAGCTAGACTTTTATTTTGCACTCTGGGCTTTGCGGGATCAGTCACTTTCTTTGATTAACTTGTTGAGTCCGGGACAAACGTCTGGCCGTTCGCTGGCCTTGGTCGCCTGGCCACGGCAGGGTGGCAGTGACACCCGCTGCAGTGAGGGGCACCTGAGCAGCCACTCGGGGCTGGGGGGCGCCGGGCCCCCTTCACTGACAAGGTCTGGGCGGGACACAAAGTCTGCGACTCGCGTCCCTTTCCCGGCCCCTCTCCCGCATGGAGGTCCACACACGGCCCTCCAGGGGAGGCTGCGTGAGACAGGAGACCCAATCCTAACTCCTAAACCTCCTTGGAGTGGTGGCTTTGATGTGTCACTCATTCTTTTGTTCTCCTTCAATGTCCTCCCCTGCACGAGGGTGGGCGGCCAGGGCAGCCCCACTGGACCCCAGCTCCGGTCGCCGAGGCGTCTCTGACCGCCCGCATACAGCCCCTCCTGTCCCGGAAGGCCCCGCCCGCGTCCTACTGCGTCACCCGTGGTGTTGGCCCGAACGGCGGGCGCAGGTGCTCCTGCTCCTGAAGCTCGTTTTCTTTCTTTTTATTTTTTCTACACTTATTGTTTTCTTTTTTAAAGATTTATTTATTTATGCATACAAGAGCTGGGGTACAGGCCAGAGTCCAGGGCGGTGAGAGGAGTCACCAGAGACAGAGCGGGGAGCAGAACAGGCAGATGGACTGAAACACACTGCTGAGGGCAGCAGCGGGAGGCAGGAGAGGTCTGCCGCGCCATGTGGGTCACCTCCCTGGTCGGCAGCAGGGATCGAACTCGTGCTTAAGTGGCCGCGGTTTGCTTCATAGTGCGCTTCTCAACCCACTGCGCCACCAGGGAGGCCCTGAAGCTCGCTTTCACATCCGACTCCAGCGTCAGCGAATTACACCCCACCCAGAGTCGCTGCGCACGGGTCGTGGGGGGAGTCCGAGGGGAGGACGGAGGTGGGGGCCCCCTGAGCAGGCCTGCTAGAGCTCTGGACCCTGACTTCCCTCCAGCCTCAGAAAGCGCACGTGAAAAGACAAGAGACAAGCAGAGAGCAAGGAGGACAGACAGAGTGTCCCCACAGCGTGTCCCATTGCCACCCAGTGGGTGCCTCGGATAGACAAAACTAAACTCATGGACGTCCCTGCCTCTGCACGACTGCAAAACTATATAGGACTAGCCGCTCCCCACACTCGCCCGCGGGAATCACCTGCGGGGGCACAGCCGTGGCCCTCGGCACTCAGCTGAGCACTTGGGAGGCCTCCAGCGGGATTGTAAAGGGTGGGCGTGGAGATGACACCATCGTTGTCATCTGCCATAAAAGACAGGCCTGGAAATGTCACTAATTCGTGGGGGAAATCCCTCCACTACATTTTGGATTATAAAAGATCTCATGATGGTTGAAAGAAAAGTGTGCAGATGGAAAGATGAAGTAAAAAATAACCATAATAATTTTTCTTACAGCCCCAAAAATTTCTAAAGAGTTTAAAGAGGAGTTAAAAAAAGACCAAATTCTTGTGCGCTGCGGTAAAGCCAAGGGGTTTTTACATAGGGAGAAAATGAAGCAAGGTAGGTGGCGGCTTCTACACTCAGGTGTGCAGGAGGTCCACACGGTGGGGGGGGGGGGGGGCTCTGACCNGGGGGGGGGGGGGGGGGGGCTCTGACCATGCCCCCAGCAGACAGTGAACGCTCGTGCCTGTGGTTGACACACTGAAGTGCTACAAAGCACGGCCAGCAAAGGAAAAGGCACAGGAGAAAATGCCGAGCAATTCTGGTGCCAGTTTCCTCGTAGAATCACACAAGGCACTGTCCTCTCGCCCCTGCGTGCCCTTAAGCTTTTCCCACTAGCCACACGTGATTACTTTCACATAAAATAGCCGTGCGTCCAAAACCGGAGAAATGATCACTTGCCATTAGTTGGATGATCAGCATTGCACGAGACAGATGTGGCTGCGGCACAGCTGCACACTCACCTTTGTTGCTCACCTGCCGGCTCTGGCCCACAGCTGGGGAAGCCCAGGGAAGGATGCGCCTCATTCTTCTTTGAAATCAGCCTCTCTGCTCTCTTCTGAGATGCTTCTCAAAGTACATGTTGGTGGTGACGATGGCGCAAAGGTCAAAGAAGTGTGTGCACAGGACTCACGGTCCCCTCCCCCTGGGTGACCAGGCTGCAGTGGGGCCTCGAGCAGGCACTCAGGGCTCCTGCAGCAAGTGGGTGGCCCAGATCCATGGGGGGGGGGGGCACGTTTAGGGGCGTCACAGTCCAGGAGCGCCCTGGGGCCAGACACGACCAGGGTGCTCATCTTGATGTCACAGGTGTGCAAGAGAAGTGTGTCCAGAGTGAGGACGGAAGCAAGTGGTTCACCCTCAGGGAATTTGAAGTTGAAGGCAACCGGGCGGGATCCAAGAACTGGAGGGTGACTGTGCGCTGTGGCAACTGGACCCTGAAAGACCTGATCAATGTGAGTGTTCCAGAGACACAGGTGAAAGACTGAGCATCACAACTCATCACGTCCAGCTTTAGCAGACTCTATAGGTCTCCAGAAAACCATCACGACCCACCCCTCGCCCAGGTCACTTACATCCTGCCCAGGCTTACCTGGCTCACATTGTAGTTTAATCCTCTAAGTGCATAAACGCTTACCTTTATAAATTTAGGACAGTACACTCTGCCCTTGACTCTGCCACTAATTGCACACGGCAACTGTGCAATTAGGTCATGGAAAATAATTCAAATTAGGGGGAGGGTCTTAGGCTTTCAGGACCAGTGTTTAAAGTAACACAGTAGAATTCTGTATCTGAATAAAACACATCAGTATGGAATATTTCCACATTATTTCCTTTGATAGTCATCTGAAATGCCTTCTTGAGAGAAAATGTCAATAAACAGCCTTAGTCCTTGCATCAGCCACCAGATGTAGACAAGCCAGGGACCCGGTCTCTGTTGCAGATGAACCCCTTCTTTCTGTCTTTCTCGATGCTCCAGAATGCCCTTCTCTGTGTCACTCTAATGGTAAAGAAAAGGTCTTTGCTCAGCAGGCATCTATGGAGACACATCTAGAGCACACAGATTGAGATGCCGCTGTAAGGTGTGAGCCTCAGTTCCTAACCAGGAGGAGGTTCCCGTCCACAGCCATGGGACTGCAGAGCACACAGATGCCATAACACAGAAATAATGGCAGAGAAGGAGGAAAGGTCATTTCTGACAGTGAAGCTGAGGACAGCTTCAGAGAGCAGTCTGCACAGAAGGTTTTAAAAGACCAGTCCTGCCTCTGGGAAATAGGCTTTCTTCATTAAAGGGGTGCATGGAAATGCTACTCAGGACTTATCAGGAAGTTGTAGTTAATAGGCTCCATACCTGGGTGAAGGGGACTGCAGAGCCCTCAAGGGTCTGGGAAGGAGTCTGCACCCTACCTTTAACATGGGGGTGAGGAAGGGGAATTGGGAAGGTTTGAGTTTGAGACAAACTCAATAGCTGAATAGTGCCTTAGAGGTATTAGTGCTTTCCAAGAGAATTTAGAGGTGTTACTACGGTCATAGGATGCCCAGAGGGTTGGAGGTGGGTCTGAAGCAGCCGTGGGAACAAGCCATGGGGACCTCAGGTGACCTCTGCCTTTCAGCTTCTGTGCCTCCACTCCAGGACTCACCCCGAGTCCTCTCAAACCTAGTGCATTTCCTTCCTGTATGGAAGGTATATCGACAAGCTACAGGAAGGAGCAGGTATAGAACAGGTTGTGAAGAGAAACCTAGCAAGGCTTTATAAGGAGAGGAAGAGAGAGGCTGCAGGTTTAAAGGTGATTTAAACTGAGTCAGAATAACAGGGAGCAGAATGTTCCAGATTTGGAGAGGGAGCTGCTTTTCCATGAAGGCACCTTGAATTTGTGTTGGCAATGGGACATACCGGGGAGGCATTTGGAAGTAGCAAGTTCATCAAGTAGAACAAAGACCCATCATAGCGTTAACCTTCTTTGTCTTCCAGAAAAACTTACTGCCAAACCCACCAAGAAAAAGAAACCAGGTAATTATCATGTGACCTTCTGTCAGTGTCATATCTATCATATTGTTGATTTTCTATCTCTCCAGCCTAACCTTATGTTTATAAATTCATCAATCATAACGCAATTTGATTTTATAATAAAGGCCTTTCACATTTGCTGCTTCAAACATTATAGTGTAATGTTTGAGACTAGAACTTACGTAACACTCTAGGGCTAATAATGCTTGAGTTAGAGGTAAGGCAAATTCCTAAGAATAAATAATGAGACAGAGCTAACCTTATATTTTTTTTTAGAAAAAACTATGACTGTCATGGCATCTTCAAATTAAACAGAAAAATCAGAGCTGGGGATGGAAACCATGATTGCCCCAGTCGCACCTCTAACAACTACACCTTTGTTATACTGATTGTTTTCTCATTGATTTTTCTGGGTTCCAACTTTAATGAAATAAGAATGGAGCAAACGTTGCCCCACAGATGTGTGAATAGACATTTCTCCAAGGAAGACAGGCAGATGACGACACCTGGGAAAGTGGCGTGGGCCAGCTGCTCGTGCCGTCTGACAAAGGTCCGGGTGTGAGGGACACTCCTGGAAGATCAGGATGCTCCATGAGCTGGCCCCTGCCGGATTCCTTTTCTTTTGACTAACTTTATGAATTGCAATTCTGTGAGTCTCATGACATGTGCTTACTGGAAGAATATTCACGGGGGTGGCGGTAAGATTGGCTGTTTTGCTAAACAAAATAACTGGTTGCTGTGCATTTTGATGATGAACTGCTGATTGACAAATACTGTAAGACAAGTTCTAAAAACCGGTATTGCTAAACCAGGCAGTATAAAATGCAACTGGAATATGGTCTTTTTACAAACTCAAAAGTTAGTTATTAGATAATTTCCCAGACCTAATATTCACTATGGGAAACTGACCTTGGGAACCAAAGAAAGTCCTCTGTAACTTGGCCCATTTTGGAAGGCTCTGTATCTCCCAGGTAATAATTAAGTCATGGAAACCCTTCCTACCCTCCCCCCCTCTTTTCTGCCTCTGTTCTACTTAAATTGTAATCATATATAGAAAGACTCCCTAATAACAAAAAATACTGATATTAGTTTAACTCTAGACCTTGCAGCTAGTAGTCTGTCTTATACTCAGAGTAAAAACAAAATAATTAGTTGTGACTGTGCAAAGTTGCTCTGCCTGCCTTAACATTAAAAAACTAGTGTGCTGATAGACACATGCTATGCTGATAGAAACAATGTTAACACTGAAGAACTAGTATGCGGATAGAGACATGCTGTCTCTCACGCTGAGACAGTGTATGTCATAAATCCTGACTGGAGCTCATAAAGACCCCAAGCTGTTCCTAAGAAAAAATGTCATGATTGTTATCTTTCTGCTCTATGCTCATGCTGATGTAATCCCACCACTTGCTTGTAACATATAAAGAAACACCTGCTGAGACCCTCAGGAGGAGGTTTGCTACACCCTGATCAAGTGATAGTGATGCCTCAAGCTCCCGCATTTGCCCACGCCATCTCCCACTGTGGAAACCTGGCCTGAGTTGGAGCTGGTCTCTGGCAGGAAGGTGTTCTCCATCGCCTGTGACTAGGGAAGTGCAAACCAGAGCAACGTACTGTCACCTCACACCTGTGAGAATGGCTAAGCCACCCAGTATCACTCTAGTATCCAAAAGACAAGAAAAAGTACTGGGCCTCCCTGGTGGTGCAGTGGGTTAAGCAACACACTCTGAAGCAAACCTCAGCCACTGCAGCACGCGTTCGATCCCTGCTGCCTGCCAGGGAGGGGACCCACATGGTGCAACAGACCTCTCCTGACTCGCCCGCTGCCCCCCTCAGCAGTGTGTTTCAGTCCATCTGCCTTTCTGCTCCCTACTCTGTCTCTGGTGGATCCTCTCACTCCCCCACACACCTCTGGCCTGTACTCCAGTGCTTGTATGCATAAATAAATAAATGTTTACAAAAAATACATTTCTCAGATCATATTTAATTCAGTCTTTTTGTTGCCGTGACCTGTGTCAGATCTGTCTTCTTAGAGAAAACCTCCAGACAAGCCTCTGTCCAGCGCTGCTCCTCGGTGTTCTGGGGGACGACTCTGCTTCCCGCACTGCGGTGCCAGCCGAGGCCGTGTTTCCTGAGCTCCGGCCTGCTGCCCTCCCGGACTCACTGACCCTGCCGGGGTCTCCTTTATCTCCCCTTCCAGCTAAACGCGAACATCTGTATGGTGTGCCGTGGATCGGGGAAGCTCTTCCACTGTGATATTTGCCCAAAGTCCTTTCACAGAAGTTGCCACATCAAGCAGATAGTCCCTGGCAGGTTGGTGAGCCTCTTACGCTTCCTTCCGTTTTTTTAAAGATTGGTTTATTTACGCACGCAAGAGCTGGGGTGCCGGCCAGAGGTATGGGGAATGAGAGGAGTCACCAGAGACAGAGCGGGGAGCAGAACAGGCAGACGGACCGAAACACACTGCTGAGGGGAGCAGCGGGGAGACAGGAGAGGTCTGCTGCACCCTGTGGGTCTCCTTGGCCAGGGATCAGACTCATGGTGCAGTGGCTGGTGAAGCTTGATAGTGCTGAGACTTTACCGCCCGCGCCACAAGGGAGAGCCCACCCTTCCTTTTTGTGGTACAGCTCTTCCCACCTCGCACACACTGCCTGCAAAGTCTCTGTTCTGTAGCGTCTCAGTGTGGAGGAAGCAGGGACACTTAAGCACCAAGATCCAGAAACGCGGTCCAGAACTGTTTCTCGGTGCTGCGGGAGCAGCGTCACAGGAAGCCAAATCTCCACTAGTGACACGCAGTGCAGGAGAGAGAGGCGTCACCATCTCCCTGCTTGGTCTCCAGGCCCACCTTCTTTGCTAGAGGGAAGACACCCGACTCGACTGCATGCTTAAAGCTTATGTGACCTGCTGAACATCACAGACCAAAAAAGCTGGGGCAGTGACAGGCCTGCAGAAGGTCATCCCCCAGCCTGTTGAACAGCTGACCCTGAGTTACAGGGTGCAGGATAAAACCCCTGAGTTCTGAGGGCATGAGCCCATGGCTGCATTTCCTTCACCATATCCTTGGTCAGAGGTGGTGGTGGGCACAGAGTGAGACTGACAAGGCGCGCTACTAGAGGCAGTGCAGGCAGAGGACGAGCTCTCTCAGGACTTTGTCTGCCCCTAGGAGGGCAGAGCACCCCCAGTAATGAAGGACAATGTAATCTTCCTGCTCCCAGCAGTTCCCAGGGAATGAGGCCATCATGGGGGTTCAGCAATCTATACCCCTATAGCTGAGAAATCTGCAGAGGTGGAAGATAGACGCCCTATTTTTCTTGAACCCATGTACAGTCTTCATACTAACACCATGGACACTTTATGTTTTCTCTAAGATTTTATTTATTTATTTGTGCACACAAGAACTGGGGGACAGGCCAGAGGTTCAGGGGGTGAGAGGATTCACCAGAGACAGAGTGGAGAGCAGAAAAGGCAGATAGGCTAAAATACTCTGCTGAGGAGAAAAGCGGGGAGGCAAGAGAGGTCCACCACACCATGTGGGTCAGCTCCCAGGCTGGGATCGAACTCGTGCTGCAGTGACTGCGGCTGCTTCATAGTGCAGCGCTTAACCCCTTGCACCACCACACTTTATCATGGACCCTTCAAGCAAGCATGGGGAGGCCAAGGAGACAGGCTTAGTGGCATCTGCAAGACGGATCTAGAGCCGCCCAGCACACACAGCCGGATGGAGAAGAGTGGGAGCTGATCTAGGGGCATTGGAAGGTCTGACGCTCCATTGGTAGAGCCCCTTCCCAGGATGCCTCTGCAGCACGCATTCTAGGCATAAACATAGTAGCGGCAGACAGAAGGATGCCTGTTCCTTGTGCTCCATACTTATCCTGCAAAGTTGAGAAACAAGAGCGGTCTCCTGGTTTTTACTATGGCTTAATGGCTCCGCAAGATCCAAAATTCTAGTACTTGAGGTCCTAATTTCCAACCCTCATTCTGGCCCACAGGACTCATTATCAAGCTCACAGAGGTGCTGATGGGAAGTCTAAGTTTTGAGATGAGTAAGGGCCCGTCACCCACTGTGGCACCTCACTCAGCAGCCTGTCGGTTCTGCTCCCACAGTCAGTGGCAGGAGTGGGGAAGGAATCTTTAGCACCTGAGCCGTCATGGGGCTTCAGTGCAGAGGGCCTCCAGAGGGCAGTAGGGATGGGGCAAACATCACTCGTTTTGTTTTGTTTTCGTTTTTGTTGTAAAAGGGTGAAGAAGAAATGCTCTCACTGTAGCACCTCTTCCATGGATTTTCTTAAAATATTTTATTTATGCCTGTAAGAGCTGGGGTACAGGCCAGAGGTGTAGGGGGTGAGAGGATTCACCAGAGATAAAGTGGGGAGCAGAACAGGTAGATCTACTGAGATACACTGCTGAGGGGAGCCGCGGGCAAGGCAGGAGAGGTCTGCCAGGCCATGTAGCTCCCCTCCCTGGCCGGGATTGAACTCGCGCTGCAGCGGCTACAGAGCACCCAGAGAGGCGCTCAACCCCTTGTGCCACCAGGGAGGCCCAAACATCAGTCATTTTTGAGCAGAAACCACAGCAGCTATAGGAGCAGCAGCAGAGTCCCAAAGAAACCAACCTTGCTCACTTCTCACCTCACTTCTCAGGTTCCCATGGAGGTGCATCTTTTGCCAGATGGCTGCTATTCAGAAACTTTTCCCAGAAGTCCAACATTATGAGGAATCCCAGGTCCTAGAGAGGCCAATGAAGAATGTGAACAAGTTGGTGAGTCAAACTGTGAACCTGAAACCTCCTCCTTTCTGTTTGCATGAGACGAGAAGCACAGGGGCTGTGGAGGGCACCCCAGGGCCGACTGCTGACCCTGCTGTGCTTGGCTCACATGCCCTAAAGAAGCTCATACCCCAAAGACTCATACTCAGCACACGGGCCTGGGAGTTGTGCATTCTGGGCACTAGGAGTTCATTCTCTTCCAGCAGCTTGTCACTTAAACTCTCCTCTCTTCTTTGCAGAAATGTCAGTACCTCCTCTTGAGGGTCATAAAGAACTTTTATGTAAGTAGCAGCATCAAAGCATGGGATTGGTATTTGTCAGTTTGGTGGCACGACTCGGAAGGCTGCAAGTCACCATTCGTCTGTGTCTGGATGGTGGGTGGCTGAGGCCACTGAACCAGCCCTTCCCACTTAGGCTGTAATCACAAAGCACCACAGACTGGGTGGCTTCAAAAACCCACAGCTATTTCTCACAGTGCTGGGGACTGGGAGTTCAGGGTCGCTGTGCCTGGGAGTCAGGTGAGCCTCTTCCAGGCTACAGACAGACTATGGACATTTCATACCTCCTTACATGGTGGAAAGAGAGGGAGAGAGACGCTGGGCATCTTTCATCAGGGTGCTAATTCTGATCATGAGTGCCCCACCCTCTCAGCCTAACATCTCCCACCTCCTAACGCCACCACACTAGGGCAAGGATTTCAACATGTTTCAGTTGGGGGCAGGGACGCATGCACACTTAGTCCGGAGGAGGGGGAGCTGGGGAAGGCAGGCCTGAAACCCCTGCTCATAGGCTGCCCTCTTGCACTTTCATCAACAGAGAAAAACATCCTTTCAAGGCAAGAAAAAATTCATTTTGTTAGACAGAATCAAGAAAAAGTTTCTCTCTAAGTCATACACGCTCGTGAAGATGTTTGTGCGAGACATGCGCTTCATCTTCCAGAACTGCAAAGAATATTACAAGGTTAGTGCTTCTCTACCTCCCTTGTCCTTTCAGTGAAGTCACATCTTCTTGTATCAGAGAAATGTGACAACGTCCCTCAGCCCGTGGCAAACCCACACAAGTGGGTGTTCTGGAGGGGTTCGAAGAGCCCTGCCCTCCGGGAGGATTAAACAACACAGTTGAAGTTATCCTTGTGATGCGGCCCCAGCCTCAGTTTACCCACTTCTAGAGAGTCCAGTGACTGCAGACCCAGCTCCTCCCACGGGAGAGGGAAGTGCATGTTACAGGCAACTAGGACAGCCTGTCCTTCGTCAGGTTTTGAGGATTTAAGATTCATTTTCTAAAACCCATGTGGAGATCACACTTTGAGAATACCAACATTTTATGTTAAACATGTTTCCTATTTTTAAAAAGAAATTGTAAAAAGTAAACTGGAAAAAACAGACAACTAGTGTTTTATTTCAACTGAATTTCTCAAATTTCAAAATCTTGGATTTCTTGACATCTGAATTTCCTAGTGTTGTATCAAAAAGTGAACAAGGATGATTACCTCAAGGGGTAAGAATAAAGGAGAGAGGGAGACAGGGGCCATGAATTTGCTCTAGACGTTTCTGTATTATCATGTTGTTACAAATAACATGTGCTGTGTTAAAAAGTGAAAGGGCACACAGGACTCTGGAGATGGGACACGGGTGAACTGGTGGTGGAAATTTCACGGGGACTACACTGAGAGGAGAAAGTATGCATGTACAAAAACGAAAAAGAATGTAATATATATATAAATGAAAAAAAAATTTAGTTGGGACTCTGTCATCTACTTAAATAATGATTTTCAACATGAAAAAATATGTAGATTGAATTATATTAAATACAAACAATTTAAAAAATTAAAATAACTAGAAGTTTTAAGATGATTCCAATCACGGAACTTCTGGTGAAGACTTAGACGCTTCTCCACAGAGAGCTGATGGAGCTGTCAGGGACGCCATGCTCTTGGCCTGTGAACTCTTGGGTCGTCTGACCCTGCGAGCCCAGCTTCCTCGCGGGCTGTGACCACTTGTGTCCTGCTTGACATTTTCAGGAGAAGAATTTATTCAATCTGGGACTCCAACTGGAGGAAAAATTTGAGGAATATTTCAGAAAAATTTTCGCCATCAAGAATTAAGCAAGCAGCATCTCAGCCTGTTCTTCTACAGCTCAAGTCACGCCTGCTTCCCGAGAGTCCACAGCCACACCCCACCTGCCCGCCTCCCCACTGCCCACTCTACCTGTTGCTGTGCAAGTACATACATACACATACTTAGAGACACAGATACACAAATATATAGATACATAGATACCCAGATACAGAGATATATAGATACATAGATACTCAGATACAGAGATATATAGATACATAGATACCCAGATACATAGATATATAGATACATAGATACTCAGATACAGAGATATATAGATACATAGATAC
>JAGFMF010011501.1:23511655-23528760 GCA_019455555.1 Galemys pyrenaicus
AGATATATAGATACATAGATACCCAGATACATAGATATATAGATACATAGATACTCAGATACAGAGATATATAGATACATAGATACCCAGATACATAGATATATAGATACAGAGATACTCAGATACAGAGATATATAGATACATAGATACCCAGATACATAGATATACAGATACACAGATACATAGATACATAGATATATAGATATATAGATACATAGATACTCAGATACAGAGATATATAGATACATAGATACCCAGATACATAGATACATAGATATATAGATACAGAGATATATAGATACTCAGATACAGAGATATATAGATACATAGATATATATACATAGATACATATAGATATACCGATATATAGATACATAGATATATAGATACATAGATATATAAATATGTAACCCAAATAAAATTTCAAAAGGTCTTGTTTATTCTCTCTTTTTTTAAGATTTATGCATACAAGAACTGAGGTGCAGACTAGAGGTTTGGGGGGCAGGGGTGAGAGGATCCACCAGAGACAGAGTGGGGAGCAGAACAGGCAGACTGGCTGAAGCACACTGCTGAAGGGAGCAGCGGGGAGACAGGAGAGGTCTGCTGCACCCTGTGGTCCCCTCCAACTCCCGCTGCTGTGCTGCGGATGCTTCATAGTGCGGCGCTGAACCTACCACGCCACCAGGGAGGCCTCTTGTCAGTTCTGTTAAAGAATAAGTTGGAGAAATAAAGAATCTTTCTAGAAAGAACCATATGCCAGGTTTCTACTATTCGCATGTTTCATTCAGTTTGGAGGTAAAACTGTCTCTTCTTTCCTCCTCCCTCCGCCCCATCTAGGACATGTTCATTACAGACATTTCTTTTTCCTTTTTTTTTCTTTTAAGATTTATTTATTTATGCATACAAGCACTGGGGTACAGGCCAGAGGTGTGGGGGGTGAGAGGATTCACCAGACAGAGCAGGATGCAGAACAGGCAGATTGACAGAAACACACTGCTGAGGGGAGCAGCAGGCGAGGCAGGAGAGGTCTGCTCTGCCATGTGGGTCCCCTCCCTGGCCGGTGCAGGGATCAAACTCGTGCTTCAGTGGCAGCGGCTTGCTTCATAGTGCGTTGCTTAACCCACTGCGCCACCAGGGAGGCCCGCTTTTTCCTTTTTTTACTCTCAGGTAGTTTATAACCTTTGTGTTATTGTGCAAGTGAGCTTTTTCTCATTATATTTTACCGATGCCTAGAGGCATCCACTTCTGTCTTGGTCTTTGATCGCTGGTCCTGGCTGGTGGCTCCTCGCCTGGCTGCACCCTGCGGGCCGTGGCCTGCTTACATCTTCAACCCGGAGACTGAGACTCGGAATCAGCGCAGCTGGGGCCAGCACTTCTAGAGCACTTAGACCTCTGACAATACCCGCTGTGGTGGGGACAGCTTTGTCCCCGCATCCCGCGACCACAAATGCCCACGGACACTGCACAGGCAAGACTTAAGAGCAGCTGATCTGGGCCTCCCCAGTGGCATAGCAGGTTAAGCAATGCACTGTGAAGCAAACCGCAGCCACTGCAGCACGAGTTCGATCCCTGCACCGGCCAGGGAGGGGCCCCACATGGCGCAGCAGACCTCTCCTGCCTCGCCCGCTGCTCCCCTCAGCAGTGGATTTCAGTGGATCTGCCTGTTCTGTTCCCCACTGTGTCTCTGGTGGATTCTCTCACCCCCCTGCACCTCTGGCCTGTACGCCAGTTCTTGTGTGCATAAATAAAGTAAATCTTTAAAAAAAGAACAGCTGATCTAAACCTCGGCAGGTGCCCTTGGATCCTTCTAGAATACAGGGGCATGGGAGAAGAGGAGCACAGCAAGCTGTTGTCCACGCACCTCCTTGGCTTCCAGCAGCCGTGGTGGCCTAGCCTCCCGTCACGGGTCAGCTCTGACAAGGTCTGAGGCTTTCTGGCTGTTATATAGGGTATGGCCCAGGTCCAACTGTGGCAGGAATGGGAAACGTGTGTCATCCACAGGTCTTGATTGTGACAACCACAGTGACAGGCACTGTGGCTGGGCTTCCCAGGCAGGAGAGGGAAGTGACATGGACCATACCCCCACCTGCCAGTGCCAGGCATATATAGGCGTTTTCTGGGTGGTCTTGCTAACTCGGCAGGACAAAGATTCTGGAGCTTCCTGAGCCTCACAAACAGGGTGTACCCCCAGCCAGGACGGGGTATGGGTGCTGCCAATGGTTTTGCTCAGCCGGGGTGTCCACCCACACTGATGCCCAGTACATGTCAGTGCAGAGACGGAGCTTGCCATTTCCCTCAAGCCCACCCTGCTGCCTTTGCTGTCTTTTCTCAGTGTCTTCTGACTCCTTATATATTTTTTAAAGATTTATTTATTTAAGCACACAAGCACTGGGCCTCCCTGGTGGCGCAGTGGGTTGGGCGGCGCACTGTGAGGCAAACCGCAACCACTGCAGCACAAGTTCGATCCCTGCTGCGGGCCGGGGAGGGGACCCACATGGTGCAGCAGACCTCTCCTGCTGTGCCCGCTGCTCCCCTCAGCAGTGTGCTTCTGTTGATCTGCCTGTTCTGCTCCCCGCTCTGTCTCTGGTGAATCCTCTCACCCCCCACGCCTCTGGCCTGTACCCCAGTGCTTGTATGCATAAATAAATAAATCTTTTAAAAAAAAATAAGCACACAAGCACTGGGGTACAGGCCAGAGGTGCAGGGGGGTTAGAGAATCCACCAGAGACAGAGTGGGGAACAGATTAACTGAAACACACTGCAGAGGGACAGCAGACAAGGCAGGTGAGGTCTGCTGTGCCATGTGGGTCCCCTCCCCAGCTGGCGGCAGGGACTGTGTTGGCTGCATTGGCTTCATAATGTGTTGCTTAACCCATTGCGCCACCAGGGAGGCCCCTTTTTTATATTTTTATATTTTATATTCAAACTATTTTATACTCAAACTATATTTAAACTTGGGGGCCTCCCCTGTGGTGCAAGGGGTTGAGCGCTGCACTGTGGAGCTTCTGCAGCCACTGCAGCACAAGTTCGATGCCCAGCCAGGGAGCTGACCCACATGGCATGGCGAGCTTCTCCTCCTGCCTCCCTGCTGCTCCCCTCAGCAGTGTATTTCAGTGGATCTACTTGTTCTGCTCCCCACTCTGTCTCTGGTGCATCCTCTCACCCCCCCTGCGCCCTGCAGCTCTGGCCTGTACCCCAGCTCTTGTGTGAATAAATAAAATCTTTGAAGAAAAAAAAAACTAGTTTGGGGACCCTACACAAGGGTCATACTAGCCGACTCCTGTTTTTTTGACAAAGAAATTAATTCATTAAACCTCTGAAGTCATCACTGGTTCACTGTCCAGGCCAAGGCCTGACTGGGCCTGCCCTCCTCCCAGGCCCTGTGCTCTTGGGGTGGCCTGTCCTGAGAAGGAGCCTTTTTCTGTGAACTAGCCACATGGGGAGAAGGGTATGCTAGCCGCACCGCATGTCTGTGATGTCCACGTATCACAAAAGGAAAAATCTGTTGGAAAACATTTTTGAGCGGTGGAGGAATAAAATGTTGGTTTCCCAAAAAATGAAGGCGAGGTATTTATGGAAATTGAAATGCTGAATCTAAAATATAAATGAAAATTCAAGGTCGATAATCTTGAGCAAGAGTGACAGTGCTACACTCACTGTAAAGTTATGGAGATGAAGACAGTGCGATGTGAGCAGGAAGATGGCGACACGGATCAGTTCACTAGTTGGTGCAGAACACACACACTGAAAAGAAATAGAGACCCAGGTCACCAGATTTACCACAGATAGTGCTGCCCTTCGCTGGGAAAAGAACATCTCTTCACTAAATGGTGCTGGAACAACTGAATATCCTCACTGAAAATTAGCTCCAAGGGAAGGGCGATCTACAGATGAAAGGTATAAAGCTTCTAGGGTATGAGGATCAACCAGCTGATTCTCAACAAGCATGCCAAGAGCACTCAATGAGGAAAAATTCGTCTTTTGAACAAGTGGCACTGGCAAAACTAGGTATCTACAAACAAAAGAATAAATTTGAGCTTATGCCTTACTCTGTAAACAAAAATTAACTCAACATACATTAAAAAATAACTCACATTGGGGCCTCCTTGGTGGCGCAGCGGGTTAAGTCACAGCACTATGACACTGTCCACAGCCACAAGTTCGATCCCTGGCCAGGGAGGGGACCCACATGGCGCAACAGACCTCTCCTGC
Source organism: Galemys pyrenaicus (assembly GCA_019455555.1). Taxonomy (NCBI): domain Eukaryota; kingdom Metazoa; phylum Chordata; class Mammalia; order Eulipotyphla; family Talpidae; genus Galemys; species Galemys pyrenaicus. The sequence goes on from JAGFMF010011501.1 coordinate 23,515,868, forward strand.
CTCCCCGCTGCTCCCCTCAGCAGTGTGCTTCAGTCCATCTGCCTGTTCTGCTCCCCGCTCTGTCTCTGGTGAATCCTCTCTCACACACACCCTACCTCTGGCCTACACCCCAGTTCTTGTGTGCCTAAATAAATAAAAATAAATCCTGGGGGGGGGGGGAACCTGTTGAGCTAAACAAGTAAGACAAAGGACAAACAGGATCCCACCTACATGAAGTGCCTAGAACAGTCAAATTCACAGAAACAAAAAATGAACAATGGATTGCCAGGGGCTGGGTTCAGAGGGGAAGGGGGTGGGGAGTCATTGGGTACAGACAGAGTTCATGTTAGGGGGACAAGAAAGTTTTGGAAATAGATGATGGTGGTGGTCACTGAAGCATCGTGAACATCCTTATCGCCCTGGAATGGTGCACTTGGAAACGGCTAAATGCTATGCTATTTACTACAATTTCAAGAATACTGATGGAAAGTGGTTCGTAGTCTTTGAACGCGGGCTCCATGCTGGTTATCCCAGGGTGTTCTCGGGAGAACCGGGACACTGGAACAGCATCATGGGGAACAGACGAGCAAACGGGCTTCGTGGAAACGGATGACTTCACACAGCCAACTCCAAGCCAAGCGCCAGAGCCGGCCCGAGTCGCACCCGGCAGGCATCCGCAGAGAGCCGTGACCCAAAGCCGGGGTGTTAGCCAGGAGCAAGCCTCTGGGTTTGCCTCCCCGGCCACTTCCCCTCGATTTGGACGCACCCTGTGGAGAAAGAGGTCTGGAAACGAAACTTAACTGATTTCACAGAAAACGAAAGTGAAGAAAAGCAGAACTGAGGGCGGAAACCCCGCTCCCTGCTCCTCCCACTTCCCCAGAGACCCAGTCGGGTCGACCCAGCCAGCCCCTTCCCGCACCGGGTGGCGCCACCCAAGCCGCGCCGCGGGCGTTGGTCACGACCCCTCAGGCGCCAGGACCTGGGTGCCCCCGCCCCTCGCGAGCCGACACCGGCTGGAAACTCGCGGGGGCGCCCCGAAGCCCCGGGCTCGCGTCCCCCTTGGTGGAAGTCCGTTTTCGCGCCAAGTCCGCAGGCTGGGGCGGGGTCACTTCCCCTGCTCGGGGACCCGGGCCGGGAAGCCCACGAACGCCGTCGAGCCATTAAGGGTTGACCACGATTAACCCCCAGTTGCCCTTCAAAGGCCTCCCTCCTCCCCAGGCTGCCCCGGCCACCCTCTGTCTCAGCCCTCAGTCCGCAAAACCTCCCCAATCAGCGACCTGATGTCCGGGTCCCCCAGAAACCTGCTCCAGTCTTTGCCAGGCGTGGGGAGTGCACATATTCGGGGCGCCGCCGAGAACAGAATGAAAGGGGAGTCTCTAGGCTGGGAGCATTTTTTATTCTAAGGTTAGCAGTTGAAACGATTCGGAATTTTCATTTTAAGGTCCTGTTCCTACCGCACCCCTTTCTTCTCGCCAGAAAGTCTACAGCGCCCTCTGGCAGCGGAACGTTGCTACTGCACAGCCCTCCGGGAGCCGCCTGTGCCTGCACCCGGTTGTCCCACCTGAGAAACCAAAGTTCTTTCCCCAAGCCTCTAATCAGATAGCTCAAGGTCAGGGTTAGACTGCCCCCATTCCCTTATAAGCAAAGTTGAGAGAGCTTAAGAAATCGATGCAAAAGTGGTTTTCCTATTGGGCAGTACAGGTGCCAGCAACGGATTCATGCCCCAGGTGGAGAGGTCTCGGTTGAGGGGAGAGGGAGGTTCTGTGCCTGACTCTTCCGCACTCCCGCTCTGGCCCGTCATCTTCTCCGGCCCCTGGAGAAGAACCGGGATTCTCCGTCGTCACGCCTCCCTGCTCTCCGGATCTGCCGGCAGAGGGCACTGCTCTCCAGTGGGTCCTGGGAGGGGTCAGGACCTTGGCGCCAGCAGGGACCAGCACAGCTTCCCCCGGGGCGCAGAGCTGGGGCGGGGGAGGGGGAGCGAGGGAAAGAAAGGGGAGAGGGAGGGGAGGGGAAGGGGAAGAGTACTGTAGGGTAAAGGTTGATCAGGTCTTTCCACCCTCCCACCACTGTGATGATGGACACCTGCGGTGCTGCGAGCATTCCAGGGTGGGCATGCGCAGGTGGGCGCACCTGAGTTGGGACATGGCTTAAATGGGCGGCGTCATGAGGGCGCCAGGACGAACTATGAGGACCGACAGACAGAACCGAGAGAACCAGCAGGAGCAGCAGCAGTAGCAGCAGCAGAGAGAGAAGCAGCGGAGAGGGTGAGATGCGCTGGGGGCTGGGAGGCCTGCCAGCCTCCAGGCCCCGGAAACCCCTGCCTGCCATGTACCTGGCCACCTCTACTAAATAAAGTATGAAAAGCCACCGAGGACTCCAAGACTCTCCTTCCCTGACCCGTCTGCCCAGAATCATCCTGAACCTTGGTTCTGTGCTCCCATCCTGCCACTACAAGTACATAAGGGGGTGGGGGAGGGGAGGGCGGAGGGCGGAGGGGGCCGGTAGGCGAGCCTATTGGCTTCCATGGCTGGCCCTACACGTTCTCCAGTTTCCATTCCACGGCCATCTTCGCACTTGGAATCCCAATTGTGGTCTGAACAGAGAAGAGAACACCGGGTACCTAGGTGAGCAGAACCACAGCAGACACTTGTCTTTTAAGGTAGATTTTGTAAGTGGACTCAGCCCGGGGAGGGCCGCATCCCTGCCAGGTGCTCTGCTTTTTCTAGTTTGAGTGACCGAGCAGCATCGGACCACTGCTCTGGGGGTGATGTGTGGGGAAGGGGGTCCCAGGAGAGGCAACATCAAGAGGACATTTACTTGGAAGAGACTCGTGATTCTTGCCCTTTCTCTTTCTGAAACAGCCTTAGTTTTAAATTTTTTCACGGGTCTGAGCTCATTAGAAGCATTCACTTCTTTATATCAGCTTGTTGCTGGCTTTTGTGAATTTATTTTTAATAGTTTGGAAGCTGGACAGTACTTTAACCTTCAACTGGGTTTTTTAAATTCTATCTTTTTAAAGTAGTTAAGTGAAAGAATCTACCCAGAAGACATTAGGTAAGTGTAGGGTAAATGGAAAAGTGTCAGGCTTTTCCACCCTCCCGCCATTGGTGTGATGATGGACACCTGCAGGCCTGCACGCAGTCTGAGTGGGCATGCGCAGGTGGGTGCACCTGGGCTGAGACATGGGGCCTATAAGGGCAATGTCACGAGGAAGCCAGTAGAAGACAAGCAAGAGAGAAGAAAGAGAAGCAGAAGCAGTAGCCTAGAGCATGAGATGGGGGGAGGGGGGCCTGCCAGCCTCTTGGGCCCCACCCCCACCCCACCCCCTGCCTGCCTCTGATTTGGTGATGTAATAGAAACCTGGGGAGGCCACAGAGGGCTCCAGGGCTCCTCCTTTGGCCATCTGCTCAGAATAATCCAGAACCTGCTGTGTGTCTTCCTGGCACCACACAGACATATCTAGAACGAGAGGTACTGGCCGTGTGTCTCCCTCTGATGCCTCCTCTCTTAGTTCAGAGCAGCTGACTCCCTCGAGCCGCCCTGCCCCTCCTTGTAGGTCCTCCCTTTGCAGAGCCCCCAGCTCAGCGAGTTGGCAGTCCCTGCCCCCCACCTCCCACCCCCAGGTCTCCTTGCTGGAAGAGGGCTGGAGACTGCAGATATGAGCCACCACGTTCTAGTCTTCAGCACTTCGACCGTGATGGGTGACCGCAGCTTCCTATTGTGAATTAAAATTTTTTCAAGTTTGTATTGGAGGTGTGGGAAATGGATCTAGATTAGAGGGGTGGAGAAATCATCAGTTGGAAAGATAAGAATTCAGGACTGGGGTCTACCTGGTGGCACAGTGGGGTAAGCACAGCTCTAAGAAGCAAATTGCAGCACGAGTTCTTTCCCTGCCTGCCGCTAGGCAGGGACCCACATGGCGCGGCAGACCTCCTGCCTCGCCCGCTGCTGCCCTGAGCAGTGTGTTTCAGTCAGTCTGCCTGTTCTGCTCCCCACTGTCTCTGGTGAGTCCTCTCACCCCCACACCTCTGGCCTGTACCCCAACTCTTGTGTGCATAAATAAATCTTTGGGAAGGAAAAAAAACAAAGCAATAATTCTGGTGCACCACTAAGTGGAAATCATTACACAGTATGATTACACCAACTCTAAAGAGAATCAAGCCAATTTCAGAAAGCAAAAAAATGAATGAATGAATTGGTCATGCAAAAACTCAAGAGACTTAAAATCTGGTAGTCAAAGGAGGCTCTTTAATTTAGGGCCTGTAGCCAGGCGATTCAAACCTAGAAGTTCATGCTGACTCTAAGGATCGCTGTAGCTGCAGGCAGAGATGTTAGGTCATCTCGGGGGTTCTCAGCTCCTCTGGCTTGAGGTGGTGCATCAGAGAACCCTCAAGAATGAACTTCAAGTTGTCAGGCTGCAAGAGACCTGTGAGGAATGAGTAGAATTAGGAGAGGGAGGAGTAGAAAAACAGAACCCTGAACTCTTCAATAGAGGTCAGAGAGATAAGGGGGAACCAGGCTGGGGAAAGCAGCTGGTGAAGTAAGGGAATTCCGGAGAGGGTCAAAGTAGTACGAGGAAGATAGAGTGGCCAGTTTGGTCAGCGCTGCCAGAAGTTTCAGTTAAGGGTGAAGGCTGACCGCGGGATCCAGCAGCAGAAAATTCACTCATGGTCAGAGTATGCTGCTAACTGGTGGCAAGAGGAGCTGGAGAAAATGAACAGAGACCTGTTTTTTAAGATTTATTTGTGCACACAAGAGCTGGGGTACAGGCCAGAGATGCAGGGGTGGTAAGAGGATGCGCCAGAGACAGAGTGGGGAGCAGAACAGGCAGATCGACCGAAATACACTGCTGAGGAGAGCAGCGGGCAAGGAGAGGTCTGCTGTGCCATGGGGGTCTCCTCCCTGGCCAGGGATCGAACTCATGCTGCAGTGGCTGTGGACAGCTTCATAGTGCGGTGCTTAGCCCCTTGCACCACCAGGGAGGCCCCAGAATTAGTGCTTTCTTAGTCGTATGTATAGCAAAAGTCAACATACACATTTATAGAATTTCTTCAAAATCTTTTCCTTAATTTGATATTTTTAAAAATTGCACATGTAAGCCATGTGTATAACATGCTAAAATGCTTTAACTGTACTCTTCAAACTGGATAAAATATTTAATTAAAACTTGAAATAGTTTAAAGATTAAAAAAAAATGTGAATCAGATCTTGCCACTCCTTTGCTTAAAGCTCCCACTGGTTTCTCCTTTGCCAGAGCGGACATCAAAGTCATTAAACTGGCCCACAAGGCCCCCTCGTGGCCACTCCGTGACCTGCTCTGGATTCACTCGAAGCCCCATTCTCGTGGTAAGAGGTTTGGGTGAGGAGTGAGACAGCCCTGTGGCTCAGGGTAGTCAGGTTTCCCCAGAAGCAGCTAAAGGAAACCAGAAAATGTCACCCCAAAATACGCTTTTGACAAAAATTATTTTTAGCTGAAACCAATTAAGCAGCAGCAAACACAGGAAAAGCTCTCTTTACCCTCCCCTTTTCTGTCGAAAGGCAGGATATAAATTCTCCTTTTACTACAGACAGCGCCAGAGGAATCTGCAAACAAACCTCTCTCCATCTGTGCCTCCCATATATCTACCTTCCCACAGCAAACCCCCTTGGAGACCTAAGACTGCTCCCCACTCTGTCTCTGGTGAATCCTCTTACCCGCTCCCCACCTCTGGCCTACACCCCAGTTCTACACAAAAATAAAAGCTACAAATGATTAAACTTAGTGAGGAAGTCATGCCCAATGCCAAGGTAAGCTGTAAGCTAGACCACTTGCATCAAACAGCCAAGCTGTGGATGCAAAGAAGTTCTCTCCTTTTTTTTTTTTTTTTTAAGATTTATTTATCTATGCATACAAGAGCTGGGGTCCAAGCTAGAGGTGTGGGGGGCAGGGGTGAGAGGATTCACCAGAGACAGAGTGGAGAACAGAACAGGCAGATGGACTGAAACACACTGCTGAGGGAGCAGCGGGGAGACAGGAGAGGTCTGCTGCACTATGTGGGTCCCCTCCCTACGCAGGGATTGAACTCGTGCTTCCATGGCTGTGGATGCTTCACAGTGTGGTGCTCAACCCCTTGCACCCCCAGGAAGGCCCTGCAAAGAAGTTCTTGAAGGAAATTAACCATTCCATTAAACATGCAGATGATAAAGTGAAACCATTGCTATTGCTGAACAAAAGATCAGACAAGCCACAATATTCCCTCAAGTCAAGGCCTAATCCAGAGCAAGGCCCAGTTTAACACTCTTCAGTTCCATGAAGTGGAGAGAAGAAACTATAAAAGAAAAATGTGAATCCAGCGGAGGTTGGTTCATGCAATATAAGGAAAGAAGTTCTGTCCCACAACATGAAAGTTGAAGGCAAAGCAGCAATGCTGATGTGGCAGTTATCCACCATATCTAACTACACTAAGCAACAGGTTTTCAGTGTAGATGAAGCAGCCTTAGATTGGAAGAAGCTGCCATTTCATAGCTAGAGAAGAGCAGTAAGATTCCGAGGACCGGCTGGCTCTTAAGGGTTAATGCAGCTGGTGATTTTAAGTGGAAGTCAGTGCCCCTTCGCTATTCCCAAAATCCTGGAACTCTTAAACATTGTGCTAACCCTACTCTGCCAGCCACAAATAAATAGCAAATCTATTTACAGAGTTGTGAATAGCAAATTTATTTACAACATGATTTACTGAATATTTTAAGCCCATTAATGAAATGTAATGTTCAGCGGGGAAAGGTTCCTTTCAAGATATCCCTTCTCATGGATGGTGGACCTGGTCACCCAGGAACTCTGGTGGGCTGGGAGATGAATGTTATTTTCATACTTGCTAACAAACACTCATTATGCAGTTCTTGGGTGAAGGAATAATTTTTTACTTTCAAGTCTTATTATTTAAGAAATACATTCTAGGGGCCTCCTTGGTGGCTCAGGGGTTTGAGCACCACACTGTGGAGTATCTGCAGCCACTAAAGCACAAGTTCGATCCCCGGCCGGGGAGGACCCACATGGCGCAGCAGACCTCTCCTGCCTCACCAGCTGCTTCCCTCAGCAGTGTGTTTCAATCTATCTGCTTGTTCTGTTCCCCACTCTGTCTCTAGTGAATCCTCTCAGCCCCACACCTTTGGCCTGTACCCCAGTTCTTGTATGCATAAATAAATGAATCTTTGAAAAGAAAAAAATACATTCTACAAGACTATGGCTGCCATAGATAGTGATTCCTGTGATGGATCTGGACAAAGTAAATTAAAAACCTAAAAAGGACCCATCATTCTCAATGCTATTAAGAACAATCATGGGCCCACCCCGGTGGCGCACTGTGAAGCAAACCGCAGCCACTGCAGCACGAGTTCGATCCCTGCCTCTGGCCAGGGAGGGGACCCACATGGCAGAGCAGACCTCTCCTGACTCGCCTGCTGCTCCCCCCAGCAGTGTGTTTCTGTCAATCTGCCTGTTCTGCATCCTGCTCTGTCTGGTGGATTCTCTCACCACCCCCACACCTCTGGCCTGTACCCCGGTGCTTGTATGCATAAATAAATAAATCTTTAAAAAAAAAAAATGGGTCTCCCTGGTGGCGCAGTGGGTTGAGCAACGCACTACGAAGCAAACCGCACCCATGCAGCACGAGTTCGATCCCTGCCGCTGGCCAGGGGGGGGACCCACATGGCGCGGCAGACCTCTCCTGCTGTGCCCGCTGCTCCCCTCAGCAGTGTGCTTCAGTCCATCTGCCTGTTCTGCTCCCCGCTCTCTGTGGTGAATCCTCTCACCCCCCACACCTCTGGCTTGTGCCCCAGTGCTTGTGTGCATAAATAAATCTTAAAAAAATAAATAAATAAATAATAAAAAGAACAATCATGATTCATGGGAGGAAGTAAAACTCTCTCCATTAATAGTAGTTAGGAAAAAGTTGATCAAAACCCTCTTGGATGCCTTTAAGGGGTTCAAGACAGTAGAGAAAGGCACTGCAGATGTGAAAGGAATAGCAAGAGAGCAAGCATTTGAAGTGGATTCTGAGATGTGACTCAATGACTGCAATTACATGGTAAAACTTTAACAAGGAGAGAAGCTGCTTCTCCCTTGGATGAGCAAAGAGATTTCTTGAGCTGGAATCCCCTCCTGGTGAAAAGCATGTGAGTTTTTTTTAACGACTGCAGAGACTTTGGAATCCATAACTTAGTTGATAAGGCAGCTGCAGGGTTCGAGAGGACTGACCCATTTCGAAAGTTCTGCTGTGGGTGAATGTTATCAAATAGCATTGCATGCTGCAGGGAAATCTTTGATGAAAGGAAGTCAGTCTTCGCGGCAAACCTCACTGGTGTCTAGTTTTCAGAAGTGGCTGCAGTCACCCACTCTTCAGCCAGCAGCCCTAACCCTAATCAGATCCCGTAGGGCTCTCCACCAGAAGAGCACTGACGCACTGAAGACGCACGAGATGGTCAGCATTTCTTAGCAAGAGACTATTTCTTTTTTTTTTTTTAAGATTTTTTTTATTTATGCATACAAAACTGGGGTATAGGCCAGAGGTATGGGGGGGGTGACAGGACTCACTGGAGACAGAGTGGGGACAGCGGGGAGGCAGGAGAGGTCTGCCACGCCCTGTGGGTCCCCTCCCTGGCCAGCAGCAGGGATCGAACTCGTGCTGCAGTGGCTGCGGGTTGCTTCATAGTGTGTTGCTTAACCCACTGCGCCACCAGGGAGGCCCCAGAGACTAATTCTTAATGACGGTGTATGCATTTTTTGAGGCCATAATGCTATTGTACTCTTACCTGCCCACAAGACAAGCATAAATTTCTCTGCAGTGGGAAACCAAAAAATCCATGTGATGCCTTTATTGTGATGTTTACTTTATTGTGGTGGCCTGGAATTGAACCTGCAGTATCTTCAAGGTGTGTCTGTGTATATATGTAGGTATGAAAATTGTCCTGAGATGTCTTATTAAGTAATGAAAGCAAAGTACACACAGGTGTTAATGTATAATCCAATTTGTGAGGTTTTTTTTAAAATAATTTATATATAATATAATACACATAACCCTTCATGAAAAGGACATTTTTTATTTTACACACTTTCACGATTCTCATGTTTAACCACATAAATACAATACTTTTGTTTTTCAAAAAGCCCATTATTTTAGTGAGACTAATAATGTAATAGACATAAACTACTGACATGGAGCAATATTATTAAGTGGGAAAAAAATCAGATTACAAAATAGCGGCTACATGATAATCACATTTCTTCACAACTCTATGATTATTTCTACATATATGTGCATAAAAATACCATCTGGAAGAATCTGGCCAAAATATGAGTTTGGGAAATCCCCAGCAGTAATTGTTTTTCCGTTTCCCTCTTTCAGTTTTCCACCATCCTTCAGCAAGATTTCCCAATCTTAGCGCTATTGGCATTTGGGGTCAGATAACTCTTTACCGTGGGCCCGCTCCTGTGCCTTATAAGGTCTGCAGCCCCGTCACTGACCTGTCCCCACTAGGTGCCAACAGCATCCCCCAAATGTGACAACCCAAATGTCTCCAGAAATTGACAAGTGTCTCCTGGAGTATAAAATTGCACTCTTTACCCCACCCACTAATCTGGCATAACTGATTTACTTATAAAATGTAAAGGTTCAATATGTATATTTGGCTAGAAATATAGATGACAGGGAGAAAGTGAAAACTGGAAGGTAGACAGAGTCACTAGCGGAGGAAAGAGAAAGAGGGGTATGTCCAAGTGGAACAGACTAAACACCAGGAGGCAGATCAGTTGAGAAGCACTTGGGAGATGAGCAGCTAAAGAGATCACAGAGGCCGCGTCTCCTTCCAGCTTGCTCTAAGACAGGAAAAATGAAAGTGACTGTTCCCCAAGCCCAGGAGCAGAAAGCGTTCCTCCCTCTGTCAGTCCCTTCCGGGCTCTGCCTGAATCCTGTTGAGGTTGCCAAGATGGAAATATGTTTGATGCTCCTCTTTGGCATTTATCTTCACACCAGGTAACCTGCACTTTTTCATAATCTCAGCAAGGGGCAACAATTTTTTAAGTGAAACTGCTTATGAAAAATGGACCACTTTAATGCTGGATATCATCTCATAAGTAAGTCATATGATCAAATTAAACAACTGAGTACAAAAATAGGCTGTGAGAATAATTTTAAGGAGAGCTTTGTTGTTGTTAGGGACTGAATCGTGTTCCCACCCCGCACCCCCAAAAAAGATAATTTGCTGTCCTTATCCCCAGTAGCTCAGAATGTGACCTTATGTGGGAATAGGGCCCTTGCAGATTAGCTTCAGTGAAGTGGCCCTTATGGAGTATGAGTGACGTCTCTGGACGAGGAGAGAGCCCTGGAAACACTGACCCTCTCAGACACAACACGAGGAGACGGCCGCGTGCCTGAGTGAGGCGCTGGAGCCCAAGACAGGGCCTGGCCAGCAGGCGCCACACGCTGGAAGAGGCGAAGGGGCCTCCCCTGCTGCCCGCAGATCTCCACCTGCCCAGCTGGTTTCAGGCTCCTGTTTCCAAAACAAATGAGACAACGAATTTCTATTGTTTTCAGCACTCAATGGCTTAAATTACTTTATTAGGGGAACCCTAGGAAATGTCTGTGGCTGTCTATTAAGTGTCCAGAGTCCTCTTTCCAACAGCACCCAGATTTTCATTTGAATCTTTATCCATTTTACTTACTAACCACCAAGCCAGGGAGGAAGGGACCGACCTCCAGTGCTAGGCTGGCCCCTGACTGACTGAGCCAGTCAGCATCTTCCATTCCCTCATCCCTAAGCCACTGCTTCAGGGGTGATGGGCATTTTAAACTGGGCCAATCAGAGTGACTTGCTGGACCTTCCCCTAGAATAGTGGGATGAGGGGACCGCTGAAGGCTGTGAGCGACAAGCTGTGGGCCAGACACTGAGCCTGACTGCATCTGGAAACAGCCATCTTCATATGCAGGCAACAGGGTGGGTAGCAGCAGAGAAACACAGACTGGATGCTTGGAGGTATCTTTAGGCCACTGGGTCAGTCTGCTAAGAAAACACCAATCTTAGTTAAAGGCTTTATAGTTTAAGTCAGTGCGACTTGGGTTTTGCAGCTTCCTAGCTGATAAGCTGGCACCATCAGGCTGTATGCGCCACCTCAAGCCAAGGAGAGGGCTTTAAGCTCTCCCTAGGAGAGCCAGAGATGGAGGACAAGGGCCTGAATGACACCTGCAGAATCTAAGGGCTGGAACCTGTGCCCAGGGCTCACCCTGTGGGTTGTAGGAAGCCGAGAGCTGTGGGAGGGGCATGGCTGGCGGGGAGAGGCCTGTGCTTCCGGAACCAGAGGACAAGGGTGGACACGGACCCTCCCTAGAGCAGAGGTGAGCCTGCTGAGGGCGCTGAGCAGGTCTTGTTGGGGAGACTGCTCAAGAGAACTTCATGGAAGTACCACAGGGCACTAAGCCTAAGGGGCCTCCCTGGGGAAGGAGCTGGCCAGTAGGAGGAGTCCTTGCCCCGTCCAAGGGACCCAAAGCCACATGACGCCCTGCAGCGGGAGAATCCCTGAAGAGTCCCCGAAAAGTGCTTCCCAAGCAAATAAGAGGCATCTTCTCATGCAGAGTCCACTAAGCCACAGAGCAGGTCAAGGGCAGCCTTTCCGAGCCCGCTCCGCCTCCCTGCCCACGCCAGCCAAGAAGAGCAGGTAATAAAGGAGGGGAAAGACTGAGTCAGAAAAAAAGCAATCAGGGCCCGCCCTGGTGGCACAGAGGGTTAAGCATCCCACTATGAAGCAAATCGCAGTCACTGCAGCACGGTTCGATCCCTGCCACCCCCAGGGGGGTGACCCACAGGGCACAGCAGACCTCTCCTGCCCCGCCCACTGCTCCCCTTAGCAGTGTGTTTCAGTCAAATCTACCTGTTCTGTCCCCCACTCTGTCTCTGGTGGATCCTCTCACCCCCCGCACTTCTGGCCTGTACCCCAGTGCTTGTATGAATAAAAAAATAAATATTAAAAAAAAAAATGCAATCATGCCAACTCAAGCAGAGAGGATTTCTGTTGATGAAAGGTCAACTGTTAGAGTAGGTGAGACTTTTTTGGTTATTAAAAGGACAGTTTTCTCGTGACTGAAAAGGCCTGGGAAAAGCTATAGTTCCAGCACATGCTATCATGCTTCGGCATCCCCTGTGCTGGCTGCAGCCCAGAGCTGCTTGTATCAGACAGGGAGAGCACCTTGAGCAAGACAAAGGGGAAGTGAGGGCCCCAGAAGCAGTCCTCACCCTGCAGGGCAGGAAGCTGTGGGAGAGGTTTCCTGCCGACAGCCCCACCCGGTTGAGCCGGATACCTGGCCTGAAGGCCGACCTCTCCTTCCCACCTGGCTACCTCCCTCCCCTCCCTGTGTATGCTGCCACTACCCCGCAGGAGCTGTCTGCTCTCAAGGCAGGCCTCGCGGTCTGCTTCTGGGGCGACCCAAACCAAGATACCCAGAAACTGCAAGATTTCAAAAAGCAGTTTGGAGTTGACATGGAGAAAAGACATTATCTCACTGCTTGTCTATTTGTACATCAGTCACCCTGGCTGGTGTCCTGGGTTTACTCATTTTTTTTAACATTTATTTATGCATACAAGAGCTGGGGTACAGGCCAGAGGTGCGGGGGTGGGGGGTGGGGGGGTGAGGGGATTCACCAGAGACAGAGTGGGGAGCAGAACAGGCAAATGAACTGAAATCCACTGCTGAAGGGAGCAGCAGGCGAGGCAGGAGAGGTCTGCTGTGTCAAGTTGTTAGGGGGAAAGACCCTCCTGAATGGATTATACAAATAGGTTATGGACTTCAACCCCCATTCCAAACCTACAAGATCCAAGAACTACAAATCCCATAAGGTCATTATCGAAGAGCGGATCACTGGGACCTGAGGGTGGAGTTGAGCAGCCA
>JAGFMF010011501.1:23534482-23596009 GCA_019455555.1 Galemys pyrenaicus
AGGGGAGCAGCGGGCACAGCAGGAGAGGTCTGCCGCACCATGTGGGTCCCCCTCCCTGGCCGGCAGCAGGGATCGAACTCATGCTGCAAGTGGCTGCGGCTTGCTTCATAGTGTGCCGCTTAACCCACTGCGCCACCAGGGGAGGCCCTAAACTCAACTCTTAATTTGCACACTTGGATCTGGAGCTTGGAAATAGAATTTGATGCTCTATGCATTAAAGATACTTGTACTCAGTCTACTAAACCCATGTGTCTGTGATGCAGGAATCCCCGGGTGCTGAGGAGACAACCTGAGAAGCCCACGGAGAAGGACAGTCACGTGCGGCCTGTGCTCTGCCGGCGTCAGGCTGCGGCCAGCAGAAGGACACTGGGTGGGCAGCAGCCGAAGGCTTGGGGCAGTGGCGGGGCCCAGCAGTGGCTGCTCTCTCCAGCACCAGCAAACAATTAGGCTTAAAGAACAAAGGTTAAAAAAGAGGGTGGGAAGAAGGGGTCCCAGCCAGGGGGAGCAGGTGCACAGGTTGGGGTTGCGAGAAAGCAGGTCCAGGGGCCTGGGGTGCAAAGAGCCAGCACCCTAAGGTCAGAGGCGGCAGGCAGTAAGGAGGGTGGGCCCGCCCACCGGGACTGGAGGCGCTAGTTAGCTGAGGAATTCGGGTTTTATCTTGAAGGTAATTGAGAGCCATTAGGGGAACTGGAGGTGGGGTTTGCATTTCTAAAAGGTTCTTGTTTAGCTCTTTGGAGAATGGCCCGGAAGGGGAGTGCCTGGAGGGGAGCCAGACCTTGAGAGGCCAAAGCAATTACCCCAGGGGCTGAGGGCCCCAGGATGGGGGGGATTCTGGAACGATGGGAGGGGCCTCAGAAAAGGGCGAGGCTTTAACCACTCCGGGGCTGAGGGGCCACCTGGTCTGGGCCAGCGCTGGTTTTAAGGTGCAAATGTTCATTTGAATGAATGACTTGGGTTGTGGCTGGATGCTGGCTTATCTGGGTTCTGGAACATTCCAAAGTGCCGCACAGCAACAGCAAGGACGGGCAGGGTGCCCCTCCAGGTCTGAGGAGTCTCCAGATGCCTCCACAGTCCCACTGCGGAGGGAGCCAATGCCCCTCCCTCTCCTGCTATCACAGTCAGGTGAGCTGCAAGAACACCTGAGCCCGCTGCAGCTGTGGTGTGGTCAGCCCGGTGGATCCAGACTGTCCCATCGCAGGCCCGGTCCTGGTTCTCAAGGCGGGACCCACCCTGCCCTGGGGGGCTGCAAGAGGTTGAACAAAGGGTGCAAAGGAGCCCCAGAACATGCTGACATCCTCACCCCAGCTGCCTTTCGCAGCTTCCTGGGGACCTATGTCCAGGGTGGTGCCAACCGCACATTTATCAAGCCCCCTTGTTCTTGTCCCAAGCCAGCGCCTCCCAGGAGCTCCTGCCCACAGCGCTGAGCACAGTGACTAATTCCTGCAGCTGCTGTAACTCCACAAGCCATTCCCTGGACCCCACCTGCCCTGCCCTGGGCCCCCGTAACAGGCCCTGGCACAAGTTGTTGGTCCTTCGCCCGCTAGGGAAAGGGCTTAGGGGAGAGGGCTGTAGATCGGACTGTATGTTGGTGGCTGAACCAGACAAGGCTTTATTAGACTCATGCACGAGGGAGCCAGCACCGGACAGGAGGCTCGCTGCTCCCTGGAAGGGATGCGAGATGCTTAAGGGTCAGCCGGCCAGGCAGCAGGGAGGAGAGGTGTCAGGGTCCTCTCTGGATTGGGTGTGTCTGGGCCTGAGCAGTCCTTACACTCCCGCTGTGCAACAAGATGGAGAGACAGCCCAGGAGACCGAGATAATCGCCAGGATCTAAGGCTTTTGTCTGTCATGGCGCCTCGTGGGCCATGCAGTGGGCCATGCAGTGGGCCAGAGTGTTTGGGCTGGGAGAGCCAGCCAAGGTCTAGTGCGCAGTCCTCAGCACTGCGGCTGATCACCCCTCCTGCCTGCAGTGTCTTACCTCGTGGCCTCAGGCCGGGCTTGAGGCCACAAGCTCCTCTGCTGGAACCCCGTGCAGGTGCCACCTTGGAACCCGCACTCTTTGGGTGTCCGGGCCCTCCTGCCCGTGCTGGGGAGGGACAGGGCGCTGCCTCACTGGCCCTTCTCTCCAGTGGGCCTCCACGGCTGGGCTCCTGGCAAGCATCTAGAAGTCTCTACTTCCCAAAGGAAGAAAGCTGCCTGTGTGCTAGGGAGGGGCCCCCAAAACAGAGCAGTGCGGGAGTGGGCGCCTCCGCTCTGCAGACTGGGTCTACTGCCCCCTCAGAGGCTACTGTGTCAAGACCGGCCACCAGATGCCCCGCAAAGCCCCTGTCCTGGACGTGCCAGTGCTCCCTCCCCTAACTCCTCCCTGGGGAGAAGCCCTCAGGGCCCGACAATGTCCTGTCCTGGCTCTTCCAGAAGAAAGTGCCCGTCTTCCTCCTCCTGTGTCCACTGCACCCCATCTACACGCCTGCCCTGGAGACCACGGCTTGGTCTGCTTCGCCGGGCCTCCTGGGACCCCTGCAGCAGTCCTGCCCACACATGAGCCGGACTTTCCAGGTCTTCCGAAACCCTCCAGGTGAGCCCTGGGGACCCTCAACCTGGTGGTGTCTCCTGGGCCAACCCCTGCCTGGAAACGCCCCACGCTCCAGCTCCCGCTGAGATCGGACCTGGCCTGCCCTCCGCCCTTAGCCAGGCATCCGCTGTGCATCCTGGACCACCCCCAAAACCCTGCTGCCTCCCACCTCTGCTACCAAGACCTCCCAGCAGAAGCCTCTCCCCCCCCCCCCCCCCCCCCCCCCCCCCCCCCCCCCCCCCCCCCCCCCCCCCCCCCCNGGACCACCCCCAAAACCCTGCTGCCTCCCACCTCTGCTACCAAGACCTCCCAGCAGAAGCCTCTCCCACCTCCCCTCCCCCTTCCCCTCCCAGAGCCCTCCCACCTCTCCCCTGCTCCCCCCTACCTCTCTCCTGCTCTCCTCCCAGGCCTCTTCCACCTCCCCCCACCCCTCCCAGGCCACTCCCACCTCTCTCCCCTGCTCTCCTCCCAGGCCCTCCCCTCTGTCCCAGGGCTGCAGCCCACCAGCTGTCTTGCAGCACCCACGAGATCTCTGGGACCTCTCACTAGCCAGAGGTGTCCCAGCATCATGGGGACCATCGCCCACTCCCAGGGGAGGCAGAGGCGCCTTCTCAGAACACAGCAGGCTCTCATTTCCAGGACTGCAGAGTCATCCAGAAAACAAGAAACAGGGTGTTGGGTGACTGATAAGCGAAGATGGGGTTTAAAGGGCCGAGGTCACGGAGTGGCCAGCAGGGAGGAGGGCAGTCAGGAAAGCGGGGTTAGTGGCTGGGGTGAGTCAGCCAGAGTGCCCCTTGGGCACCAGCAGCACCCCTGCTCTGCCCTCCCTGGGCCCTGCCAAGCCCAGCCCAGGGCCGTGGCTTCAGAGGTCCCTGTCGAGGTGACGAGGGCCCTGAGGCGGCTGGTGGGTGCTTGGCACAGGGAGCCTGCACTTCCTCCGGCTCAGGGACGGGACACGGGCACCGCCTGGCAGCCTTGTCCCGCCACCGGCTTCCCACCGAGGCCAGGCCTGCCTGTGTCCAACCTACCGTGGCCCTCGCCTGTGCCAAGCACCTCGCTGCCTGCGCCTGGGGACTGGCGAGAGGCGGAGGACACCAGGTCCACTCGGCGCAGGCAGACTCCCACCCACAGATGGGCCCAGGCCCAGCTGCCTCACACCAGGAAGGACTGGCTCTTCACAGACGTCCTCGGCCCTCGTCCACCCTCACCCAGGCCTGACCCCCAGAGCCCCCTGGCTGTGACCCCAGCAGTGGGCAGTCAGCCCCCCTTTCAGCACAAGGGATGCCGGGGCACTGTGGCCGCTGATTTCAGAACGCTGAGTGCCCCGGCACAGGGGGTCACGGCCCAGTGCCCCACACCTGCTTCAGTATGTCCAGGTCAGTCACGTCCGCCTGGGCGAGGCTGGATGGCTCTTCCCCAGGGAAGCCCTGTCCTCTGTGCCATGGGGGGCATTTCACTCCCAGCCTCCCACGGAGAGCTCAGGGCGACCTCCACCTCCCCACGAGGCCTGAGGGGCAGGACCGGCAGAGGGGACAGCCTCCGCCCAGGAGGCCATGGGGGGCAGGAGGCACGTGTTCAGATGCTGAGCTCTTTGTCACACTGGTTGGCACAGTTTCCGTGGTCTCGCGAGCTTCCTTCCTGATTCTCTGCCCAACTCCACAGCGGGGACCCGCCCAGCCACCTGCAGCCTGAGGCAGCGGGGGATACAGCCTCACCAGCTAATGGTGTGAGGAGGGCTGAGTGCGGAGGCTGCAGGCACAGCGCTGACTCACTGGGGCGGGTCACCTGACCCTGAGCCTCAGTTTCCTCATCTGTAAATGGCGATGACATCGGTGCTTGACTCACAGGGCCGTTCAGGACAAACAAGAACAGCTAACGCACTCAGGCCAGCAGGGCCTCTGGCAGGACCTCGCAGGCCACAGCCCGGCTGCCCTCCAGAGCAAGGCCAGCTCTGGCCGGGCCAGGTCCCTGCGGAAGACTAAGCTTAGGGACGCGGGGGATGGGATGCGCCTGCGCAGGGCTGTCTGCCGCACCCGCTGGCCTCCGGGGCTGGAGCCGCCGGGAGATTCTTGTCATAAGCACCGCCTACACATCCATGACAGCCCCGCGTGGTCGCCCACATCCCTGGGGTATCGCACCAGGTTCACTGGGCTTCGAAAGCCACAGCTCTGCACCCACATCCACTCTAGAACACAGGGAATGGGGCCTCCCTGGTGGCGCAGCGGGTTGAGCACCCCACTGTGAAGCATCCGTGACACAGCAGCGCGAGTTCGATCCGGCCAGGGAGGGGACCCACAGGGCACAGCAGACCTCTCCTGCCTCGCCCGCTGCTCCCCTCAGCAGTGTGTTTCAGCCAGTCTGCCTGCTCTGCTCCCCGCTCTGTCTTTGGTGAATCCGCTCACCCCCACACCTCTGGCCTGTCCCCAGCTCTTGTATGCAGAAATAAAATCCTTAGAACAAGGGAATGGTGGCCCTGGACAGACACTCGAGGCTGGAGGCTGCTCCTTACTGGCACGTGACTGGGCGGCCCCGCTGGGCAGCTCCAGGCAGCGACTCGGGCCACCCATGGGCGCCAAGCTGCAGGCAGGGCCACCGGGTGCGAGGATCTGGCGCCGCCCGCGGGGGTGGGGTAGGGTCCTGCTGCTCAGCTCTGGCCGCTGACCTACTACCCAAGCCGGCCCCTCTCGCCAGGCCCCTCATCAGCCTTCCTGGGCCTCCGTTTCTGGATCTGAGATGAAAAGCTCGTCCTTATCTCTTCGGTTGTGGTTAAGATCCAAGGGGGGCCCGCCACGCGGCCTGCCCCAGCCTCTGACCTGGGGCCTAGCGAAGCGCCTCCCGCGGGGCTTGCACAACAGAAATGTGTTTTCTCACAGTTCTGGAGGCTGCACGTGTGACGTCAGGGGACTGGCAGGGTCCCCAAGGCCTCCTTCTCTCCGCTGGGGCTTGCAGCAGCCCGCACCTCCCAGCGCGCCGTGCTTAGGGAGCGTGCAGCAGGCGCGTGTCCTGGGCTGGACGTCCCCATGCCTGCGTGGGGCGTGCCCCATGACCTTCTTCCACATCGCTCCCTCTTCAAAGACGCTCTTGCCAAGTCCATGGAGTGACTGGCCTCGGGACTTGAACGTACAGATCTGGGGAGGACGCAATTCAGCTCCTAACAAAGAGCGCCTTGTTCTGGGCTCTTAGGTCGAGTTCACGAGCGAAGTAGACCCAGATCCTCTTCCGAGCGGGGCTTGCTCCTGGGGCTGGGGCAGGGCACAGATCCTGAGCGGCCGTCGTGGGGTCCGCCGGACTCATCATCCGCTGAGATAATAAGAGTGAGTCAAGGTGTGAGGCAGAGGGACTGGGTCTCGCAGGGGAAGCAAAGCCAGGTAAGGGGAGTCAGGGGACGAGTAGACATTTTGAACTGGACGGTCAGCGCGAGCCCCAGGGGGGCAACCTTTGGCCGAGCCTTCAAGGCGGTCATCTAATGTTAGTATTATTATTCCTGAGGAGTCATGTGTACCTTGTTGGGCTTTGAACCCCCACATCTCTGAACCCCCGTCCACTCTGGTATCACGGGAGAAGTGGTTCCACCTGAGACAGGTCTGGCCTGGCGCTGTGCTGTCCTCACTCCTGTGGGAGTCTGGACAAATCATCTCAGCTCTCTGAGTCCGCGGCCTCACACCTGCACCCCCCATGTGATGAGGTCAGGGTCCAAGTGTGGGCTGTGCTAGGGCTGCCTGGGGCAGGCGCTGAGATTTTACAGGGAGCTGTGAAATTTTGTGTGGGGAGCACGTTGTAGCCGTTATGACCATGCTCAGCAGGAAGTAACTGAAAACGAGAGGAACAAGAGCCTTAGTCTGATGCAGAAAAATAAACTCAGACGTGGCAGCCAGGGGCTGGTGTCGCACGAGTGGGCGCGCCAGCAGCCTCCCCCACTACTCGGCACTCTCAGCGGTGCTCCTCGGGGCCCAAAGATGGCTGCGGCCCGTCCAGGCGCTCAGACTGTCTTCCAGGAAGATAGAAAGGGCAACAGTGAAGCCAGCCATCAAAGGTGGAGAGCCGCTGAGCGGCCAGTTGGGCCAGTTCCTCTTTCTGTCGCTCCCTCACTGACTCCTGCTCTTATTCACTGGGCAGAACTGAGTCAGTGTGGCCACCACTGGCTGCAGAGCTACCCGGGAAGAGCTTCGTTGGCACAGGCCTGCCCACTCTCCAAAGCAGGGCCCCACTTGGAGGAGGAGGGAGAGCCTCGGCGCTGGGGGCGCCCAGCACACTGCTCTCAGCAGAGCTTGCACAGTGGGCGTGGGGTGCAGCGGGCCCCTGTGAGTCAGAGCTGGAGTCAGGAGCCCAGCCAGGACCCCCCCACCCCCACCCCCAGCAGCCGGGTCCCCAGCGCCGGGAGGGTCCAGAGCTGAAGGGCAGAGCCTGGGACTTCGGGTCTGGAGGGTCTGCACGGCATGGGCAGGCCCGGGCCACAGCTGGTAGATGCTTCCCTGCCATGACTGCATCGTGGGCCCCTCTGCGCCAGCGTCTTCTGGTCTCCACGGTTAGACTGTGGGGGCCTCTCCTCTCACACTCATCTTCGGGTCTCTCTGACACCATGGACTGGGTGCTGATTGATAGGCGGGAGCTGGTGACCACCCTCATTGCTGCTTCTGGAAGGTTCTTGTCACTCTGTCAAAGAGGGGAAATGAAGGGAAGCTGGGGAGGGAGGGGTGTGTGCTAAGGAAACAATGCTCCCCCACCCCAGTCACAGGCTTGACAGGGTGGGGGCTACCGAGCACCCTAAGGGGCCTCATGTTCGACCCACTAGTGCGACACCAGACCCTGGCTGCCACGTCTGAGTTTATTTTTCTGTATCAGTTTAAGGCTCTTGTTCCTCTCGTTTTTAGTTACTTCCTGCTGAACATAGTCATAACTGATACAACGTCCTCCCCACACAAAATTTCACAGCTCCCTGTAAAATTTCAACTGCTAAAGCAGGCAGTTGCCAGGACCAAAGCAAAAGCACAGCCTGACAAAGCCCATCTCTGCTGTCAGCATCAGGGAGGGTAGCCAAGGCAGGGCCTGGGGGGGCTTGGGGGTTCCTCCTTGTTCCTCATCAAAGCTTCCACATGCACAGCTGACACCCCAAACCAAACTCTCCAATTTCCCCCAGGGAAGCTGCCCCTCCCACCGGCTTCCCCTTCTCAGTTAGCACCACCCACCTCTGCCAGTTGCTCAAACCACAGCCCTGAGGTTGTCCTCCACTCCCTTCCTCCCTCTCCTTCCCATCTAACCCGTCATCCACCTTGGGTACCCCTGGGCACGGACCCCTTCTGCCTGCACAACTAACTGTCCCCTGGTCCGGTTGCCTCCTCTCACTGGACCATTGCAAGGGCCTCCCGGGGGGCCTCCCGCTGCTCGCTCAGCCACTGCCCTGCGCCCTCAGTGCAGACTCCTTGTCCTTGGCAGAAAGTCCCCCCACATTCACCGAATTCGAGGGCTCGTAAAGTTGCATAGGTGCTCCATGGGCCTCAGGGCCTTGGCACTTACTGACCTGCTGCTGCTGAGCCCCTCCCCAGTCCAAGCGCTGCCTCGCCCTCTAGACCCTGCTTTCTTTTCTCCACGGGGCCACCACCAGACACAGCACTGTAAGCTCCTTGAGGCAAGGACCAGATCTGCTTGGTTCACCGCTACCCCCCGGAGCCCGGACTGCGTGCTGGCCGAATGGATGAGCCCGAGGTCCCAGGAGCAGGCGTCGGACACCGTCTTACTTGAACTCTGCGCAGGTGACTCGCAGGTAGTCAAACTCCCCCTCGTAGAGGTGCCCTGGGAACGATGGAGAGGATCGGCCAAGCTGCAAGCATCACTGGGCTGAAATGAGGTCTGGAGCTCGCCACGGGGGAGTCCGTGGACAGCCGTCCCCGGCCCGTCATTCCCACGGCGTGGCCATGTGAAGCGTGTTGTTGCCTGGAGACAGAGTACAGGCAGGTGTCGACAGGAGCCCCCAATGAATACCTCAATAAATTCTTCTTTTTTAAAGATCTGTTTTATTTATGTGAACAAGAACTGGGGTACAAGCCAGAGGTGCAGGGGATGAGGGGGTTCACCAGAGACAGAGTGGGGAGCAAAATAGGCAGATCCACTGAAACATACCGCTGCGGGGAGCAGCGGGCGCGGCGAGAGGTCTGCTAATACCACAGTAAACTCTGCTGCGGGTAGGTGGGCGCCATAGGTAGGTGGGCGGCATAGGAGGGCAGCGCCCTGCTCTGCTGCTGTTAGCACAGCCTGGTGGTTCACAGCAGGTGGTTAGAGGCCCACTGCTTGCACCTTCCCAGGAAGCCTTCCTCGAGCCTCGGGCCTGGCCTCAGGAGTGCTGCATTCTCCAGAAGCTTCCAGCACAGCTGCAGATAAGGAGCCCTTGCAGGCAGCGGTGGTATTTGCAAACTGCCCTGGAGACATGTGAAAGCTGGAGCTGCTAACAGGGGAGAGACTACGGCCTGGAGGAAGAAGAGAGACAGCACCACAGGCCATGTAGGGCCAGGGCCGCCACTAGCTCGGTAAAGGCTGCTTGACCCACAGGGGTTCACGCCCTCACAGGCCTGGAGGCCAACGTCCAGGGCCCAGTGGGCAAGGGACTCTCTTGATCCTCTCTCCTGGGCTTGCAGAGGGGCGTCCCGCTGCTTGTCTGCGTCCTAGTCTCTCAGGGGCCAGGCTAAAGTAGGACACCCGCAGTTCCATGTCGTTCCTTCTTTAAAGACCCCCCTCCAGAGACGGTCACATATTCTGAGGGACTGGAGGGTTGGAGCTTCAACATGAACTTAGGGGGACACTATCCCACCCGTAACAGGAGCCATGCTGTGGGTGTCTGATGCGGGCGTGGGCACTGCATGGGTGTAGGGTCAGAGAACGTTCAGGTCTTTCCACCCTCCCACCACTGTGATGATGGACACCTGCAGTGCTGCGAGCATTCCAGGGTGGGCATGCGCAAGTGGGCGCACCTGAGTTGGGACACACGCGCTTAAATGGGCGGTGTCATGAGGACGCCAGAACTGCGAGGACCAACTGACAGAACCGAGCGAACCAACAGGCCTGACAGCAGCAGCAGCAGCAGCAGAGAGAGAGAAGAAGCAGCAGCCAAGAGGGTGAGACGCGCTGGGGGCTGGGAGGGCTGCCAGCCTCCTGGCCCCCCGGCCGCCATGCCTGCCATGTACCTGGCCACCTCTACTTAATAAAGCATGAAAAGCACCAAGGGCTCCAAAGACTCCTTCCTTGACCCATCTGCCCAGAACCATGCCGAACCTTGCTCCTGTGCCACCCCCTTCCTGTCGCTACAATGAGGAAGGGGTTACCCAGCCCCCACCACTGCCACCACCATCAGGCTGTCCCCTGCCCACCTGTTCAAACTGCTCCCAGCTCTGCTCAGGGCTCAGGCCAGCTCCAGCACCTTCCAGAGCAAGCTTGGGGAGTCAAGGTGCTTCTAACGTGTGAGGACAGTACTCTCTTTGCTAGCGGGGACTGATGGGATTTCAGGGCCGGTCAGGAAGCTGCACAGGGGAAGGTGGGGGAGGGGGGGTCTTCCGTGCACCCCCTTCATGTGCCCCAAGAAGTTGTCCTTCCAGGTCTCAGCTCGCAGTTGGATTCGCCTGGCTCTGGTCTCTGGTTTGTCCACCCAGACAGGACACTGACCTGCCCCGGCCACTCTGGTGGGCCTACAGGTCTGGGAGGGAGTCGGGGAAGCAAAAGAGGAAGTGGTGTCAAGGACAGGAGGGTGGGGCTCGCCCTTCCCTCTAGTCGGACCCATGAGGATCTCGGAGCCCCCTCCCTGCTGGGAGCTGCACCCTGCCCGGCCTGACCCCGGCTGCCCTGTCCTGCCTGCCGTGACCCAGGCACAGCCAGCCGTGCCTGCTTACACTTGTGCTCTCTGAAACCCGAGGAGGCCAGGGGGGCAGCGGGAGGACCGCGCAGCCCAGGCCCAGCTGGCCAGGCTAATTTTAGGTTTTTCCCAGCCACACTGAGGCCCACTAATCTCCATCCACACAGAGAATGCACATCGATCAGATGGCGCCTTCACTCACGGTGCCCCACGCCCAAACCCCAAGAATGGGGCATCTAATTTCAGCCCCTCTCTGAGCTGCCCATACCCACCCCTCAGCTCTGACCAGCCCCTCCAAAAAGCAGCGCTTCTTCCCCAAAGCCCGGGGCCGTGTGTTCTGAGGGCACCGCGCAGCAGAGCTCTGCTCCAGCCCTGGCATGCTGCTGGCCCTCAGGAAGCCTGGGCCAGCCGGGTGGGGTGGCCCCGGGAGCGAGCACGTTATCCGCACAGCCAGTGGGCAGGACGTGGCGCTGAGGTCTAAAGTGAGCACGAGAGGCCCAAAGAGCTGAGTCCGGATCTCCCTTGAGATGCCACCGGCAGTGACTGCCTTGGGGCCTGCCGCCAGGCCTCCCCTCTCGGCCCACTTCTGCCCCACACTTGGGACTGATGGGAGCTTGCCCGGGGTTCTCGGGGTTTGTTTTTATTTTTAATTTATTTATGCACACAAGAGCTGGGGTACAGGCCAGGGGTGAGAGGGGTGAGAGGATTCACCAGAGACAGAGCGGGGAGCAGAACAGGCAGATGGACTGTAGTGCACTGCTGTGGGGAGCAGTGGGCGAAGCAGGAGAGGTCTGCTGTGCCCTGTGGGTCAGCTCCCTGGCCGGGGGGTGGCAGGGATCGAACTTGTGCTGCAGTGGCTGCGTTTTGTTTTGCTTCATGGTGCGTTGCTTAACCCGTTGTGCCTCCAGGGAGGCCCTGGTTCTCGAGGTTTATGTAACACACACCCCACCAAACACACAAACAGAGATCTTCAAAAAGGGTCTTCAGCCTCTCAGTGCCCCCACCCCATAGCTTCTCTGTTGCCAAGACAGCTGGGAGGGAGGATCCTCAAAGTGTGTTAGGCTGGGGATGACACCATGTAGGGTCAGAGAATGATCAGGTTTTCCACCCTCCCACCACTGATGATGGACATCTGCGGTGCTGCGAGCATTCCAAGGTGGGCATACGCAAGTGGGCGCATCTGAGTTGGGACACACGCGCTTAAATGGGCGGCGTCATGAGGACGCCAGAGTGGAGGAGGAGAACTGCGAGGACCAACAGACAGGACCGACAGGATGAAGGAACAGCAGCAGCAGCAGAGAGAGAGAAGCAGCCGAGAGGGTGAGATGCACTGGGGGCTGGGAGGGCTGCCAGCCTCCTGGCCCCCCGGCCCCCCCACCTGCCATGTACCTGGCCACCTCTACTTAATAAAGCATGAAAAGCCACTGAGGGCTCCAAGACTCTCCTTCCCTGACCCATCTGCCCAGAACCATCCCGAACCCTGCTCCAGTGCCCCTTTCCTGCCGCTACACACCGGAAAGCGCCAGAGAGATGACTCCCCTGCAGAGAGCAAGCCTGGAAGCCCCAGGTAAACAGCCAAGCCACCCAAGTTTTGAAGAACCCTGGAGTGTGGGGTTCGGGATGGAGATCCGAGGGCCTAAGACAGGCCAGCGGGAAGTGGGTGCTTGTTCCTCTGGCTTCATTTCCTTCTAACTTGATGGGTTTCCCCCACCTTTTTCGTTGACAACTCCCCAAAATAAAGAAACATGGGAAGCGTAAGCCCACATTCGTGTAACCTCCATGCAGACGCTACAATTGCTATTATTTTGCCTTTTTCGCTGACTGCCTATATTTGAAAGATGTGCAAGTGAGTGGATGTAGGGTAAGTGGAAAAGTGTCAGGCTTTTCCGCCGTCCCGCCATCGGTGTGATGATGGACACCGGAGGTCCTGCACACAGTCTGAGTGGGGATGCGCAGGTGGGTGCACCTGGGCTGAGACACGCGGTAGAGGAGACTAGCATCACCGGGGCGCTGTGCGGCACGGGAGGAGAAGCCTGAGTGTGGCGGTGGGGGACGATGGATAGTATGAAGGCGGCTAAGACAAGGAGACTGCTTGGACCGATGATGACACCCCCCAGCTGGGATGGCTGCGAGACAGGGGAGATTCCGCTCCACGCCTTCGGCTTGTCTCCTTAGTCATCCATTCGCGCACATATTCACAAAGCCAGATTTCAGGGCATTTGAATTAAAGACAACAAGTTGTAACTCATTTGTTCTAAATAAAGAAGCCTTCCTAGAAAAATAAGGCAGGGTCAGGCATTAGAGGGTAGAATCAGCCCAAACCAAGCCTAGATTCATTCTGGAAAGCTTCTAAATTGGGTTCTCATCATAGAAAAACAAGTGAGCTTTTCAACTCTGCCAACTGTCTACCAAGGAAGCCTGTAGGTATATATTTACCATCAAGTCTCCAAGTCATGTGTTTATACTTCCCAAAATGACATTTTGTGGAACGGAAGCTTTTCTATAAATGCACACCGATCACAGAATAGGTGCTTAAGAAATCCTGCCTGCTGAGCCTAGCAAGTACTTAGTAGCCCCCCAAGCTCCCCAAGTAGCCCCCCAACCCACCTTGGGGAGCAGCAAGTGTTCAGAATCCCCTAACGGGGGATTCAGTGCAGGGCAGGCTCAGCCTAAATTGACCCTGACTCAGCCTCCCCAGCAGGGCCTTTTCTAAATTAAAAATAAACTACCTTGTGATCCATGAACCCCACTTCTGGGTATTTACCATAAGAATATGAGAACACCAACTCAAAAAGCTGTAGGCACCCCTGTGTTCACTGAAGCACTGCTCACAATAGCCAAGATATGGAAACAACCCAAATGCCCAACACAGATGAGTCGATTAAGAAGATGTAGTATAGGGGCCTCCCTGGTGGCACAGTGGGCTAAGCAACACACTATGAAGCAGACCTCAGCCACTACAGCACGAGTTCGATCCCTGCTGCAGGCCAGGGAGGGGACCCACAGGGTGCAGCAGACCTGTCCTGCTGTGCCCGCTGCTCCCCTCAGCAGTGTACTTCTGTTGATCTGCCTGTTCTGCTCCCCGCTCTCTGTGGTGAATCCTCTTACCCCTCACACCTCTGGCCTGTACCCCAGTGCTTGTATGCATAAATAAATAAATCTTTAAAAAATAAAAAAAGAAGATGTAGTATATATGCACAATGGAATACTACTCAGCCATAAAGAAGATGAAATCTTGCCATTTGCAACAATAGGAATGGAGCCTGTAGGGATCATGCTAAGTGAAATAAGTCAGGAGTAAGACAAACACTGTATGGTTTCACTCACTTGTAGAATAGAAAGGGAAAAGGCAAATGAACAAAATAAGAACTCCTAGACTGTTGACAACGGAATGGTGTTTAGTAGAGGGAAAGGAAGGGAGAGGGAGTAGGTTGGTAGTGGATGGTGGCTGGGCATCTGATGGTGGGCGTGGTAAGATAGATGCAGCTGCTGAGCAACTACACCTGAAACCTATGCAGTGCTGGAAACTATCAGTTGCCTCGATCGAAACAGAAGAAAATGCTGCCTTCACTTAACCGCAAGACAATTCCTGTGGTTCCATCAGGTCCCAGTTCTAGCCACTCTGAGACCTCCTTAGCCACCCAAGTTCTCCTTTTCTTCTTATATAAACCCCTAATTGACTTGTGGCCAGTATCACAGTTTAGCCCCTAATCTGTTCTCCGTTTCCTTCTCGTGACCTAACCAGGGCCGAACCTCCGCCTTTCAGCTGCAGCCGGAGTTCACAGCCCACACTGGACACTGGCTCTTGGCTCCAAACCAGCAGAGCCCCTCACCCCCGACACACACACAAAGGACTCTAAGCGTCACAAAACCCTGTTACGTTGTCATTGAAGTTAACGGGTTAAATTTCTGTCAGAACTTAGAGTTCAAAAGGGAAAAAAAAACTTTCTTTTCGAGGTTTGCGTTCACAGACAGAGCCTGGGCCTTATTTACAAAGCAGCCTGGGTAAGCAGAAGGGCCAACCTTGAGCTGAGCCCCACGGCCAGCGGGAGCCAGTAGCTGCCAACACGGGGCATGGGGAGGCCCAGCCAGAGTGGAGGGGCCCCCCAACAGAAACTCAGGCCCCTCCTACCCCTCCAGTGTGAACTGCCTGCAACTAGCCCACAAGCTTCAGCCAAGCCCACATTTCTTTGCCCCTAACTCACTCCTCGGCCAATAGAATTTAACTCCTTTGTTCTCATTTGTTCTCAGCCCCAGGCCCCAAAGCCCACATGACCTCATCCCTATTCTTAATCAGGGAGGCAGATTTGAATCTACCACCTGCCTTCCTGCCAATAAAGCTCCTTTCTTTTCTCAAAGGCCAGTGCCTGGTCAGCAGGCCCGTGGTCAGTGACATCAGGCCTGAGCATTACCCCAGATGCGGAGACCGAGGCCCAGAGAAATTTGCTCGAGCCAGGTAGCCAGGAGGCCGCAGAGACCTGGTCTGAGCTGGTGGCCCAGAAGGCCCCGGTCCTAAACCAATAGGTGTCAGAAACCAGGTTTTCTTTTTTTTTTTTTTTTTTAAGATTTATTTATGCACACAAGAGCTGGGTACAGGCCAGAGTTCAGGGCAGTGAGAGGATCCACTAGAGACAGAGTGGGGAGCAGAACAGGCAGATCAACGGAAGTACACTGCTGAGGGGAGCAGCGGGCACAGGTCCCCCCCTTGGCTTGCAGCAGGGATCGAACTCGTGCTGCAGTGGCTGCGGTTTGCTTCATAGTGCGTTGCTTAGCCCACTGGGCCACCAGGGAGGCCCCAGAAACCAGGTTTTCTGCAGGTCAAGGCTAGATGGACTTGTTGGCATTCCTTGAAGATTAGTTTATAGGTCACAACACCCTCCAGGGGGTTGGAAGATGAAGCCGCTCTGCTCTGAGACTGTGCCTGCGTGGGAGGGTGGTAGACGGAGCCTCTGTCGACATCTGAGCGTCTCTGTTCTGAAGGTAGGTCTGGTACCCTCTGCTCTGCGCCCCCATCCCCACCCATCAAGGGACTCTGGTTTCATTTTCCAGCATCCCCCTGGTGTCACAGAGCCCGTGCCCCATAAATGCGGAGCGCCTCCAGGCAGGTGTGAAGAACAGTGACCTGTGTCTCCCTCTTCACCTCTGTCCCACGGGAGACAGCTGCAGGCGCCTGCTCTGCTCCCCTGCCCAGCTGTCCTGAGATCCCAGCCTCTGCTCCAGGGGGAATGGCTGGGGGGCCAGAGGGGGAGACCCCACATTCTTCTGCAATATGCAGAACAGCCGTGTGGGTCACAAGGGAAGCGGAAACGGAGTGGCACTTGAGGTGAGAGGTTAGCAGGCTGCCCCAACAAATTCCTTCATTTGATTCGTTCATGATCCAGAAAATACAAAGAAGGAAACAGAGCAGGTCTGGGGTCTTTTCCTCTACCAGCCAAACAAAGCCCTTTTGTTTTAACTGAACAAGTACTTTGTCTTTCTGTGTGAGGAATGCATGAGAAGAAAAGTGTACAATGGATTTAAATATTTAGCTGGGTCTGAACTTCCACTGCGGTCCATCTGCCTAGGGAGATTATAGGATTTGTTACAGGAGTTAAATTAAGAAAAAAATCTAGGTGCTATTCAACTTCTACAGAGGAAAAAAATAGCCTTGCAAGCCAGGCTATTACCTTGAAAAAAAGATATTCTCAGTTGCTTTTAACAAAAAGCACTATTTCCCATGCTGGCATTCCTGAATCTACCACCATGCTGGGAAATAGTGAGCAGGGGAGGGAGCAAGAGTGGACAGGGAATGCAAAGAAGTCCAAGGAATGTTCCATTAGGATAGATCAGAGAAAGAGCTGGGTGGAGGGTGGGGAGCGCTTCTCCCCCCACCTGCTGCAACTCCCTCCCCATGCTCAGGAGAGGCTACCTGCACCTGCCTGCAATGCAGCCACGCCCACACCTACTGGAGGGGCCTCTTGTTTGGGGGAGGCCACTCCACAGTCCAGCTCTGCTGAGTCACCCTCTGAGCTGGGGGACATGCACTGGACGGGAGGAGCTGCAGTCTAGACTGGCTTCTCAGAGGGCCCTCTGCGGTGGGCACTAAGGCCGCACTCACAAACAGTGCAAGCTCCAGCGCCCAGAGGGCCTGAGTCGGGGTGAGATGGCCCCTGCCACAGGGAGACTCGAAGGCCCCAGGACGATCTCTGCCTGCAGCCACGGGGTCCCGTGCCACTGCCCTGCCCCTTGTTCTGCAGATCTGACCTGGGAAGGATGGGACCTTGGCACAGGGGCCGAGGAGCCTCCCAGAACTGACACTGGGGGTCCCGTGCCGTCCAGGTGCCTGTGGCCAGGGCTGCCCTCTGCCCCCGCGATCCTCAGCTTCTCTCCGGCGAGGTGAGGCCCAGAGCCTGAGCCACCTCTGTGGGCCCGCGAGGGACTATGCCATTCCCGGAAGGGACAGGGGTTGGCTGTCTGGATGTCAGAAGAAGCCCCTCCTGGTGCTGCAGCAGGTCCAACACAGGGTGAGGCTCTTGTGCCGCCCAGACCTCCCACCCCAAAGAGGGACACCCACAGCGCCAGCTCTGTCCTCGCCCGGCCGGCAGTCATCGCCCGTCCTCTGGCCCCAGCCAGCTGCAGCTGCTCGCGCATTCAGAGCCTTTCTTTTCTTTTTGGATTTTTAAATTTGCTTATTTCTGCACACAAGAGCTGGGGTACAGGCCACAGGTGTAGGGGGCTGAGAGGCTCCACCAGAGACAGAGCGGGAACAGAACAGGCAGATGGACTGAAACACACTGCTGAGGGGAACAGTGGGTGAAACAGGGAGGTCTGCTGTACCCTGTGGGTCCCCTCTCTGGCCGGAGGCAGGAATCAAACTCGCACTACAGTGGCGTTGACTTCATAGTGTGTTGCTTAACCCACTGCGCCACCAGGAAGTCCACTCACCCCTTTTCTAAGTTTCCCTCAAGAAGGTGCCTTAGACGGGGGCAGCACGGGCCTCAGCAACTCCGCTTGGAGCCAGCCCTGCTTGGCTGAATATTCACCCACGAAGGGATGGGTGACTGGGTGTTTTACCGGGAAGCCACTGTCCTCTCCTCTCTCGATGCACTTAGTTCTATCGAGGCTCTTTGAGACTAAGCATCTCCTTTGTCTTTGTGCACACAATGGCTGGATCTCTCTAGGGTGCGGTTTGAGGGGTCCTACAGTCCCTTGCAGCCTCAGGACACTCTAGGTCACCCACTAACACCCTCGTGGGCAAAGGCCAGAGCGCCTGCCCCAAGCCTAAGGCCCTTTCCAGCAGGGAAACTTAGGGAGGGGCAGAAGGGATCCCCCACCCCCCAAGGCTGGGACAATGGAGCATTGTCATTGTCAGCCTCCCACCTGTCTCTCCTCCCTGAGTCTCCCCCCCCACCCCGTGTCCCCAAGTCCCTGGTACAAGTCCAAGGCCAGGAAGAAGCAAACCCCCTCTTGCACTCTGCAGAGCCACCTGCCTTCCGAGCTCCTGAGCCTCGCCTGGTGCTCCACCCAGCCCATCATCAAGTGGGACAGGAGACACGGTACCCGCCCCCAACAAGAGTTATGGGTAATACAGGGGGACACACAGAATAGCTGGGGGTCTGACCCTGCAGCAACTTCAGTCACAGTTGTCATTTCAGAATCATTTACAAGCTTCTCTGGTGGCATCTGTCCCCCTTACTTAGCAGTGACACCCACAAGAGCAGGAACGGTGTGCAGGTCGTTTTATCACTCACCCACAGAGTATGCAGTAGGTGCTCACTAAATGCTGATTAAACCACACTGAATAAACCAACTGCATGCGCCATGGGCTCAGCAACTGGGAGTTCCCCTGGGGAGACAGGACACCAACTTGGTGGAGAAAGAAACTGACGTCAAGTGGTGAAGATGAGTTCGACAGCGTTCAGAAAAGCATCTCCTTTGACAGAGCAGAGCGAGAAGATGCATGGGTAGATGTTTTCAGTAGCTCCCAGTGCCCAAGTCAGCTTTGATTAATCCACTTGCAAGTGGCAGCCCTCCCTGCCGAGAAGAGGCAGAGAAGGAGGAACTGGGGTTGGGGTGGGGGAGCAGCGGGCTGGGGCTGCCTGGCATTGCCAACACCCACTCCTTCCCCTCGACCCTACCATGGCCAAAAATACTGTAGTGACAACAGAATGGACAGTCTATAATTAGGCGCATGCAGAGAAGTGGTCAACTGCTTTAGTTCTGCTAGCAGTTGGGGGAACCCGGAGGGGAGGGCTGTTTTCCAGGACAGATGGCTTAGAAACCGGCTTCTGAAAACAGCGAGGAAAAAGAAACTTAGGGGAAAAAATGCTTCAAACCTCTGGAGAGGGTGTGGACTCTGGAATGATCTAAATGAGCTCTGCCTCTTATTAACTCTGCGGTTCTGGCTACAATACCCAGCGTCTCCCAGCCTCAGCTTCCTTGTCTGAAAGGTCCACAGCATCCTTCGTTCATATTTGGGGCATGAAAAAAACAGAGCAAAGCAACAGAGGGAACTAAATGAGAACAAACTCTAGAATCTGCAGAACTGAGGTGGCTAGCGAGGGAGGGTGGAGGTGGGGAGAGAGGGGGCAGGGACTGGGAGCCTTGGTGGTGGGTGGGGTGAGGCCGCGTATATCTGAAGAGGTATGGCCCAAGTCATGTACAGTTTGTGATAAAAATAAAAATAATTTCATAGGGCCTCCCTGGCGGCACAATGGGTCAAGTCGCTATGAAGCATTCACAGCCGCTGCAGCACCACCCGGCCAGGGAAGGACCCCCAGGGCGCAGCAGACCTCTCCTGCTGTGCCCGCTGCTCCCCTCAGCAGTGTACTTCTGTTGATCTGCCTGTTCTGCTCCCCACTCTGTCTCTGGTGATCCTCTCACCATCCCCCATCTGGCCTGTACCCCAGTTCTTAATATGCATAAATAAATGTTTAAAAAATAATTTAGTATGTGAAAGGAGAGATAAATTTATAATACTCCTGGGGCCTCCCTGGTGGCGCAGTGGGTTAAGCAATGCACCATGAAGCAAACCGCAGCCACTGCAGCACGAGTTCGATCCCTGCTGCCGGCCGGGGGGGGACCCACATGGTGTGGCAGACCTCTCCTGCTGTGCCCGCCGCTCCCCTCAGTTGATCTGCCTGTTCTGCTCCCTGCTCTCTGTGGTGAATCCTCTCACCCCCACCCCACACCTCTGGCCTGTACCCCAGTACTTGTATGCATAAATAAATAAAATCTTAAAAAACAAAAAAAAAATTTATAATACTCCTATTAAGACTTTTTCTTACAGTGAAGAAAAAATGAGTGGCCAAGCCATGGCAATTTGTTTAAATAATCGACAATAACAAACTGAGTATCACATTACTTTTTAAAAAAGTGTAAATGAATAGTGATGTGTAAAAAAGTCTAGGTTCTGTAACATTAAGCAAGTCTTAAAATTAAAAGAAAAGCCTCCATCGTGCATTCTAACGTGCACCTTTATTTTCTCACATGTGAACATGTGAAATTAGCGTGCAACCTGCAGTTAATGGCGGGCGGCAATAGCCCACTGCTTTTCTCTCGGTCTTGCCTAATGGTGATCCTTACAGCCACGGCGTCTTAGAGTCCATGAAACACAGTATTTCCCTTTTGTTCTAGGGCCAGCAGTGCTGTCGGTAAGGTCCCTGGCGCAGGGCCTGTGCAAGTAGCTTCTCCAAAAAAAGAGTTGCTATTGTAGGGCCCCCCTGGTGGTGCAGCGTGGTGAACGCTGAACTGTGAAGCATCCGCAGCACAGCAGCGCCAGTTCGATCCCCGGCCAGGGAGGGGACCCACAGCGCGCAGCACCTCGAGGGGACACACAGCGCGCAGCACCTCGAGGGGACACACAGCGCGCAGCACCTCGAGGGGACACACAGCGCGCAGCACCTCTCCTGCCTCGCCCGCTTCTTCCCTCGGCAGTGTGTTTCAGTCCATCTGCCTGTTCTGCTCCCCACTCTGTCCCTGGTGAATTCTCTCACCCCTTGCCTCTGGCCTGTACCCCAGCTCTTGTATGCATAAATAAAAAAAAAAGTTGCTATTTTAACTCTCTTGTTTCAGGCTATAGAAAGAAGTTTTCCAAGGCATTGTGACTCTGGTCTCCACCCTCAGACATTACAACTGCAGGGCTCGGGAGGTGCCCTGGCGAGACCCACTGAGGGAAGCACCCTAACTTTGTGTTTGGGAGTGGAATGAAGGTGGAAGGTAGAGGGGAGAGAGAGAAAGATACAGAGACAAGGTGGTGGAGACAGACAGAAAAATAGACAAAGAGCAGGGAGATGGAAAGAGATAGATGCAGAGAGACAGAGACGGGAGACGCAGAGGTTCAGGGAAATGGGAAGAGAGACTAGAGAGAAAAAGACAGAGGAGAGAGAGAGATGGACACACAGAGGTGGAGAGAGATGCAGAGACACAGACACAGAGACACTGGCAGGTAAAAAAATTCAAGGTGAAATATTCCTGGAACTTTACAATGACGGTCGAAGTATAAGAGAGGGAGCTTCCAAGCTGAGAAGGGCACATGAGCCAGAGTGAATGACTCAGCAAGGAGCAAAGAAGAACATCCAGAACAAAGGAGCCTCAGCCCCAGAGAATCAGGGACCTGAGATAGCTGAGAAGATGTGAAGTTTGGTGATTGCCAAGTTGGAAAAGCAAACTTTTTTATTTGGAAAGATACAGACTGTTGTTTGGTGCAAAGCTCCCTATTGATTTCTAGAGAAATAAAGGAACAGGGCCAGTGCATGGGAACAGATGTGGGAGCATGTCCACATGCACCCCTGTTTAGAATCCAGCTGCCCTCCCCACCCCTCCTCTCACCCTCCACCCCCTACTCACCCCCTTCTTCCCAAAATTGGTTCCACTTGAATTGTATCGATTTTCTTAGGATTGTGTTAGCGCATGAATATCTGGGTATTTGTATTTGACTTTCATATTTGAATGTTTGTTTCATTTGGTTTCTGAAATGCTTTTTTATGAAAGGATTTCATTGCTTAATGGAATGGGGTAATTCCTAAAGTAAGATCAGGGCTGTTCTATATTGATTTGGAGAGTGATGCCGGAGGTCAAACGTTTGTAGTTTTGCAGGTCCCCAAGTACAAGAATCCGGGAAGG
Source organism: Galemys pyrenaicus (assembly GCA_019455555.1). Lineage (NCBI taxonomy): Eukaryota > Metazoa > Chordata > Mammalia > Eulipotyphla > Talpidae > Galemys > Galemys pyrenaicus. The sequence continues at coordinate 23,555,992 of JAGFMF010011501.1, forward strand.
ACATTACAGCATCAAAATAAATAAGCTTGCAGAGAAATTTATGCAAATAGTGACTCAGGACAGTCATTATTTTAGGGAAAGGGCTTCATAATGAGTTACTTTAAGGGTAGACTTGCCAATTTTTATGCTACTTTTATGGCAGAATAGAGCAAATGTGAAAATGCTCAGTTTTGCAGATAATTCAGCATATGATTGTATAATGTGGCCAATTCTGCTAACTGAAATTATAAATGTGATTAACAGATTTATATGCAGAAAATACAGATGATACAAAAATGCAGAACTGAGTTTTTGATCATGAGTTAGCTTGGCATATAACAACATGTTTATAAATGTTTTATATGATGTAATTTGTCCTTTAATTTAATCAAGATGACTTTTCTTTAGAGATAATTTTTTGTTAGAGCACTCAGTGATAGAACTTAAATTTGAAATTCTGAGCTAGAAATTGGGCTATTCGAATGTAATTTTAATTTAAAACATCCCACAGCATTAGCGTTCCTTTGCTTGCTGATTTTAATCAGGGGCAGTCAGTGGTAATCACTGGTGCTCAGTGAGAATCTCTTTTCACAGGTTCGTCTCCCCATCCCCGGGCCTGGGCCCTGGTTAGATTGTGGTGTAATCACCACACATGGGACTGGGCCAGAGACCTTTTAATGGGGATGTAACATTACTGGGTTTTGAAAGCCTTTTCATCTCTTTTACTTTGAAAATCGTCTACTGTGTAGTCAGTTTCAACCAGAGGTGGTTGTGTGGGCACCCCGGGGGGCGCTCAGAGCACGCTGTGGGTGTGGCTGCACAAGCCAGGGTGGGGCACGGAAACTCAGCCTGGGAGAAATGAAATTTCAGCCGGACGGATTTGATCTGGGTTATTTCCAGCACTATTTATGAACCTTGTCTACTGTTATGTACCATTCTTTATTTTTTTTAAAGATTTATTTATTTATGCATAGAAGAACTGGGGTGCAGGCCAGAGATGCAGGGGATGAGAAGATTCACCAGAGACAGAGTGGGGAGCAGAACAGGCAGATCGACTGAAATGCTGCGCCATGTGGGTCAGCTCCCTGGCTGGGGATCGAACTCAGGCCATGGCAGTGATAGCGCTGAGACTCAACTCCTAGGTCACCAGGGAGGCTCCCTCGATCATACTTTAGACACTGTGACAAAACAAACAATATATTCTGCATCTAAAATAGCTAGCTATATTGCATCTCCTTCTTGGGGGCCCCACTGGCAAGTGGAGTGAGTTGCCACATCCACCAGCTGCCTCCTGGCTGCATCAGTGCAAGCGCACGCCCTGGTCTGCTGCTGCCCGGCCCTGACTGGGACTGAAGAGAACCACTCGGGGTCTGAACATTTCTGGAAGCAGCAGCATTAGACCACAGTGGCTGGCAGCTTCCCCAGGCTCTCTGCGACTGCAGCACGTCTTGAGAAGTTGGCTTCCAGCCAGGGCTGCTGCTTGAGTGTGGACCTGGAGTCTCCGTCCCATTCCTGGTCCTTCCCTGGATCCTTCTTCTTCCAGAAGGTTGCTCACACTGGTAGAGGTCCCTGGTTGCTCGTCAATGTGAGGTCAAGTGTGCCTATATTGGGGCTTGTCCCACCTGGCAGAGTTGCCCCCTTTTTTTCCAGTAGGAGATGAACTGGGTAGATCAGCCATGCTCATCACCTGTATAATGCACACACACACACACCAGCCAAGTGCCAAACCACCCAAGGTCACTATGGAACACTCCTTACTTACCCCCTTTCCAGTTATCCCCTCTGAGCCCCTAAGAATGATGCCATTTAGCCGAATCCAGACACAATCCTTTCCCTAAATCCCAGGACAGAAGCGATTTGGCTATGGTTATCATACAGGTGACTATGATCTTTATCATGGCCAGCTACCAGAGCCTCCTGAGCTCTGGTCCACATCAGTATGGACAGACAGACACCACAGACGAGTCCCAGCTACCGGGCACACCCACAAGCTCCTTGTCTGCATTCTGGAAGCCCCACTGCTCCTGAACCCCCAACCAAAAGCATTATTGAATGTTCTAGGTCTTACAATCGGCACCTCCCCAGTGGGTGTTTCCCTGTGGATTGTGTCAGAAACATAGCAAAATGAGTATATTCATCTTTTGAAGCTCTGGTCTTCCAACAAGCAGATGAAGTTAGCAAATCCTTGACCACACGTATCAGGGACTCGTGTCTTTGTGAAGAAGGAAAACTGGAGGTTCCAGCTGCAGGGTCAGCCCCACAAAAAGTGTCAGACCGACTTTTCTCAGCCAGCCGAGTAGGCCTCTCATCAAGCAGGTATGGGAAACAGGCAAGACTCTGTAGCCTCAGGAGATTGCAGACTGTTTGGGATTGAGAGCAGAGAGGGCCCCGGACGCTGAAGACGTTTCTGTCCTGGCCTACCTCCTTCACTCCTCCCCTGTCGAAGAAGAGGTCAATATGTCCCATCCTGTCCCTCTCCTAGCGGAAGAAGCAATCACTGTTCTCTCTTAGGACCCAGAGGAATGTAGTCCGGAGTCTCACACAGTTTGAGGCTTATCAGTCAACACGTTCTCTCTAAGAAGCTCACCTTTCCTCCCAGAGTGAGGATGAGGTCCCCCCTTCATGCCCGTCGTGTGAAGTCTCCCCCTCTTGCTGCCCCAGATCCTAAAATAGAGGAGAAACACCCCTGGTCTGTCCATTATTCTTTTGAATTTACAAACATGTCCATTCTCCGATGTGTGTTACGCTCCTTCGCTCTCCCAGCTGACGCTGTTTTGCTTACGTGTCCCACCTGAGAAGAACCTAGAAGGTAGGGGATGATTTCTTTTGTGCCCCGGGACAGCCGAAACAGGATGGCCAAGTGTCAGACTGGAACCCCCAAAACAGGAGATGTCAGCTGGGAAGGGAAACTGAGATCTAACTGTGACTTACTCGCTCAAGCCCCACGTGAATACACTCAGCCATCAAGCTCCCACCTCCATTACCCCCCACCCAGGACCTGTGCACGCCCTGTCTTGTGGCCCCAAGAGGAGCCGTCACAGTACGGGACGGTGACTCACCCCGGTTACTGTCCATTGTCAACACTGAGATGAAGCCACTCGGAGGGCCGGTGCTCTCGTAAATCCGGACCTTGAGGATGAAGAGTCTGGCCGTGGGCCTATGAAACAGAGGAGGCCTCTGGATGCGTCTAGGCCAGCCCAAGTAGTGGATGATCTTATGAGGCCTGAGTCACCGCTGTGGCTTCTAAGGACTCACAGATGTGAACTCACAGATGTGAGCTTCCAGGACCTCCTGGCTAGGGTGATGCCTGCATGATCCTGGTCACCTCCTGGGCCTTGTGTCTGCAGCACACGCGGGCCAGTACTGTGCCCCCACATGCACATTTGACACACTTGGGGTTGCCTTGGCCAGCTTTCCACTGTCAAGTCATAGCTCTTGGAGCACCAGGAGCGAGCTCAATTTTCTGTTTACCAGAGATATTCAAAAACTCATTTCCCATTGCCACCTTGTCAGTGGACACCTCAAAACGAAAGGACTATCCCTTGGGCCCCAAGCGAGCAAAGACGCTCCAGGAAACCAAGACTCTTTCCTCTTCTGCCTCAATCAAGTGCGTCCTAACTCGGCCTCCTGTCCTCCTGGCATGGACGCCACACGCGGGCTGACACGTTGCTAGAGGACTCTGCTCTTGTAGCAATTTTTCAAAGAATCCGGTTCTGTGTAAAACCAAGTCCCAGGTCCAAAATGACAGTCAAAGGGACTTGAAGGCTTGGAGAGATGATTGCAGTGGAAGCTGGCACCTGTGCGCCTTGAGGTCCAGCCACTGCCGCCAGCAACACCGAGGGGAGGGAACCTGACCCTGGCAATGCGGAGTGGGCGCTTGCCTCCAGTGATGGCCTTCTCGCACAGCTAGACCAGGCAACTACTTGACCGAACCTTGTCAGAGGAGCCAAATAATGGGAGTCAGCCAAGGGCACCCTCACTCAAAGATGATCCCCGACTCTGAAAAAATGGTACCTCAACACCCTAGAATCACCCCACGCCTGGGTCAGTGCTGTGCCCCCATATACGGATGGAGGCTGCATTAAGCAGCCCCCGGACAAGGCCCTGGGCCATTCTGCAGGGGCTTGCGACGTGCAGAGGACAGGGAGGCCTGCCCTGCCTGAGGCCTCGCCAGCGCGCTGCTCGGGAACAGCCACACGGGACGCACTGCTGCCGGGACCCCAGAAGGACCCCAAGGGAGGGTTCTGGTTGGGCTTGCTCAGGCCAAGATGAGGCTGGTGAAGGCCTGAAAGCTCCCTGTATCCATCTTCGATGCCAAGGCCCCTAATAAGTGGGACTCCCCAACATCTTGGCCCTTGAACTGTTGGTGTGATGGACAAAGTCATCTGGACCTGGGTCAGTGCCCCCTGCCTAGCCCCTGTAGCCCTACGCATCAAGGGGGGTTCTAATCCATGGCCACCCATGGCCTCATGTGCTCCCCAGCCCTGGAGACGCAGTCTGCAGGCTGATGTGTGCCAGTCTGTCTTTGTGTCCCCCGTTTTTGTTAGAAGAACAAGTGAGGCAGCCTTCAGGGAGGTGAAGCTGTTGCTCTGCACAGCGCTGGGTTTCAGCCAGAATCCACTTCCTTCAGTGGGTGCCTGGTAGTTCTAGTTATTAAACATGACATTGAACTATCACCCCGGCCAGACGTCACAGTCAGCACGGCCTGTTCCCACACCATACCTCTGACCACGTTTCTGGCTTTGTCAACCTCATAGAACCCAGAACACACTTTGCACAGTCAAATTCTCAAGCACCATGAAATGCCTCCTTGTACCAGGCACTGGGCTAGACCCGGAGACAGCACAGAGAAGGTAGAAGAGCCCTGAGACTTCTCAGGGGCTTCCCCGGTTGGTTATCCCTGGATCTTGCCCCACATGAGTTTGCTTCACCAGAGGAATCATACAGCTGACACATCAGAGAAAAGTCTACCCCAGATGGATGTGTAGAGGCTACGAGAGACAATTCCAGAACAAAGACATCATCTGGGTCTCCTCACCCTTCTCAGCATGTGTCTTTGCTAAACTGGGAGGGCCCCTTTCTCATTCCTGTGAAGCTGCAGAGATGGCGGAGCCCCTCACTTGCTGCCTTCAGGGCCCTGACACTCGGAGGCTCCTTCCCTGCCCTCTCCCACCCCCTGAGGAAGAGGCATGAGGTGCGTCAGGGCAGGTGAAAGGTCGGCACACCCTTTAAATTTGGGCCAGTCTTACCCCCAAGTCTTTCTTTCTTTGGGGCCTCCCTTTCCCCACTCTCCACTTTTAGAGCTCTCCCTAGTATTTCTTTTTTTTTTTTTTTAAAGATTTTATTCATTTATACATACAGGTACTGGGGTACAGAGGTGCAGGTGGTGAGAGGATCCACCAGAGACAGTGGGGAACAGGCAGATGGACTGAAGTACACTGCTGAGGGGAGCAGCAGGTGAGGCAGGAGAGGTCTGCTGCGCCATGTGGGTCCCCTTCCTGGCCGGCGGCAGGGTTCAAACTTGAGCTGCAGTGGCTGCGGATGCTTCATAGTGCGCTGCTTAACCCACTGCGCCACCAGGGAGGGTCCTCTCCCTAGTATTTCTGACTTCCAGGCTCACCCTCGGCCTTGAGACTGGTGACTGCCGGCCCTCCAGCGCCTGCCTGCCTAGTTCTGCCCCAGGCTGCACTGCGCCCAGCATCTGTCCACGCCAGCACCTCAGCTGCTGAGAGGTCGTTTCCTCTTTCTTGTAAAGGTCTACATGGGTGTGTTCACCGCTGGGCTCAGCTAGACATCTCAGGCCTACTCGTTTCTGTCCCTTCCGTGAGGGTGCGGGAGCTTCCCCGAGACCCCACCACTGTGCAAGTGTCCAGGGTCACACGTCACTGTTTACTCGTGTGTTGAGCTGTTGAAAGGAGGTTGTCACATGACCCAGAAATCCCACTCTTGGGCATCTATCCAAGGAACAAGAACCATCAGCTCAAAAAGTGACATGCTCCCCGCTGTTCGTTGAGCACTGTTTGCAATAGCGAGGACACAGGAGCACCCCTAGTGCCTCCTGAGGGGGCGGGTAAGGAGAAGTGGTCTAGCCGCCCCACAGAGTCCTATTCAGCCGCAGGCAAGACAAAATGTTGCCGTTTATGGCAAAATGGGAGGAGTCAGGGGAATTCATCTAGGGAAGCAAGCCCACATGACAAGACAAATATTGGACATTTACATAGAGGACAGTTCAAGAAAATAAAATAATTATAAAAGCTAGCAGACAGTAAGAAATGAAGTGAGGTTTCTGAGGTTATGGGGTGGGGGACTTAAAAATATAAGAATCAATAAAAAAAGCAAATGTGGTTGTCTGCAGGGTGAGGTCACAGGGAGCCACAGAGCCTCAGCCACAGGTGACTGTCCCTCCTCAGGACAGTCAGGGAGACACGCTGGCCGCCACCAGAGGGAGGCCCTCCCAGGGACGTGGCAGGCAGCGTTCAACAGGTAATTACAGAGAATGTTAGTTTTTCTTTTAAAAAAGTGGGGGGGGGGCTCCCTGGTCGTGCGGTGGGTTGAACGCCGCACTGTGGAGCTTCCGCAGTCACTGTAGCACGAGTTCAATCCCCGGCCAGGGAGGGGACCCACGTGGCGCAGCAGACCTCTCCTGTCTCTCCACTGCTCCCCTCAGCAGTGTGTTTCAGTCAGTCTGCCTGTTCTGCTCCCCACTCTGTCTCTGGTGACTCCTCTCACCCCCTGCCTCTGGCCTGTACCCCAGCTCTTGTGTGCATAAATAAAATCTTTAAAAAAGAAAAAGGTGAGGAAGGGGGCCTGCCCGCTCATGCACGGGGTTAAGCACCGCACTATGAAGCATCCGCAGCTACTGCAGCACGAGTTCGATCCCCGGCCAGGGAGGGACCCACATGGCGCGGCAGACCTCTCCTGCCTCCCCGCTGCTCCCTTCAGCAGTGTATCTCAGTAAATCCCTCTGTTCTGTTCCCCACTCTGTCTCTGGTGAATCTTCTTACCCCCCACCCCATTTTAATTAATTACACACCTCTGGCCTGTACCCTAGATCTTGTATGTATAAAAAAACTTTTTAAAAAATTAAAAAGTGAGGAAGGGATCTGGGGCTTTACAGGGGCAGGTAGAGAAGTCTGAGAGGAGCTCTGAGGGAGGATGGAGGATTCACTGGGAAACTCAGAGGCCAGTGTGGTCCTCTGTGGTCAGTGGGGTTGTCATTTCTGAAACACTGAAGGCTGGGGGATTTCTGAACCATTACTGCGGAGGCTGCACACGGTTCAGATGAAGTTCAATGTTGCCGATCCCCCTTTTTGTTCAAGATGAATATCGTGCTCCGCTGAGCAGTCAGAGGTCAGAGTAAACTCCCAAGTGGGATGACCCAAGAAACAGCCTCTTTAGGATTCTTGTCCTGTGGTTCCTGTAAAACTAGTTGAACGATCCGGTGAGTGGTGGCGGCAAAGGTTAGCTATTTTAGGGTCCTGCAGATCAGACATTGTAAAAAAGAGAAGCTGAAAATAGAGAAAGTTATTTATGTATGCATACAAGAACTGGGGTACAGGCCAGAGGTGTGGGGGGTGAGAGGACTCACCAGAGGCAGAGTGGGGAACAAAACAGGCAGACTGACTGAAATGCACTGCTGAAGGGGAGCAGTCGGTGGGGCAGGAGAGGTCTGCTGCGCCATGTGGGTCCCCTCCCTGGCCGGGGATCGAACTCATGCTGCAGTAGCTGGTGATAGCTTCATAGTGCCGTGACTTAACCCCTTGTGCCACCAGGGACCCCCCCTTTGAGTTTCTTAGGCCACGATTGCCATGCTCTTGAAGATGTTGTGCACAGCCTTGGTGGCCTTTTTTTATAAGGGGAGGGGTGACCAGATCACCCCTCTGGCGAACTGGCTGAGTGGTCCAGCAGTGGGCTGTCCAGGGAGAATTCCAGTCTGTGCAAGGTCCACTGCAGTGCTGAGTCCTTCAAGGCTAGTGTCAAGGTAACAGGCGTCAGTCTGTAGCGTCTCTTCCGATTCAGGCAGGAAAAGCCAGCGTCATGGCAACCTACAGCAGTGATGGGGATCTGGGTGGTCACGAGCATGTCAGTGCTTCATGATGCTGAGTTAGCAGGAGCAAGAAAGATTTTAAAAGTTAGTTTGGAAGGTCATAGTCAGATCTTGAAGAAATCTAGATGAACTGAACATTGGGGAAGGACTGACAACTAGACAGGCAGTAAGATGCAGTCCAGCTTCAAGGTAAGTACCAGAACTGGTTTTTCCATGAGGGGTAGGAGAGGAGTCAGTGAAATGTCATCCAGCAAGATAGTTTGCCCTGTCATCAGCTACCTGCAATTTACAAGGAGGTGCAGAACTAGGGCAAGAAGAGCCTGAAAACTTGGAAGACTGTGCTGCAAATTAAGCCTCAATATTTCTCTTTTTTTGTCAGCCCTCTCTTCTTTCTTTAAGATTTTATTTTTATTTATGCACGCAAGAGCTGGGGTACAGGACAGAGGCATGGGGAATAAAAGGATTCACCAGAGACAGAGTGGGGAGCAGAACAGTCAGATCTACTGAGATACACTGCAGAGGGGAACAGCGGGGAGACAGGAGAGGTCTGCCAAGCCACGTGGGTCCCCTCCCAGGCTGGGGATCAAACTTGTGCTGCAGTGGCTGCAGAAGCCCCACAGTGTGGTGCTCAGCCCCTTAAGCCACAAGGGAGGCTTTGTCAACCCTCTTTTAACTAAGATAATGGCAAAAAAAGATTTTTCTTGATCTCAAAATGAGGTTGGTCTCATTACTTTTGGCCTATTTACACAGGTGCAGCGAGAACGGGACTTACCATGTAAGCCTCCTTAAGTTGTTTAACTGGAAATTTTAATAACCTCAGACTGGACTCTGAAAGCTGCTTGAGGTTAGGATGCCAGGCCAACAAATTCACCTACGGTACTTATATGTTTGGGGGAAATTCCTCTCTTCTCTTGGTTCCCTCCAAGTACCTCCAGCTTCACGGCCTGCCAGGAAGTGACCATCCTTCCTTACCGGTACAGCCGAGAACTCTGTAAGCCAGAACCAGTTCCCAAGAGGCCTTGGTAACTCTTGGCTCCCTAAAGTCAGCCTTAGTTACTTGAAAGTGTTAGCTCACGTCTGGTTAAATGGACATTATTCTCAAATATGATATACCCCCTGGGTGCATAAAATACTTTTACTACGTCATGTTATCAGGAAGACATCCTCATCCTGCCACACATAATTACATTGCCATGAAGTTAAGAACACCCCTAAGTCTGGAGCGATCAGAGAGGGAGAATAAGATATTGGCAATGGTTCAGTTTCGGTTACCAAAGCATGGCCCGCCAAATTGTGAGCTACAGAGAATTCAGAGAATGGGTTCCTTGTATAGTCAGAAAACAGAGCATTAAGAGAACATAAACGCTGTCCCAAACAGAACCCACAGCCCTCCTCGTCTGTTCATTCAGGGTTAGGTTTTTAGTTTAGCTGAGGAGTCTCATGACTGTGTCTCCACTGCACTTTCCAGAGTTCTGACTTGGTGCACTGGATGTTCACAAAGTTGTTTATTTTTTTCAAAGATTTATTTATTTATGCACACAAGAACTGGGGTACAGGCCAGAGGTGTAAGGGGCTGAGAGGCTTCACCAGAGACAGAGTGGGGAGCAGAACAGGCAGATCCACTGAAACGCACTGCTGAGGGAAGCAGCGGGGAGGCAGGAGAGGTCTGCTGTGCGCTGTGGGTCCCCTCCCTGGCCGGGGATCGAACTGGCGCTGCTGTGCGGTGGCTGCTTCAAGTGCGGTGCTCAACCTGCTGCACCACCAGGGAGGCCCCACAAAGTTGTTTAAACAAGACCTCAGAAGTCCATGCCGAAGGACATAGCGCAGTCCTTTTCTGCGAGGTTCTGAGACCCCCTTTCTCTGTTGAACACAAGCGTGTGGTCTGTCCCTGACAACGAATCATCTGAGAAAAAACAAAAACCCATCGTTGGCTGACAAAACAAGAGGGCTGAGGTTCACCCTTTTTTTTTAAGATTGATTTATTCATGCATACAAGAGCTAGGGTACAGGCCAGAGTCACAGGAGGTGAGCGGATTCACCAGACAGAGCGGGGAACAGAACAGGCAGATGGACTGAAACACACTGCCGAGGGCAGCAGTGGGGAGGCAGGAGAAGTCTGCTGTGCCCTGTAGGTCCCCTCCCTGGCCGGAGGCAGGGATCGAACTCGTGCTGCAGTGGCTGCGGTTTGCTTCATAGTGCATTGCTTAACGCACTGCGCCACCAGGGAGGCCCCTGAGGTTCACCTTTTGCTGACAGTTTTCAAATGGGAAGGGTCTGAGGGGTGTTCACAAAAAGAAGAGGACCAGGAAATGCGGTTGTCCTGTGGCATCCTGAAATAACAGTCCATCCCGAAAATGCCTTAGACAAAATGTCTATTAACGGAATGACTAACTCGACTTTCAAAGAGGAATGATATCATGTCTGATTTATAAAAAGGGACGAATGTCTTCCTAGAGATAACATGTAATAATCCTGCCCTACTACACCGTGAAATTACGGAACACAGAGTTAGAATAGATGACTCTATAAAGAATACCCAGTAGAAAGACTCTGTGAATCTGAAGTTGATCCTCAGCATTTGCATATTAATGTAAGTCCACCGGCAAGAGATGTGTTTTCAGGTGAAAAGTGCCTCCTAGTAGATACTAGATCAAATTAGAGAAGTTGTGGCTGTTACCACATGAAGAAATAGCTGAAAGCAGAGGGGAAGGAAGGGGGCAGGACATCAGCACTGAGCTTTGGTGGGGAGTGAAACTGTGCTCCTCAAAATGATGCAGTCATGTGAATGGCTGGCAAGTTAATAAAATTGGGGAAAAGAAGAGAAATAGCTGAAGTTATGGCTGACAGCACCTACTCTGTATCTAGTGCCAGACATGCAGCATCAAGAAGCGTCAGGGCCAGCTGGGCATTGCCGCACCCCAGGGGTTCCCCTAGAACACACTGTTCCTGAAATCCAAGTTTAATTACATCTTAACATTACCAGTTTAACCTAAGTAGCATCTCCTCTGATGGAATGACTCTTCCCTTGCAAGTCATCAAAAGTCACCATAAAATGAACCTAGTTCTTTCTTAACATTTCTTTTTTGAACAAGATAAGTGGACAAAATCTTGGTGGTTTTTCTCTGGGAAAACTCAAAGTTTTGGGTGTGTAAAATGTATCTTTTAAGATCAACTTGGGGGACCCTCCATGGTGGCGCAATGGGTTGGGCAACACACTATGAAGCAAACTGCAGCCACTGCAGCACAAGTTCGATCCCTGCCCTGGCCAAGGAGGGGACCCACATGGTGCAGCAGACCTCTCCTGCCTCACCTGCTGGTCCGCTAGCATTGTATTTAGGTGGATCTGCCTATTCTGTTCCCCACCCTGTCTCTGGTGAATCCTCTCACCACCCGCACCTCTGGCCTGTCCCCCAGTGCTTGTGTGCATAAATAAATAAAATCTTTTAAAAAAAAACAAGATCAATTTGGGCATGGCAAAATATTCAAAGCTGTCAAGAGTCTGAACACCTGTGTAAAGTAGAATTTCACTGCTGAAAAACAGTGATCGAGTCCTCACTTAACAAGATGGGAAAGGAATTTTAAAATAAACATAGACAGTAATATGATTTAAAGAGTTGTAGCTCTTTGCTAAGTGAGAAAACTTTCTCCTTGTCTATACTCGAGGACACATCACATCAGCATAAACCATAGAAGGTTAATCTAATGAAATACAGAATCTTTGTTTTCTAGGCAAACTACACAGAAGGAAAACAATAATCCTTTTGCAGCCTTAAATTCATTTTATATTGTTTTATTTCTTTATTTATGCATATAAGAACAGGTGTATAGGCCATAGGTATGGGGGGGGTGGGTGAGAGGATTCTCCAGAGACAGAGTGGGGAACAGAACAGGCAGATGGACTGAACTACACTGCTGAGGGGAGCAGCGGGTGAGGCAGGAGAGGTCTGCTGCACCATGTGGGGCCCCTCCCTGGCCAGGGATCAAACTGGTGCTACAGTGGCTGGGGATGTGGTGTTTAACCCCCTGAGCCACAGTGGGGGGCCCCATTTCCTATCGTTGATCTAATAAATTACCCCAAATTTAGGAGCATAAAACAACACAAATTTATCATCTTCTGGCCCAGTCTCTCTGGGTTAAAGTTAAAGGGTCAGCAAAGCTGATTCTTCTGGAGGCTTTAGGGGAAAATTCATTTCCTTGCTTTTTCCAGGTTCTGGACACTTTCATTTCTGGTTCCATTTTCCAATCTCTTCCTGCTTCCCTTGTCAGATCTTTTTTTCACTCTGACTTCCCTGCCTCCCTCTTATCAGGGGCCAGGAGATTACACTGAGCCCACCAGATAATGCGGGATGATCCCCCAAGGGCCTTCACTCAGTACACCTGCAGAGTTCCTTTTCCATATGCACCACAGGAGCCAGCGACCAGACCAGGCCATGGGCTTCTTAGGGGGCCATCATCCAGTCTCCCACAAACCCCCAGGAAGGCAGCCCAATCATGTTTTCATTACAGCACAGGGAAGATAAAATCTAGCGTTAGCTCCGTGTATTTGATGCTAAAACTTTTGAAAACCCTATATATAAACCTATTCATCCTTACCCAGCTTTGACAAGGACAAATGCCATTCCTTTTTCTAGAACCTTCTATAAGTGTCCACATACATTCAGAGTGTGTTCTAGCCACAGAGATGGTGAACACACGGAGGTGCTGGAAGAGAGAAGTGACGGGAGAGGACAACCGTTGGAGGGGAAGGCTGTCCCCACCGGCCCACTTCACACTGGGGCTGCCTGTAACTCTGGACACTTCGTTCCTTGCCGGGACCTTGCTCTCTGCTCCTCTTCACTGGCTGCTTCTGAGTCATCACCTTTTATTGTAAATGGTGACCTAGTGAGAAAAAAAGCAACTATTCTTTTACTTACAAAAACACATCCTGTCTACCTCAATGCCTCCTCCCCATTTCACTCAGTCACCATCTCCCTGGAACTCCACCCTCTTAGGTGCTATTACCCAGGAGGGCTGCTCTTTTCATCTCCTGTGCTCCTGTGAAGCCTCCTTAGGGACCTCTCAACCCTGTGATCCTTTGTCTTTCAGGTGTCTTCTTTATTTAGTCCTCCTGATGGGCATCTAAAGATGCTCAAGTGTCCATCATCTTGAGGTCTTCCTCCACAGCTTCCTGGTTTGAAGGTGCTACCTATGCTCATTACTTCCTTTTCCATATCTCCCATCCACACCTTAATCCCATTGTCATCTGCTGCTTCTTCACCCTCTGACTCCTCTGGGACAGCTATCTCCACAGTCACCATAGTCCTCCTATTGTCACATCCAACAGACAGAGCTTCCTTCCTTGCATTATTGGCTCCTACTGCCATTTTAGGTCATGGCTATGCTTCCCTCTTGAAATGTTCCTGTGGCGCTTCCTGTGGAGCTTCAAGCTCTCCTAGTTTCCTTCCTGTCTTCTGATCATTCCTCGATGGTGACCATTTGATGAAAGACTTACCACATAACAAGTGCTTGTGTCAAAAAAATTTCCATCTTGCTTCTCATTCTCCCCAGCCATCTATAGCATCGAATGACCAAGGACTATCTTCTACGTACTTTTCGTCTAACTTGCTCCTTGTTGGACGGCTGTGAGTGCAGTCCTCTCCAGGCCCCCTCACCGCTCACCAGAATGAGAATAGCATCCCAGTAGTCTTGCTGTGTCGAATGCCACCTTTGCCCCGTCACAGTGCACACAGGGTCAGGGTGGCTTCTAACCCTAAAGCACACATCTGAACTTGCCACCCCACGACTTCAAGTCTCAGTGTCCTCTCCACCGCCCTCACGTTTAAACCAGTCCCCTTCATGCAGACAATCCTGCTCTTCATTATTGTTGCTTATCACTCCAGTCTTTTCGGGTGCCAGTTCCTTTCCTCAGTCCTGCTTTGGCAAGAACATGATGGATCTTTAGAGTGTTATGCTAAGTGAACTAAGTCAGACAGACAAAGATAAATAGTAAGCGTTCTCACTTAGGTGCACAATCTTAACAAGCTGAACTTGTAGAAACAGAAAGTAGAAGAGGGGTTACAGGTTTCAGGTCTGAGGAAATGTTGGTCAAAGGGTACAAACTCCCAGCTATCTAATGAGTCTTATCAGGGGATCTGAGAACAGCTTGGTGACTATGATTAACAACATTGTATTATATACTTGAAAGTTAAACAACACACACACAGTCACTCACACAAATCGTAACCACACGAGGCAAACATGTTAGTATATGGGTCCATAAGTGTCGCTGCTCTGCCTTCTGACTTCTTGAATGGTGACAGCTGGAACCGAGAGGCAGTGCAGAGCCTCAGGTGGCCACTGAAAGACAGAGCCAGGGGTTTAGGGAGGGGCTGTCCACTTCACCTGGCCTCCTGCTCTCACTCCCACTTCCATTCCATGGTCCATTGCCACTCTGGAGAAGGGGCCCGTAGGGGACCTCCCTGCTTCTGCTCAGACTCAAGTTCACCCTTTCAGCTGGCTTCTGCCTGCTGCGGCTCTTTATTCAGTTTTGGAAGGTGGAAGATCCTGCTCACCTGAGAGAGAGTGTGGCAGCCGCCATGTTGGCTTTGTGTTGCCTTTAGCTTGGACGGTACTTTTGTGATTTGGTTCTCTCCTTTTCTCCCTTTGGACCTCTTATTTATGCTTCCTGTCAAGAGGTTGCCTTAGATTCGTTCTCCTGGAGGTTCTGCTCTTGGGTCCTGCCTGTTTGGCTGAGTGTTTGCCCACCAGGAGATGGTTGAGTTCACAGTTGCTACAGAGTCCATATTGGAGTCCTTCTCTACTCCTTCTTCTGTTCCCTTTGAACTTCTCATCAGTTAAAAATCTTTGGGCACACGAGACTTTGATTACCTTGCTGTTACCCTTATGGGTGAACATAAATAAGCAACCTGGATTTTTTTCCCCCTGGACACCCCTTGGTTTTGGCTGGGTAGCATTAGCAAACCTTACTGTGCTAGTTATTTTACTGAACAGACATGTATCTAACCACATTGTACACCTAAAACTCATATTGCTGCGTATCAATTATATCTCTATAAAGTTGAGAGAAAAATAACAATAAAAAAATTCCTTTCTTCAACCTCTAAGATCGATCCAACTTCTAAGCTTCAGACTACTCCTATGTGCTCCCCAAAATCCACTGCTTTCCTTTGTGCTGTTTTGTGATTTTCCTTTAACATTTGCCCCCATTTATCATGAGCTAAATCTTACTCAGTCTTCATATCTCACTCCTATATAATTGTTTATTTGTATGTCTCTCTCCCCAGTCACAAATCTGTTGAAAGGAGGCACCATGCATGATTCAAGGTCTCATTCCACTGTAAGCATTTGTTCTTAAGAAGTATTTGTTGGATAAACAAAGTTTTAATTCAATTTAGAGCAGGTCTGGTGGGGAGGAAGGTGTGTGGACAGGAGGAGCAGTTGATAGGAGAGTTACAGGGTTCAAGTTTCGAAGATAGAGTCACCAAGACAGCAATATCAGGGTGGGGAATGGAACTGAAGGTCACCCGCAGTGAACACGAAGGAACTATAGAACCCGACACGCTGGATGAATGGCACTTCCGTTGCTCAGGAGAAGTAGGCATGGGGTGGGGCGAGGAGGGAAGTGATTCAAGCTCCAAAGTCCTCTCACAGATGGTATGATTAAGTCAACAAGGCGCTGTCTTCTTATGGCCCAGCTTCAACAGAGAGGAAGGAAATGAAAGCGATGGGAGGGTCACACAGGACCAGTCCTCACTGCCGGGATGATAACCCTGCCTTGTGACCGCGAGCCATAGAGGGACATAGCACAGGAGCGTGAGGGGCTTCCGCTGGGAGGGTTTCAAGATGAAGATGTGGAGGGAATTCCCAGAAAGAAGCTGTGCCTACAGAGAAATATATGAATAGAAGGACTTTCTAGAGAACCCAGAGGAATCTCCCCAGTATAAATCCAAGTGGTCATAGACTATGTTACAAACCCCTGCTCGAGAAACTTCTGAAGCTCTCCTGAAGCACCAATGTTTGCTTGATCCTAGTTAAGAGATTAATTGGGAATCCTGCTCTGACCCTTACAAAGAAAGTCTCAAGCCTCCACATATGGGATTTCCCACATCCATGCCTTCTTTATTAGGGAAAATTGGGTCCTGACTTGTTTTTGTGGAATGTCAGTGCAGGAGAGGCCTTGCTTTGGTTGGCACTGCAAGTAAAAAGAACTCCAGTCTTTAAAAGAAAAAAACCAAAATCCTGTAGGCTCTGGAAGGCATAACGGGGCATTAAAGTCCTTATTGAACAAAGTTTCAAAATTAGGTAAAACTCACAAGAGGAAGCTCCTTCCAGGGTTCCTAGAGAGAAGCAAAGACACAGCCCTGGGAGGCAGCCCTCCCCCCCAAGTCCGGGCTGGCTGCGGTCTTTGGTCAGCTGACCTCCCTGAGCCCGAGAGCCCCTCAGCAGTTATCTAGGAGCTTCTATTATGCTTGAGATAAATTGTCCTTCATTGGATGAACTTTATCTTTAACATGTGTTATTTACGGTTCCACCTTTTTATTAGGTTTTTCATATGATTTACTAGTAAGATTCATGTTTTTGTTGTTATGTGTTGCATTTATTAAGATCTCACCATGGCAATTACAAGAATACCAAGAGTAAGGTGTGTCTTTCCCCATTCTATCTCTACTTGTTAGAAATGCAGAGTCCTGGGCCCCGTCCTGGACCGATGGACTCAACACCTGCATTGACAAGGATCTGGGTGATGTTCACAGGCGCGATCATTTGAGAAGCTCCCTGAGTCATGCCACTGTTACAGGTCAGGGAGCGGGGACACCCCAGAACCCCCAAACCTGCCCTCTCTAAATAAGTTCTGCCATCTGCAGCATCAAGACAAACATGTAAGATCTTTAATGGAAAGGAACTTTAATACAATTAGTAAACAATACAGAAAAGACAGAGAATATAGCTACTAAATCAAGCATCCAAGGTTACCCATCCTCTCGAGGGTAAAAGTCCAGCCAAACAGGATTGGCCCAAAACAAAGCCCCAACGCCTGCCACATGTCTGAAGCACCTTTTGGTGGAGACAGGAAAGGGTCAGAAACAGTCAGACAAATCTGGGAGGAAAAGAGCAAAATCAAAATCAAGACCAAAGCTGCCATGGTTAACCTCCCCGCGGGTCTCTCGCCCGCATCTGTTCCAACCACCAACCAGTCCAGGACCGAGAAGCAAACGCAGCTTCTTCACATGTCTCTGCCCCACGTGCCTCCTCCAGGTCTCTTTGCTGCTCTCCATCCTGCTTCCTTCTTTACTTCCTCAGTCTCCTCTTGCTTCTTCTTATCCCTGCTCAGCCCTACCCTCCCTAGGGTGGGACAGGGATCTTGGAACTTCCCCTTTCCCTGGGGACCACCCAGTTACACCACTACTGAAAACTCCTTCCAGAATCTCATAATCTCCCCCATAGTGCTGACTGCGACCACCTTTCTACACAGTTCATTCCACAGATCCAAGCGACTTACAGGGTCTCTCCCCTCTACACCCGCCTCCTGTCTGCTTATTCGCACTTCCTCCTTATATGGCTTGAACTCAGCATTAAGCCATAACTGTTACTACTTCCTTGTCCAAACCCTCTCCTTCCTTTCCCCTCTCTTCCTCCATAGAGTGAGCTCACAAAAACAGCCTTAGTTGATGCCAAGTCGTCACCAACCTGTGCTCGCACCATCTCGACAACACGTGGCAGGTGAAAAACACTAATAACCTTGCGATGGGTCCTTCTTCCTCTTTTCCTCTCCCCTAGACCTTCCAACACCTCCCTTCCACGCTAATGCTGAAGCGCATTGGTGCCCTGAGAAAGCAGAAGCCCTCAGGGAACTTCCACACGTTCGTCTCCTCGTCTGCCTGGCCCCTGCTTTGTGTCTGCACCCTGTTCCGTGTCACTGTGAGAGACACCCACCTTGCTGGTATTCATGACTAACCCTCTCTACTAGGCCCCACAACCTTCTCTTCTTGCTCACTCAAGGACAAGGTGTTAGGGGAAAAGGTAGTTTTGAATGGATTATGGGTGTGTGGACTTTAATTTTTATTTTAGATTATTAGTGTTTTAGAACTATAAATTTGATAAAATGATTAGACTTGGAGCCAGCTCTCAACACGCCATTGCTTAGAAGATCTGGTAGGATATAGGTAGATTTGTATCCCTCTCTTTTCCCCTTGGTATTATTACTATTTTATTCCCCTTCTTTCATAAAATAAAACCTGTTAAGGGGAACCCATTTTATATTAGGGTTGCCCTGTAACAAAGGCTCCAGAAAAGACCCCATCAGGTTTTTTCCTGCTGCTGGGTCACTCCATCTGTTACAGGGCAACCCTAATATAAAATGGGTTTTCCTCACTGGGTTTTTTACCCGCATGCTTAGAAGACTTTTAAAAAGTTTTAACTTTAGGTACACGTGAAAAAAGTCATTAACAGGTTTTATTTTATGAAAGAAGGGGAATAAAATAGTAATAATATTAAGGGGGAAAGAGGGGGATATAAATTCACAAATATCCTACCAGATCTTCTAAGCAATGGCACGTTGAGAGCTGGCTCCGAGTCAAGTGAGATGGCTCCAAAGGAAGAGAGCTGGCTCCCAAAGGAAGGGGCGAACCCAAGGCTCACCTCTAGTTTTATAGCCAGCCTGGCTGCTTAACTCCACCCTCAGGTCCCAGGGATCCACTCTTCAATAATCATCTTATCGAATTTGTGGTTCTAAAACACTAATAGTCTAAAGTAGGGGTTAAAATCCACACACTCATAATTCATTCAAAACTACCTTTTTCCCTAACACATCACACTGAAGCAGATTTGTTACAGGGCAACCCGGATATAAATGGGTTTGCCTGGCTGGGTCCTCACCCGTGCGCTTGAAAGGCACTTAGAATAAGCCCCAACAGCAGGCACACACAACAGAGGTTAATAAAAGGTTTTATTTACAAAAGAAGGGGAAATAAAGTAATGAATAACACAAGGAGAAGAGAGGAAGACAAATCTGTAAATGTCCTACCAGTTTCTCTGAGCTGGAACTTCACAGCACACTGAGGGCCGGCTCCGAACAGGGCGAGTCCCTCGAGGCCTCTATGTCTGCTTTTATTTATTTATTTATTTATTTTTTAAAGATTTATTTATTTATGCATACAAGCACTGGGGTACAGGCCAGAGGTGTGGGGAGGTGAGAGGGTTCACCACAGAGAGCAGGGAGTAGAACAGGCAGATCAACAGAAGTACACTGCTGAGGGGAGCAGCGGGCACGGCAGGAGAGGTCTGCAACGCCATGTGGGTCCCCTCCCTGGCCAGCAGCAGGGATCGAACTCGTGCTGCAGTGGCTGTGGTTTGCTTCATAGTGTGTTGCTTAACCCACTGCGCCACCAGGGAGGCCCTCTATGTCTGCTTTTATACCAAGACTAGTTGCTTAACTCCACCCTCAGGTCCCAGTGACCCACTCTTAGAGGATGACCTTATAGGATTTGTAGTTCTTGGATATCATTGGTCCGGAGTGGGAGTTGGAGTCCATAAGCCTATTTGTGTAACTCATTCAGATGACCTTTCCCCCTAACAGTTGTAGTGACACCCATCCTCAAAATGAAACAATATGAAATAAAAAAAAAATGTTTTGATCCCTCTTATTCCCCGCCAACTACTACCCTATTTTTCTGCTCCTCTTTACCAAAAGTTGTTGCCTATAGTTATGATCTCTCTGTCTAGAACCCATTCTTTCTAGAGATCTTTCTAGGCCTCATTCTTTCCAGAGATGGCTCTGATCAGGCTTCCTTACCCACCTTTGTGCTAAAACAGCTCTTGCCGAAGCCATTTGTTTCCTCTGTGGTGGCAACACCAAGGTTAGCCAGCGCTAACCTCATTGAAGTCTTAGCCACACAGAGGCACAAAGCCATTCTCCATCCCTGGCATGCTGTGCTCGCTGGGTTGCCTCCCTCCCCGCCTCTCCCCCCAGCATCCTTTGCTGGTTGCTTGTCAGCTCTCTGCCCTCTCAGTATTGGTAGCCTGAGGCTCATCCTTGGCCTTGCCCTTCATCAACACTCCCTAAATGACATCATCAAGTCTATTGTTATTATTATTACATCACTGACCCTGGGTGAGGAGACTAAAAACTGTCACCTGGCAGAACCTCTCTCACCAGTTCTGGGTCTGGCAACCCACCACTATAAAAGCAGACTTTTTTTAAAAGATTTGTTTATTTCTGCGTATAAGAGCTGGGGTACAGGCCAGAGGCATGGGGTGGGGAGGTGAGAGGATTCACCAGAGACAGAGCGGGGAGCAGAACAGGCAGACTGACTGAAATCCACTGCTGAGGGGAGCAGCAGGGAGACAGGAGAGGTCTGCTGCGCCATGTGGGTCAGCTCCTTGGTTGGGGATCGAACTTGTGCTGCAGTGGCTGGGCATAGCTTCATAGGGCAGTTCTTAACCCCTTGCGCCACCGGGGAGGCCCCAAAGAGACTTTGGTGAAAGAAAAAAACCTATTTATTCAAACCAGCAGGGTCGAGGATTGCTGCGTCAGCAGCACGCCAGACATAAAGAAAAGAAACAGGAGTCGTGGAGTGGCTGGAGGAAGCAGGATGCTGCTCAGGAGCCAGATCCCGGCCTTTTTTTTTTTTTTTTTTTTAAAGATTTACTTATTCATGCATACAAGAACTGGGGTGCAGGCCAGAGGTGTGGGGGTGAGAGGATCCAGATCCACCAGAGTCAGAGCGGGGGAACAGAACAGGCAGACTGACTGGAACTGCTGAGAGGAGCAGTGGGCGAGGCAGGAGAGGTCTGCTGCGCCCTGTGGGTCCCCTCCCTAGCTGGAGGCAGGATTGAACTCTGCAGAGGCTGTGGTCTCCTTCATAGTGAAGTTGTTTAACCCGCTGTGCCACTGAGGTCCCACTCATCCAGGCCTTTTTATTGACAGAGGAGGGAGGGCTGAACACTGGACTGGGCTTGAGGGAGGCAGGACCTGGTAGACTGCCACAGGGCGAGCCTGCAGACGCACTCCTGCCCCCACCCGCGGCTCCACCTTATTAACAAGGCGTCCCACTGTAACAGGGTGGGCCCCAGGAGCCCCTCTCCCTGTCCTGAACACCACTGATCAGTCAGACGCCCCGGGCACTCCTGGTCATACCTCAGGGCGTGGACCTGCTCCCCAGAGCGACCACATGTCCTGCTCTCGCCTCACTTGAAAGGAGCCCTGTACACTACTCCACAGAGGACAAGAAGCAGGTCCCACCACTGCACCGTGAGAAGTGCAGCTGCAGGCACAGGAGCTGCAAGGCCTGTCCCTGGAGCGGGAGCACCCTGCAACAGTCTTACCAGGTCTTGCACCCCGGGACTGGTGGACGGCCCACCTCCCCTCGGACTGCCGGGATGGCGTCTATCCTGGAAGCTCTGGTGGCAGAGCCCATGTGCCTTGCTCCCTTTTAAAGTCTCTGCCCCCAAAAAACTGGCAGCTCTGTTCTGCTCCACCCCCTTCCCAGCAGCCCCCTCACTCCAGACCTCATGGGTAGAGTCCAGGACACCTCAGTGCCCCCTCCAGCTGGGCAGGGCCGACATCAGGAGATGGGGTTCAGCCCTCATCTGGGTTTGTCCCAGCCTAGAAGGCCCAGCTGGCAGCCCTGAGGGCTCCGGGGTACAGGCCCACTCCAATATTGTGATGTTATCTAAGTTTTAGTTCTCCTTGAGATTTTACTTGGCTCTGAGGGTTCCCAGAATTCTATTTTCAGCTTGGTCCGGACTCAAGGCTTCCATATCCAGCTGGGCATGCAACAGGCAGCTCAGACTTACTGTGACCCAAGATGAATTCACAAGCTTTGCTCACATCTAATTCCGATAAGTCGTCCCCATTTCACCGAACTGTGTCTTCCAGTTGCTTGAGAAAAAAGATCCAAAGCAAGAGAATGTAGAAATCAGCAAAATCCTATCAGTGCTGCCTTTTACATGTGTCTAGAACCCTATCGATTGCTCTCTCCTCCACTGCTACCACCCGGGCCTCTTCTGAGTGTATCATTTCAAAAGTGCTCCAACCAGCCCCCCTGCTACCCCCTGGCCCTGAAGGCTGGATTCTTCTCAAACTGTCCAAAACAGCCTTCAGGGTCTGTGGAAACCAAAGTCTCCAGGGGACTCCCCTCTCCTTATCTGTCCTCCTCTAATTGCGGCTCTCACCTTACTGGGCTCCATGGAGTCCTACCTCAAGGGTTTGGTCCTTGCTGTTCCCTCTGCTTTTCCAGACACAGAATCCAGAGCTTGCTCTCTCTTCGCTACCTGCCCCGCAGGTATGTTACCGACACCTCCCTGCAGACGTGCCCCTCTTTAGCTGCTGCGTTTTCTACAAGGCCAAGATCTATCTAATGTTATAACCTCTGTGTTGGGGGTTGGTGGGGGGGGGGCTGTTTGTTCACTGCCCCATCATCTAGAATAGCACCTGGCACAGGGCAAATGCTGGAAAATACCTGTTCGATTACAAAACAACAACAAAGCAACACAGAAGAACAAAAATATATATGTGAGTGTTTTTATTATCAGACTCCGTTGTCAGAGCTTTCAATGCATTATCTGGTTCGTTTGTGAGCCTTGGGTGCTGTATAATTATGGGGGGGGGGAGAACAAGAGAGGAGGAGGGGAGAGAGAGAGAGAACTTAGGCTTACAGACAAGAAACAACCCATAGGGCTGGGATTTAAATGCATGCCGTCCATTCCTATTATTCTGGATCATTCCATCATTTCCTATGTCTCTCACAAAGGATGCAAAAATGAGAGGCGCATGTTCTTTGCAAGTAGGAGAGAGCCAGTCTACACAAAGTTGGCTGCAGGCCTTGTTTCGTTTCGAAAGCTTCGTTTCGAGCTGAGCAGGTGGTGGTACAAGTTGGCGGGGAGTCCACGAGGAAGCGTGCCTAGGGAGATAGGGTGCTGAGCTGCCGCAGGCAGGTGGCAGGTGTGACGAGACACCTCTCGCCCTCCGCTTCTGCTTTTCCTGAGACCCCGCCCGCTTTGGCCTGGGCGGGGGGGTGGGGGGGCGCCGAGTCCTCCCGGCCGCTCGGGGGCGTCCGCGGCCGAAGGGGGCGTTGCGGCGCGGCCCGACGTCGCGCCCTCCGCGGCTGCGGCTGCGCAGTGAGCACGTCAAAGCCGGACTCGGGCCGGAGCGGGGAGCGGCGCGGCCTGGGGGAGACTGAGAGTCCGGAGCCCGCGGAGGCGAGGGCGAGGGGCAGGCAGCGAGGGCCCGCAGACGCCGCCGCCGCCCGAGCGCGCGAGCACAGCAGAGCGGCGGCCGCCGCGGGAGCCCGAGGGCCGCCGTCCGCCGCCCGCCCGCCCGCGCCGCCGCCGCGGGAGCCCGTCGCCGGGAGCGGTCGCAGGCGGAAGACAACGGAGGGGCCGAGCGCCCGCGCCGCGCCGCGGGGACCGAGCGAGCAGCCCGAGGCGGCGGCGGCCGAGGACGGGGACGGCGACGACGCGGAGGCGGGGAGGGAGCCGCCCGGCCCAGCCCGGTGAGTGACCCCGGCCCGGCCCTGCTCGCGGCGCGGACGCCCGCCCGGCTTCCGCCGCCCTGCCCGGCCCGGGCCCCGGCGCTGCCTCCATTTTCTCGGGCGGCGGCGGCGGCCCCGGCCCGGGAGCCGCGGGAGCGCCCGGGCGCGGCCTGCCCCGCTCCGCCCGGCCCGGGAGCGTTCCCCGCGCCCCCAGCCTCCGCGGGACCCGGGCGGCCCCGGCTGGGGTCGGGAGGGCTGGCGAGCGCGGCCGGACCAACTGTCACCCGCCGTCCTCGGCTCCCGCCGCCTCGCCCCGGGTCAACTTCCTGTTGCCAGGGGGAGACAGCATCTCGGTCATCTTCCTTTCGGGAGAATGCCGAACTGATTTCCGTCAGGAAAGGGGCGGCCGGAGCGCTGCCGAGTTGGTTGGAGCAACCTGAGCGCAGACTGCGTGCAGGCGCCCTGGTCGGTCCGCGCCGCGGGATTTACAGGTGAACCGGGCCGGCCGTGCGCTCCCCCAGGAGCTTGGGCTCTGGTCTGGGAGATAAGACGAGTACACAGATAACCACGGTACCAGGAAGGAGGCGATAAGTCCGGGGGAAGAACTGCAAAGTGCTAGAAAGTCACCCAGGGAAGACCGGATCGATCCATCGCTTCTGCCTGTCAGAAATCTGGAAGGCTTCCTGGGCGAGGCGGCGCCAAGGGAGGCCTTGAAGGCCCCTGGGTTTGGGGAGAGGAGGGTTGCAGAAAAGGCGGTGTGTGGAGGGGCAGCAAAGCTAAAAGGCACAGGCAGATCCTTGGATGCTCTGGAGGGGCCCCTTGAACGGCATTTTAAGGGAAACTTAGAGAGCTCATTTCTCAATGACTCATGAGCCCGGAAACTAAACTGGAGGATATTAAAGGCGCTCTTGTGAAAGGAGGAGGAGGCGCAGCAAAGAGTTGACATTCTGTGCTTTGAATATAATACAGCTTGAGATCGATTGTGACAGCTTCCCAGTTATTCAAATAAATCCATGTCCAGGCTATTCAGAGTACCTTCGGTCACAAGCTTCATTAGGTCTGGGACAGGTATATAAATGTTACAGTAAGCTCTTCCTCCACCTACAGCTGATAGTGCAGTTCACTAAAATATCATCAAAACTTTGCACTTTGCATTCCGTGTCTACATGTTGGAATTACTGAGCTGAAGAAGTCCATCCTTTGAGATGGCATTTTTATCAAGCAAATTTAAATTGATACTTTCAGAAAATCAGATTGTCACTAACCTGAGATAGAAAGTTGATATAGACCCTTTATATAGAAAGATAAAATTTACTAGTTTTTAGTTTGGAATCTTTATGTGGTAGACTCAGCAGTGAAAATCTTCAGCTTTGTTTTGTACATTTACACCGAATTACTAACATAATTAGTTCCTGTATTTGAAAACTAGACTATATCATCTGTAGAAGCAGCTTAGAAACTGTTGGAGTTGTACACATTTATTTGTCATTTCTGTATATTACAAGTAGTACTGGAAAGACTTTTATTTTTTAAATTATCTTCTGTAATCTTACCATTTAGGTCTGGCCACTGTTAACATTTTTGCATATATCTTTTCAGTCTTTTTCTGTTTTATTTTTCTTACATCATGGAATAAACTGTATCTGTATACTTATTTTTTGTGTCATTAAATATCTACATATAAAAATATTTTTCTCCAAACAAGGGCTGTCTTCTGAAATGTATTTTTTTTTCCTGCCAAGTTTGCAGTATTTACTGTAAATAAAATGTAGTGGTCATGCTGAGTAACTGCTGTGAGGACTGAACTCTTCCAGAGACTTCTGTTTGAAGGATACCTGTTAGGATTTCTCTAAGATTTCTGTTACTTGTTGAGATGCACTTGGGATGCATGTGGTTATCAGATATGGAACATTCTCTGCTGTATGAGTGAGTGTCCTGAAAAAAAAAAAAAAAAAAAAAAAACACTGCAGAAAGATTGCATTTATGGCTGTAGTGTCTCCCTATTCTAAGCAGTTTCTCCCCTTCCCACCCCACATTCCCTTAAAAATAGTCATTATAATAGAGACAACTTTAGAGGTTGACTACTATTTAATCATGACATCACAAGATCCAGGCTAGGTATATTTAGGTTTTCTCTTGGTCTTTGTTTAGTAAAATACAGAATTAGTGATGAAATAACTTGCTACAACAAGAGAACTGTTTGGTTTTGGTTTGGTTTGGTTTTGGGCAGTTCACGTCTGTGTGTTAGCATTTCAGGCTGCAGGTTCCTTTTTAAATGAGTTTCCCCCCTACATTCTAAAATGTAATAATGAGTTCTGTTTCTAATGTCATGTAAAGTGATATGCTGATAAGTTAGACTATACAATTTTTCATAAAGTTAATAGAAAACTGCTAGCGAAGACCAGTTTAGATGTGAAGTTTGGCTTTATGGCTTGGATTTATTTAAGTCTTTGTTCATATTGCACAGGTGTATACCACAGATTCTTTATTACTTTTGAATATTTACTACAGGTTTTTCTTTTGGTCAGCTATTGTGGATTATAGGCGTATAATTACTTTCCAGGAGGGACCGACCATCACTAACCATGGCTCACAGAATATGGGCCAGATCCTTATCACCCCCTCCCCTTGGCCTTACAGTATGCAAAAAGAATAAAATCCAGTAAAATACAGGGCAGGATTTCACTTCAGGAGATGTCTTCCAGTTACTTTGTTGGTGGTCTTTCAATTTTAAAAATACATTTCCATCTTCTCTGTGACTCCCTTTAACTAGGAGTTTGACTATGAATGTTGCCTGGTGAAGAGACAGGAATGTGATAGGTGGTTGGGCTGGACAAAGGCAAAACTTGATTGTGTGAAACTCATTAAAAACTTTTGTGATAAAAATTATGGAAAAGAGGTTTAAATCTGTAAGCCAGGCTTGGATTGTGTGTGATTTGTTTTGTTGTCTACTTATTGAGATGTAAAGTTCTTGCATTTGAATGCACATCAAGCCTTGTAGCCTAAAAATTGCTAACGATTTAGCCTCAGTAAGTATTTAGCATCAGTAAGTATTTCGGCTTTTATTGGAAAGAAGACCTGTGCTGGGATCTGCCTTAAGAAGGAGGCTCTGTGTCTGGAGAGTTGTTGCTTGTGTTTCTCACTGCGCGGTGGACTGTCCAGATGAACCTGACCCCCACCTGTACCCAGCCGGGGTGGGGCCAGAGCCAGTGAGGCAGCTCAGTCTGGGGAGGAAGTGCTAGGTGCTCTGCTTCTGCTTTGCAGTCTTCCCCGGACTGTGCGCGTCATCAAAAGACTAGGTGGTAGATAATAGACTGATGGTGATGAAATTAGGGTTAACAGCTTGTTGCTATGGACATTGTGTTTTGGGGTGTGTGTTTGCACACACAGGTATGTGTCATCCTCTGATGTGTCACTTCTACCTTTGCGAGCTTCCTAGCCCCATTGTGTTTTTAACTTTTTTTTCTGGAGGGCCAAGGGGACTGCAGAAATGTGGTTTGTAGCAACTGTGATTTTCAGCTGGCAGAGGCTGGAAGAATGGCATGCAGAGAATTGCGGAAGGTCAGTCAGGTGTGAAGTGGCCCCAAAGGAGG
This sequence comes from Galemys pyrenaicus, assembly GCA_019455555.1. Taxonomy (NCBI): domain Eukaryota; kingdom Metazoa; phylum Chordata; class Mammalia; order Eulipotyphla; family Talpidae; genus Galemys; species Galemys pyrenaicus. The sequence goes on from JAGFMF010011501.1 coordinate 23,583,081, forward strand.
GCCTAGCCATTTATATTGGCAGCCCACCACATACCTATTTGCTAATCCGGAACACATTGTGTCTCACTTGGGGTTTGAAACCCACACGTTTAAGTTGTAGGTTTGTGTTTACTTGTTATATGTATACATGCACTTTGTTGTGTGTACACATGCCTTTTCATATGCATAGTTACAGGAGTGAGACAGATACTGACCTTTAGTGGCCACTCTGGTTTTATATGATAATTACTCCCTGGGAGCATTATGCAGCAAATAAGTTGTTGCTGCCGACCAAGGAAGTATGATGTTAAAAACATTACAACTCTTTGATTATTTTGATAAAATGCTTGTTGAGAAACAAAATGCACATTTTGTAGATTGATCTTAATTAAATTGCTACTCTATAACTTTGTCTGATGAACTGTGGCTTGTTCTTTTATGGAGTACTGGCGTTAGGCATTGTTCTCTCCTCTCCAAGGAGCCAAGTATGAGTATCCCAGCCCAGCGGATTTTTGTCTCCATGTCTGTAGTTACAGCCATTCTGGGACTTACAGGGCTCTGAGACGCAGTCATCACAGTGGTCAGAAACAGGTGCAGCCAGTCCCCCGAGCCTGAACCCTCAGCGGGGCTGTCGGCTCTCAGCCTTGTGCTGGGGCCCACCCTGACAGAGCTGCGTGTGGCAGACTTGGTAACTGGAGGGGCTCTCTGCGCAGTGGACTCAAATGCTGAGGGCCGTGCATATTAGGGGCAGGACTGGACACCCAAAGCCTGGGTCTCCTCATTTTTTATCCAGTTTGCTTGAAGAAATTAAATTTTATGACTTTATGCAGTAATGTCTTTAAACCTTTCCACATTCGAAAGATCGTATTCATGTATTAAATGGTCTTGGGCACGTACTACTTTTTTACAACAAAGTTATCTAATATACTAGTATTGATAATATTTATGATAAATTGACAGTCTTTTGGGGAGGTGTATGAAATAAAAAATTGAAATAAAGAATCAAAGGCAGTGAACAAAAACTGCTTCATAGACTGGGGAGAAAATGACCACTGAGCACTGTTAAGTGCTGGGCAGACATGTGAGGAGGTAGCACTGTCCCAGCATCTTTATGTGGGGCTTGTCCAAGGTTACACAGACATTGCACCGCTGAGCTAAGTAGGGTTTGAGCCCAGGTCAGCCTCAGTTCCAATGGGTTCCCTATGGAATAGGGTGTAGACTCATATGAATGAAATAGTTTTGTTTTCCTCCACAGGGTCTTGGTTTCTTGTTGACCATTTTTTATTTAGTACTTTAGAAAGAGGATTTGTAAATAGAGCCTAGTACAGATTTTAATAGGTTTCCAGACTGTAACTACACATTATAATGCAGAATGAGGTGGTTTAGTCTAAGTGTTTTGGTTGCATAGTCATAATTTGATTAGTGGTTTACGGTGTTACTTAGGCCAGTAGGTACTGTTGATTGTTATTATCCTTATTGAGAAGTAGGGAGACGTTGGATTACAGCGGGAAAGGCAGAAACCTGGGAATTGTAAGGTTGGACCCTGATTTGTTGCCTAATCATGTCACTCTGCGGGAGTCACCCCGCCTCTCTGGTCTTCAGTAATTTCGTTATTCCCAATAGTATACTGAGGGGGCCAGTTTGAGTGCTCTTGCTCTAGATTTTGCTGACCCTTTGGGTAGGCTTTCTGACTAGCCTTTTCTCCTGTGCCACTGTGGTCCCGAAGTCAGTTTATGAGGCTTTGATGACATGTAACAATGTTTTGACTCTTTTTTCCCGTAATGATTTGTCAGGTAGTCAGAATTACTTCACAGTGCTGTATTTGTCTGATTAGGGTACTATGCGTTACAGCAAAATGTATATTTCCAAATCTCCTAATTTTGTATTTGTCAATAAATGATGAACTAAGTTACATGGCTGTAAAAGTACAAGCTTAATCAGTCAAGTTAATGATTAACATCCTCAAGCCTCACACCAAGTTTCATTGTCAACTTTTAAGTACTATATGTTGTAAAGTTCTATGAGCTCTGTTTAGGGGTAAGGTAAAACATTAAGCAGAGGCAATGGGAGTAAACAGAGCACAAACAAATTAGAATTGAGGATGTGAAGAAGAGGCTTAAGATAGATTTCTTGGTCTTGTAACTGAAGCCACTCTTCTGTCCACCTAGTGGTGGTGCTGGCCAGGTCATAGGGTTGTTTCAGCCCAGGGTCTGTCACTGAAGAGAGGACAAGTGATAGTCCTTACCCGTGAGCACTCATAGCGCCTCAGATACCAACTGCGAATTAGTTTGTTCTACCAGTAATTTTATTGCCCATTATGCTGGGTCCTTTTCTAGATACCAGTCTCATAATGGTCCTAGTTTGGGTAAACATCTCTTCCCCTCTTGGGTGGCATGTGTTAGTCGGTTCTTTTACTTCTGGATGTCTCCAGCAGGGACACGGAAGCTCAGGTCATAATATAATCCTTGCAGATCTTCTGGTGGTCTGCTTACAGCATGATTTTATGCTCTACTCAACCTTTGCTCATGTGCACGTTTTCACTGTGGATATAAGTTTGTCTCTCTGGGTTCTAATTTATTTGAATTTCAGGTCTAATTTTATCTTTTTTTATCTCCTTTCCTCTTCCCCCACTTTATATTTTTCAGAGTACATTGTAATACATTGTTTCTGTAAATATTTATTAAATGATATGGCTGTGTAATGTTCTCATAAAACTGCACAGCGGAGATGAAATGCCTAACCAAAATATAGTGTGTGTGGATTGTCTTTATCTCTGCTCTCTGTGTGCTTATTTGAATGAGGTTTGCCGAATGTGATAACTGAAACATACTAGGACTTCCTTTTCTGGATAAAGCATTGTTTCCTCAAATTGTGTTTCACAGAACACTACTTTTGTGAAAGATAGTAGTTATAGGAGAGATACAAGGATGAAACTCAAGTTTGGGGAAACACTGGCTTAAAACACTTGGCTCAGTTTTAATTTTTAATAGTGGCTGTGGTTTTTTGTTTTTCTGAGCTTGCCAGAGTTTTTAGTAGTATGTATTGTGACTGTTCAGGAAGGAAATATACTGTTTCCAACTTGCCACTTTTATTTGGTTACAAGAATGCCCTTTTCCCCAGGAAATATCCACAGTCATCTTGAACAGGAGGACTCTACTGGACACAGTTTGGGAAAACAACTTTTGATAGTTACTAGGATGAAACTCAAATTATTTTTTGATTGGAGTTGTTACTTGCCACGTTTTGAATCCAACTAGGATTGGGATAGTTTATTTTCAGTTTTGTTAAGGAAAAAAAATGAACACTTTAGAGTTGTTTTTGAGCTTTTTTTTTAAAAAAAAAAACAAACTTCAATCCACAGTGGAAAATTACATTTTGATCAGTGACCCAGCACATACTTAGACCCTGGCAAAGCTGAATTCTCATGGGCCATACTTAGGCCTTATCATGTAAGCTACATTCTACTACTTTTTATTATGTTCTGTTTTCCAGCTTTATTTCTGGGTGTGTGTTCTTGGGTAGAATGCTTGATGTCCATCTTGCCTCAGCTTTCTCATCTGTAAAATAGCAAGAGTGGCACCTGTGCATAGCACTTGCATTAAGTAATGGAGAGAATTCAGTTAGAAGTGCAATTAAGTCTGACATGCCCTGCCTGCCCAGAGCATTCTGGGTTTTATGATAGCCAAAGCTCTAAGATGCTTCTTGTTGCACAGTAGCACTTTTAGAAATGTTGGAAGACTGGAAATTGTGGAAGTAACCTCCAAGTAAACCTGGACTCTGGATCTGTAGCTGGATGTATCATTTGCTGTGATATCGGCTCTGAAATAGCAAGTTTTCCAATAGCCAAAATGAACCACTTAAGTTTTTTGCCTCATAGTTACAAATGGACTCATAGTTGCAGAACTTAGGCTCTAGTAGCCTATATTTAGAATTTAGAATAACCTTTCTTGATAGCAGATAACTAAAGACCTATGTGCACACTTCACTGAAAGGCAGGAATAAGGTAAAAGTTGCCATTTTCTGTTTTATCCTCATTTCTGCAGTTTTTAATTCTCCCATTCTCAATATTTTATATGGCTCCTGGAGGTTTAATTTTTTTGTTTCAACCTAAGAAAATTACTTTCAGAGATTAACAATGGTGGAGGCAAATTCAGTTTGTAGACTATTCTCTATTGTCTGAACAGAACTGCTACCTCATGCATTTCTCTTACTGACTGAGGCATGTGCTGTGCCTAGTCCTAAAGTAAATATTTCTGTGTCTTTCTAGTTGCTCATTTGCCTGCAGTATGGCCTGAAATTGCTGAAATGAAAGATTCTAATCAGTATCACTGAGACATACCAACTCAGTGTGAAAGAAGTATGAAGGTTCTCAAGCTGCGTATGTGAGGAGTGAGGTGAAGAGATGAACTGATGCTAACACAGCACAGGCCTGTTACCTGCTGGTATAAAGTTTAAGACCAACTCTTAAGTCTAGTTTCCTCATTTAAGGGTATAGTAACACTGTTTACAGTCCCTTGTTTCCAGGTGAGTACACAGAGCAAAGGAAGTAACTGGTCTGGAGGACGACCCTAGGCTTGCACCCCTGGTCTCAGTGCATGCATGCCCCACGTGCTCCAGCCCTGCCACAAGACACTGCCATGTAGTCACCGTGGGACAGAGGAGGTTTGTGCCAGGGAAACAGATGAGGTCAGGCATCTGGTCAGGGTGTGTGCTGTCCCAGGACACAGAGAATGTTCATGTTACTGAGATGCCCTTAATAGTTTTTGAGGTATTATAAAGAAAGGAGCTATGCAGGAAGATTGGAGAAGTTAATGTACTATTTTTTCAAAAAAAAAAAAAATAAGGAAATGGTAGAATCCACAAGTCAGAGACTGGACTTGAATCTGAAATTACCACTTGCTTATTTAACTATTGACTTTCAAAATAGAATTTTATTTCCCAATAGAATTTTATTAAGTCTTGGGAAAGGATGTAGGTGGGTATGATTATCTGGAAGGATTCATTGTTTCATCCTTATTTGAGGTTCATCCTTACTTGGAACAGTATTCTCTGAAAAATATTATGTCATATAATTTAAGTGGGAATGTTTTTGAGGACTTAAAATTCATTTTGATGTTTTTGCAAGATCATTTTATATATGTTCATTGTGTTAGAATGAAACTAACGTTTTTCTGAAGCTGGGCAGGTTAGCAAGCATGTGATCTTGCATACCTATGCCTGCCTTCCCAAGGTAGGCAAGAAGGAACTAGAACTGGTAACATAGTCCCCTGGCGGCACACAACAACTGCTTTGTAGTTCTATACATTTTTTATTGAACGTTGGTTTATAACATCATATAGGTACTGCCTTGTAAATCAATAGTTTTATAAAATCATTCATCCTTGTTAATTGGTTGTCATCACATATTTGCTTACTCAAGAGCTAGGCTTGGTTTAGTTCCTGAAGACTGCAGGGTGAGCAGTTAGCAGCAAGGTGGCTAGGAGGAGGGCTAGAAAAGGGGAGTGTGTGCACCTTCCTCAAAGAAGCTGAAACTTACGAGTGTGGATGGGCTGGAGAATGTTTCCTTTCATCTTCTGAAAGGCTAATTTAAAAGTTGAAACACTATAGTGAAAGGAAGACAGAGGATGCACCTAAGGAGGATGAGGCAGGCACACAGGGTCCTTAGTTGTTTGGAAAGGACAAAACTGCCTTTTGCAGAGGCGTTTATTGTTGAAAGGAATAAAAAAATGAAAACTGGGTAAGGGGAAGAAGACTTTAGGAGTACATCCAGAAGGAAGTCACCAGAGAAACAGTGTCTAAGTTTGTCAGCTGACCTGCTTTTCAGAATTATTGTAAGCAGTAGAGCAATTAGATAGATTGTTAATCATGGAATATGTTAATTATATATTAAAGACCAGGGCTTCCCAGCCAATAAAAGGGAGTGGAGCTCCAGGCATGGGTAGTATAGAAATTATGTTCTTTTTAAAATTTAGAAAAAATCATTAATAGATGCCTCCTCTTAAAGATGACAGGTAACAAATAATTTAGTTTATTATGTGTCAAGTGTTCTAAGCATTCTAGCTAATTATCTCAGTTAATTTTCACAGCAGGCCCAGTGGTGGAATTTCCCCTGAACTCTGCAGATGAGACAGGCATACCCAGTAACACCTCCTGGTCAGTGTAAGAATGAATAAAATAAAAGGCATAACTTCAGGGGAAAAAAATGGTAGAAGGTTGCCAACTTGCTGTTGTCAAAATTTTAACGCCAAGAAAACCACAAGAATCAATTGAAAAACTAAAAATAATTTCAACAAAGTGGCTATATACCCCCATAAGGATATTTAAAATAATGTTAGCAATATCCCAGTATAAAAGTACTAAGAGAAAAATCTCATAGTAACAGAAAACGAAATGCCTAAGATTGGGGGTGGGGGTTCTGTATGAAATGCTTGGGTTCTCTGAAGAGAACTCTGAACTTGAGTGAAAAATGACAAGAATGGAATCACCATGTTCTTGATTATGAAAACTGAATGATGAAGCAAGAAACTTTCCCAGGTTAAGTTGGCATACTATTGGCTAAAGAATGCCATCAGAATTTTGAGAATTCTACTGAGGGGGTCTAAAGTATACGTATGTCCCCCCGTACATGAGCAAGGTCACGTATTAGTGGAGAAGGAGAAAGGACTGTTTAGCAAATGATTTTTATAGCTAATTGGTTATCCTTTAGGAAAATCCATTTTGATAATTAAGCTACCCTTTACCTAAAAATAAATCTGATGGAAGAACGAGTCAAAAGACATAAATTAGAAGGCCATTTATCTGAACACTTGCCAGACCTTTAGGTGAGGGAGTGGGCTTACAGCTGTAAAGCGACCGAAAGGAGAAGGCTAAGAGAAGTATGAGCACGTCACCTGATGGTAGAGGGCTCACCGCAGCGTGGTAAACACTCACATGAACTGATGACTGCCATTTATTAGTAAGCTCCTTTTCAAAAATGCCTCCCTGGCCATTCATGCTAAAATTTTAATAGTCACATTATTATAAATAATTGGGACTCAGAAAGATTTTGGTGCATACACTAAACAATAGAGCTGGGATCCCAACCTGAGTTTGATACAAGCTTATGCTTTTAGCTTTTAAAGCATACTGTTGTTCAAACTTGGGATAGATGAACAGTCAATTCAGATAAATAAAATCAAGGCAAATGAGCAATGGGGCCTATCAAGACTATTTTAGCCAATCAAGACTATTTTAAGTGGTAATACTAATGCTAGTAGTGATAATGTGGGCATTGAGATGAAGCAATTTCTTATGTGCCCTTTGGGCTTTTCTGGGAAATAGTTTGGTCCGATACATATTCAGATTCTTCAGATGTTCATTTCATGTAAGCTGGGGGTAAAAAATAATGTTTGGTGTTCTGCCCTTACTGTAACTGACCCCCAGTGCCTTTAAAACCAACAGAAAAGACGAGTCTGAGTATGATGATGGCTGCACAACTGTAAATGCACCATAGACTGCTAAGTTCTGTGCTTACGTGGGTAAATTGTCTGATACATGAACTATATTGTTTCCATGAGCTATACAGTTTTCAGACACGTAAAGCTGTTATTTAAAAATACCTAGGGGCCTCCCTGGTGGCGCAGTGGGTTAAGCAACGCACTATGAGGCAAACCGCAGCCACTGCAGCACGAGTTCGATCCCTGCTGCAGGCCAGGGAGGGACCCACAGGGCGCAGCAGACCTCTCCTGCTGTGCCCGCTGCTCCCCTCAGCAGTGTACTTCTGTTGATCTGCCTGTTCTGCTCCCCACTCTGTCTGTGGTGAATCCTCTCACCCCCCACACCTCTGGCCTGTACCCCAGTGCTTGTAGGCATAAATAAATAAAAAATAAAATAAAAATATCTAGCTACTCCTAAAGCCTATATACAGTGTTATAAACCAATATTACCTAAAGAAAACCCCAAGAAACAAATTTTTGCTGTTTAGAAGAAAATAATTTGCATTTTTTGAATTGCTAAGACCTTTAAACCTGTTAATTTCTTCCAGTTGATGATGTGCTGACTATTTGGTGCAGTATTACAGACCGTAAAAAGGTGGACTTGGTCCTGAGAACTCCTAGTGGCCAGAGGGGAGAGAGCTGGGGTAAGGAGTCATCTCTCCGCAGGGGGCTCAGAAGTGTTCAAGGCCTGTGTTTGTCTGTCTTCAGACCACATGCTGAGGTCTTGAGAAGCCAAGCTGTTCTGCACCCACCTGCAGTTCACACTTACTGTGCTCATACAGTCTCTCACTGCTGATTTGCCTTTAGTATCCCACCCCCACCATGGAGATTAATTACTGTGAGGAAGAAACCCCCCGCCCCCATGACCCTTGTTCTCTTGGGGCATGCTTGAAGTGTGTTTCTTGTGGTTTTCGAATATGAGAGGACATTGGCCAGGGTATCTCAATGGAGGGAGGAGGCGGGAGGTCAAGGGGACTTACATTGAGATAGGGAATTATCGGGGGATTTAGATGAGCCTGATATTTTGGTTTTGAGTTATACCAAATTATTTGAAGGATGAAAAGGAGTAAAGATAGCATATGGACTAGTAGGTTTTAGAACTTCTATAAGGTAAAGCAAAGAAATAACCAAAAATATATGAACATTTGGGATAGAATTTAAGTGGAAAAATTTTAAACAGTAAATCTTTGGGAATAACCTCTAATGAGTTGAAAAGCTACTGTTTTTATTAGGCACTTCACTTGGTGGCACCTTGCAGAAAACCAGCCTGTCTGCTCTCTTGCAGTGTGAGCACATGTTTAACATGTGTCTCGAGGGCGTTTGCAGCTTAGTGGCCACCTGGCCTGGAGCAAAGTAGTTTGAACAGAAAAGTTAGCTGCCAGGAGGGAGGTCAAAACCGCTGCTGTTTAGAAGGGGTGGCCAAAGGTGGCCTGGTTTGCTGATAGGTTTATGCCCTTTGTCTCCTAATGAATTGTTCATTTAGATTCATTTAGATCATAAAAGTGAACACTTTCTTTTCACCCAAATTCCCACTTGGATTCTTCTTCTACTCTCTTCAATAGCTTCTTGAGAACTATTGAAGAAAGAAAAATTGGAGAGTTCTTTTTTTTCTTAAAGATTTTGTTTATTTATGCATACAAGAGCTGGGGTACAAGCCAGAAGCACGAGGGTGGGATGGGGTGAGAGGATTCACCAGAGACAGAGGGGAGAGCAGAACAGGCAGACTGAATGAAGTATACTGCTGAGGGCAGCAGCAGGTGAGGCAGGAGAGGTCTGCTGTGCCATTCGGGTCCCCTCCCTGGCCCGGGATCGAACTCATGCTGCAGTGGCTGCGGAAGCCCCACAGTGCGGTGCTCAACCCCTTGTGCCACCAGGGAGGCCCGGGTTAACATTTTCAAATGGGTGTTAATTAAATACCATGTAATTTATAAAAGGCTGTTCAAGGAGATGATAATCCAGTTTTCAGACACTTAATGTGTTATATTGATGTAATCTTTAATTTGTTATACTGACTTTTTCATATCTTTTCCAGGTTTTAGAGCAAAGCTATCCAAGGGAAAAATCAGGAGTTTCACAAGATCATTGACAGTTCAGTTAGTATGACCAAGAAAAGTGCCTTGGACTTTATCCTCACTTAGTGTGAATAACCGGACATATCTATTTCCACATTTTTCATATCTCTCCCTCTTTTACTTATTGACATAGTTCAAATTCCAGCCCCCAACGAAGGTACTTAGAGTTCAGGAAGACACGACAGTGCCACTTTTACTAGTCTTCAGAGGACAGTTCAAGAGGAGGAGTGGTAGAGCTGCCTTTGTGGAGCTGAGGCCTCAGCAGTCTGTCCTGGGAGGTAGCACCTGTGTCCCTGGGACACAACTGTTGTTTCTTCCAACAAGGCAGGGCTTCAGTGAAAGTTCATTTAAGGAAGGAGTTACTCGAGGTGGAAGCAAAGGCAGAGATGCCCCTGGGTCTCCCAGCAAGGCTGCGCCTGCGTGCTGCTGCCTTCTCTGCTTGCTCGCCCATCCCTCAGCAGTGCTGCCTTCCCCTACTGACCACCTGGCCGCCTGTATCCGTGTGCTCACAGGGAGGGAGCTTCAGTCCCTGCACTTGCCCTTGGGGGTATTTTCTGGGGCCAGCAGAGGGGGTATGTTCGGGATTTGGTGAGTGGTGTGTGCGCACCATGCCTGGGGTGCGGGAGGGGAAGGGAGGGATCATTACCAGAGGTGGTGGTGCTAGGGAAATAATGCATGCCCCTTTCACCTTCCCAGCCATGAGGGTTGTCTTAATTATTTGTCTTCCCCCTTTCACCTTCCCAGCCGTGAGGGTTGTCTTAATTATTTGTCTTCCCCAAGTCACATATACTTTCCTGTTCTTATTTTGTCCTTTATCTCGCATTGAAAGTGGGCCCCATTTTATCTCCTCTGGCCGTAGATACCCTCAAGATACAGAGGCATCTAAAAGGACTGGGTCACAGGATCCTAGAGAATTCCACCCCTGCCCAAAGACCACTACACTTAGCTCCACCACCAACCTTGGAAATACGGAGTCTTTTCTGCCCAGGGGTGGAAAGTATTTGCTAGTCCCCTTTCAGCCTGAGCTACCTGCGTTTGATGACTGGGTCGCGTTTTTAGTTTATCTTACCGTTTTCAGTGTGCTTACATTTACATTGTGCCCAGGCATATTCTTGTTCTTTTCCCTAATTTTCTAGAAGGATTTGCAGTAGAATATGGATGGAAGTTTGGAAGTACAGCTCAGTCTTTATTTTAAGAATGGCATTTTTTAGATTAGCTGATAAAGTACGTTTTGTCTGTCTGAAAAATCTTTTCCTATAACAGCAGCCATTTAGACCATAATTCTGTAATGCCTCAACATAGACTAGGGTCTTGAAAATATATTGACAGAACATGGGCATATTTTTATTTATCCTTACATATGAAAGGGAGGCTGCCAGGGCCCATGTTTGCCTGCTGGCGTGGGAGCACTGAGAGTCGGAGGAACTGTGTTCACATCTCTCAAGGCACAGAGGAGTCTGCGCCATTGTTATTCACAGATAGAAACTACTTGACTCTGAAGAAGAAAGGTGGAAGCGCCTCATTTCCCTGTATACCATGCATGTTGTCTTGATAAACTTTTCCTCCTGTTGACTTAATTTAGCAATCTCTTTCCAGATAATCCCAGAAGCAGTCTACCTGAGCAAGACAACTGGTAGATCTTACAGCGTTTAACAAACAGCCTTAGCTCAGTGGTACGGTTAAAAGCCATCCTCTTCAAGCTAAAAGTACCTGTTATTTTTTCATTTTCTAGAAATGAAAAAAATTAAGGCTATGCTTCTCTTCTTGCCCCAACTTTTATCCTGTCCTTCTCTTCACTTAGGTAATTAGGTTACTTAGCAAAGGAAAAATAAGGGAAGGCAAATGAGATGACTTGGAGGGTGGGGTTAGTACGCAATTGCATGGCTTTTATAGTAGCTAGGTGGGGAGGGCACATTTGATATTGAACTTGAGTAGCCAGGACAAAGATGACAAGATCACCTCCCAGAGGGTGTTCATGAGATAGAAAATAAGCCACTTAAAGAAGCATAATTTTTCCAGGAGTCGAGATCCTGTGGATCCTTATTCAAGTAGGTTCTCATGCTTAGCATGCTTATTATCCTATCCAGTAACCTGACAGTGAAGTGCATGAGTTCAAGTTTAAGCATCTTAACACAGACTAGTATTAAGCCAGAGTGCAGTTTACAAAAATGGTTTCTCATGTCCTGGAGCTGCGGAAGTGGTCCTCTCTAGTTTTCATATCACTGTATGTTTTATTAAAAATGGGTAACAGAGAAGTCCAAGGTTAATATTTTCAAGTAACCGCTCTTAACAGTTAGCTGGGCTGGTGGGCTTTATGAATTGAAGCTTTACCAGAACTTGATTTCAAATCTAGTTATATGACTTAGCTTGAGGCAAAGTTGGTATTTTCCTCAGAAAATATACTGTATCCAACATGTGGACATGTTTCTTGTGCATTGTTTTATGTCATAAAGTGGTTTTTAAAAGTGTAAAATTTGTGACATAGGTGCCCAATTTAAATAAGATGAAATGGGCCATTACTTGCGCCATATCATTAAGCAAGGTTTAAACACCACCATCAGCTTCATGGCTAAGGTCATTTTAGTGTGGAAAATCTTCAAAGTTTAGATGACCAATCTCCCACTTTTATGGAACAAGCTTACTTGAATACTCTCCCACCCCCACAAATACCTATAGAAAACCTAACTAATTAATATTAATTTCTTATTTGAATCACTAAGGTTATGGCAGGTTGGCTATGTGGTTAGCAGTAAAATCCCCCCAAATTTTAGAGAGCCAGCTAACGCCAAGGTAGATTTAGAGTCCTGCACTAAAATGAAAATCTCCTTTTGCTTTTTTATAGATAACAGAACACAACAAGTAGTTGTCATACTCACTTGCGTTAGTAGTAGCCTTCTAAAATGGAAAATGAAATCCTGTGTTTAAAATTTTTGTGGAAGGAGTATTGTCATTTTTTAATGTGAGTGAATGTATTCATTACAGTTCTTCCTGAGTACTCTGGGACCTCTACTTAAAATTTTTCAACTTAGTTGGATATAGTATGTTTGGTTGTGTTGTTTTTTTTTTTAAAGATTTATTTATGCATACAAGAATTGGGGTACAGGCCAGAGGTGTAGGAGGTGAGAGGATTCACCAGAGACAAAGTGGGGAACTGAACAGGCAGATCAACCAGAACACAATGCTGAGGGGAGCAGCGGGAGCTGCAGGAGAGTTCTGTTGCGCCTTGTGGGTTTCCCCCCCTGGCTGGGGATGGAACTCATGCTGCAGTGGCTGCAGTTTGCTTCAAAGTGCATTACTTAACCCACTGCGCCACACAGGGGAGGCCCCTCATTGTGCATTTTATTTTATTTTTTTTTTTTAAGATTTATTTATTTATGCATACAAGCACTGGGGCACAGACCAG